>CM018690.1:16297922-16641880 GCA_009363875.1 Mikania micrantha | reverse complement strand
GAAGTCTAATTCTAAATGATCACTAACTCTATCATGAGCCAATGGTAACAATAATAGATCTACTGGGTGACGCCCATCCATCGTTTTGACCCTAATGAGGGCCTTTGGATGATTGAAACCAATTCAAGCTAATCGCGACTTTCTAGTCGAGTGTCAAGTCAACAAATGTCTGATCATACATACATTTATACATACATGCTTGTAATCTACCTTGACATATGAATTGCAAAAGTCTCAATTTATTACATATAGTTTTAAACCTATGTCTACTCACTAAATTTTTAGTTGACTCTATTTTTATACATGTTGCAGGAAATGCCGTTTGAATATTGTCAAGTGATGCTACACGTAGGATGCTATGGACCTAGTGTGTAGAAAAAAAACAATGTTTAATTTATCTTTGGTTTGTGAAACTACTTGATTTGAGCATGTATTGAATTTGGTATGATTAAATTTGAAACTTAATTAGCGTCACGTGTTATGAACAGTCGTGTCGCGCCCCGATGTATTCCGCCGTCGGTTGGGGTGTGACATGCATGAGCTGTCAACTTCGGGTTGATAGTTATAGAGTCTTGTATTTATACAAGCATGCCGACTTCGGTCATCAGTTATAGAGTCTTGTGCTGCACAAGCCTGTTGACTTCGGTTTAGCAGTTAAAGGTTATAGAGTCTTGTATTTATACAGTCTGGTGACTTCGGTCAGCAGTTGATGGAAGTTTCTTCTTCACAGTATGATTGATGTTATGATGATATGTGTGTTAGTATTTGAATTATGTTATGTTTTTTGTGATGATATGAATGAATAAAGGTTTATTCAAAATTTAACTTTAGAGAACTCACCAGCATAAAGCTGATTTGTTTACATGCATATCAGGTGTGATAGTTTAAGAAAGAATAGCAGGATGGCTCGTGGCATACGTTGAGTACTACTCTGACTAGTCTGGCTATATTATAGAATTGTTAGAGATGTGGGTTATTGTTAAGGAGGCGGATATAATACAAAGGAGGTTTAACGTACAAAGCGTAGGAAGCCACTTAAAGAATGACACGTGTACAATTAGTAATATTAGACGGAGGGTCATTTTCGTAAAAAAAATGAGTAGGTTATTTAAGGATATGATTAAAAAAATTAATATAGGACCGAATTATACGGTTCAGTTAATTGTTTAATTTTATTATATTAATTATAATTGATATTAGTATATAGAATTGGTTTGTTCGTATTTTGATAAATTAAGAGCATTTGAAGCCGTCGTTTATACATATATACAAAATCAATGGACGACGTTAGAGATCGAGAAGGTACGTTATTAAATATTTTTATGAATATACATATGTATGTTTTGTTTTACAAGCATGTTTTGGTTTCCAAGCGTTCGTTGGTTATTGATATATTGTCGATAAAGATTATGCAGAATTTGTATTAGAGTTAAATTTGTTAGATTAAAGGCATTATAAAAGCATTAAAAGTTGTTTTTTGAATTTTGTTGTATGGTGAAATATCAAACAATGACAAGTTATGATTTGATAAAAAAAAAGAATCAAAATAGAACGTGATAATGAGTTAGCAGTACGTATTAAATAGTACGCTAATAACAACTTTTTGTTGTTTAAAGAGAGAATATGATAAAATAGTACGTAATTACTAGTACGTTAATATAAGTACGTAATTATCAATGAGTAATTCTGAGAGAGTTAGAATCAGTACGTAATAATTGTTTTAGTAAGTAATAAATTGTACAATCGATGCAGGTTGCATGTCTAGTATCTTATAACTTATAGTACGTATTTGCAAAGTACGTAATTACAGGTGAACCATTCAGAGAGTGTTTTGAATAGTACGTAATAATTGTATTAGTAAGTAAATAAATTGTACAATCGATGCAGGTTGCATGTATAATATCTATAACTTATAGTCTAATAGTACGTAATTGCAAAGTACGTAATTGCAAGGACGCTATAATAAGTACGTAATTATCAGTGAACCATTCAGAGAGTGTTTTGAATAGTACGTAATAATTGTATTAGTAAGTAATAATTTGTACAATCGATGCAGGTTGTATTATTGAGGAAATTACTATGGATTGCAACGTATTTCACCGAAATCAGGAAAGAAGTATTACACACCTAATGTCCCGATATCATGCAAACCTTTGGAAGGAATGATTTTCAATTCAATTGAACATGCATTTGAGTTTATCAAAAATATGCTAAAACAAGTGGTTTTGTTGCTCGCAGAGGATCTCAGTAGTTTGGGTAACGTTATAAAACTTAAATATTTGGTATGTTCAAAGGAGGGACATAAAGCTATGAAAAGTTGTAATATGGATAATGAAAAGAAAATTTAAACGAGGAATAGGCCAACACAAAAGACGGGATGCTTAGCTCATGTTGTTTTGAAATCTGATGATGGAGTTATATTTATCGTTAACAAATTTGTTGAGGAGCATAACCATGGATTTGTGGCACAAGAAGATATTCAAATGTTGCCATCATGTAGGAAATTAACGTACGAACAAATGCAGATGATGTGTTCGATGTCTAAACACAATATTGGACCTGTTAGAGCGTTTAATATAATGTGTACCAAGTATGGTGGCTTTGATCAAGTGGGAATTACATCTGTTGATTGTAAGAATTTTAAGAAACAATTGAATTTGTTTGTTGGTGATATATGATGCGGATATGGTTGTTAGTATGTTGCTTAAGAAGAAGGAGTTTGTTCCAGATTTTTCATTTGAGTATACGAAGGATAATAAAGACCAACTTACTGGTTTGTTTTGGGCAGACGGGCATGCGAAAAAGAATTATATCATATTCGGTGATGTTGTTTCATTTGATGCAACATTTAGGACCAACAAGTAAGAATTTTAAGTTCTGTTTAATATGTCATTCAATGTTACAATATTAGTTGATAATTTTTTAATATTTTGTATATACACATAATTTTTTTCTGTAGATACAAAATGGTGTTCGTTCCATTTACTGGTATTGATAATCATCATTGCAACATTAGTTTGGAGCCGCACTTTTAGGTTCTGAAAGTATAACATCTTACAAATGGTTACTAGAATGTTTTACAAATGCATTTGGTATGGCGCCAAGGTTGTAGTGACGGATCAAGATGCTGCTATAAAGCAAGCAGTAGAATCTGTTTGGCCTTCTAGTAGGCATAGGTTATGCATGTGGCACATCATGACAAAGGTGTCTGACAAGGTATTTGTATAATTTTCGTATTATTTTGCTTTTTTTTTTTAACCCATAAGTAGAAATGATTATGGTACTACGTAATATAGTATATGGTGCGTATTTCTATAAATAAGTAGTTTATAGATGATTTTACATATTTATTTATTGATATTACAGGTTGGGACTACGTTATGTAACAATGATGAATTCAAGTCACGTTTATGTAACATAGTATGGACGGATTCGGTGTCACCTGAAGACTTTGATAGAGAATGGTTATCAATTATGGATGATTATGAGTTGAGCAATGTTGATTGGTTTGGATACATGTTTGAGATTAGGGATATGTGGATTCCTGCTTTTTATAGGGATGAGCCAATGTCAGGCCTTATGCGAACAACATCAAGATCCGAGAGCGAAAATCATTATTTTGGACAAGTTTCGAATTGCCAGTTAACCTTACTTGAATTTTTCACACATTTTGACACTGCTATGGAGGCTCAGAGGCATATGCATAGGAAAAATGACCATGTATCAAGGAACACAAATGCTGATTTGTGGACAGATTATCCTCTTCAAGAGCAGGCCCATAAAATATACACAAGAAGTATATTTTTTGACGTGCAAGAAGAAATATATGATTCTGTTCATAATTGTTTGTCCGTGTGTACATCACAATCAGGTGATTTTACAAAATTTCTAATCAAAGATTTGAAAGCATATGGAAATGGGTATTTAGGAGGTATGTTTTATTGTTCTTTTTTTTTAATGTAGTACGTGATTTTATATAGTATGGTGCGTAATTTCATTAATGTTGTAATTTTTTTTTCATAGGTGTTATATGGTCAGGATGAGGATGAGATAACAATGAGGTGTAGTTGCAAACGGTATGAGTGTTATGGGTTATTATGCAGACATTGTTTTTATATTTTAAGGTTATGTGATGTAAAGGTTTTCCCAGAAAAATATATTACACGCAGATGGACAAAAGATGTGGTACCAAACATGTCAAATAATTCCATAATTAACCCACATATTTTAAGCGGAATAAACCCAGAGGTGGACAATATGGTGCGTGATATAATGACATCCAGTGAGTATGTTGTAAACAGATTGGTAACGGACATGAGTAAGTTGTCTATTTTCAGAGACACTTTAAAGAACTTAATGGAACAAACAGATGTTGATACTAGAGACAGGCCATCAGTTAAACAGAAGGACATTGTGTCTTCTTTTGTTCCAAATAATAAAGAATCAACGTCCGATGTTCGTGTGCCATCTGGTATAAGAAACAAAGGTTCAGGATCACACAAAAGGTTTAAGTCAAAGCGTGAACAAGCAATAAGTAGGATGGGAAAAAGATCGAGAGGTTGCCATAGTTGTGGACAAGCTGGACATGACATGCGCACATGTCCTGCATTAAGAGGACCCCAGAGAAGACTGGATAGTTACATGAGATAAGCTATATGACATGATTTTTGTGAAATAATTGAAATGGTACGTGATTTTAAGATGTATGAATATTGGTACGTGATTTTAAGATGTACGAATATTGGTACGTGATTATTGGGACGTGATTAACAGAACGTTATTATATCAAAAGGATTTATTTTACTTGTACGTGATTATTTTTATAAGTAATAAGTGAATATTTTTATGTATGTTAGATCATGGTACTTTTATGTTTATTGTGGTTATATATATTGAATGGTACGTTAATTTTAAAAAAAAACAAACATAGATTAAACATTACAAAATTAAAATCACAAAAGATTAAAATGCAATAATTAAAAGGAACACATAGATAAAAACTACAAACATTAAAATTACATATAAGCATCTAGGAAATCAACTTTTAGCTTCATTGAACAACGTAACTTCTATATGATGTCAGCAATTAAATGAAGTTGTTGAACATCGGTTGCATCTTCATCGATCATGAACAGAATGACAACATCACGTATAGCAGTGGGTGGGAGTTGAAGCAATTTTTTACTGAGTTTGTCTCTTTTCTTGATACTTTCATCAAGATTGTCAAAGCTTTGCTTCAAGACGTCCATGTACAGGACATCTTTATTGTATTGTTTTAGTATTTCTGATGTAAGCCTTGATTTCTTGTCATTTCCGAGTGTTGATGAGGAAGAAGACATTTTTTTTATTTTTTGAAAAATAGGAGTAGGGTGTTTGATTGCTATAGAGAGCGTCAATATTTATACGGTAGACATTTATTACTAGTTATTAATTACTGACGATTTCCCACCTTCTCAACCACCGAATTTAATTTGGATAATTAATCGGTTTAAACTGGAGTAAATGTTATTCAACAACCAGTATTGGAATAGGAACGGCTAATAAGTTTAGATATCAACTTTTTATAAGTTATATATATGTAACAAAAGCATGCATGAATATTCACATTCAACAAAAAAATATAGAGAAAAAGAAAAATGGCATCTTCGTCTTCAAGTTACAAGTTTGCAAAGGACGATAAAGTAATGAAGATTCTGGAGAAAAACACCGAAAAAGAGAAGAAAACTGATAGGGGAATGCGTAATTCATTTGGTATGTTGAATGGGTTAGTAATTTCTGATATCCGGTCCAACATTGCAACCCTTGGTGAGTTTGTGGATGATCAGTTGACTGAAGGCGATGATTTGGCACAAGACTATCTGATCAACCAAATAATGATGAACGAAGAAATCCATGGTGTTGTCAAGAAGCTGGTAGACGGCACCATTGACAAGACCAAGAAGAGGAAGGAGGGGGTGGAAGAGATTAAGAAGTTTTAAGTGGTGGTGGTGGTGGTGTTTTTTGTGTTTTTTTTTTGGTGATTGTGGGTTGTGAAAGATGTTTTTGGATGATATGATGTTAAATATAAATATGTATATATAAAAATTTTGATTTTGATGTGTTTTAATCTGGTATTTCATTTTTATTGTTTGGTTATATTAACATGCATGAAAAGATTTGTATATATAATGATAAGATGCTAGCAAAATATAAAAAATGATGAATATAAATAACAAAATAACTAAATTCATAGGATTGGATAAGTAATTAGTACGTGAATACATTTCATAAGTATTTTCTTTGCCTACTCTTTATCATATTTGTAATGGTTTTTGGCCATTTCTTCTTCTTTTCATCCATTTCATCATGCTTTCTGGATAGTGCAAGTATATCTTCTTTCAAGAAGTTGACATTTGACATAAGGATCTTACAAAGATATTTGAATCTTAGTTGGTTTAGTTGTTTATTCTGTCCTTCAGATTCATTCAACAATCCAGAATTCCATTTCTTGGGTCCTCCACCAATGTAAGTCTCCATATGTCTCATACAAAATATACCACAATCTACTCCATTTTTTGTTGTTTTCCATGGAAGGTCTATAGATTGTGGAGTCTGGTTAGTGATTTTGAGTGTGCTTGGATGATCCTTTGATAACAGATAGTTTGTCAAAACATCTTTCTGCATAAATAAGTAAACAATAAGATATTCATAAGGTTAAGTACGTAATATACTTGAACATAGTACGTAATAATTAAATGGGTACGTAATTAACAGTAAGTATTTTGTAATATGATTTATACGTAGTACGTAATTCATAACTAAAAATAATGCATTTTACAATTAAAATGTAATTGTTAAACTAACCATTATGTAAATGCGTAATTTTTTAAATAGTAGTACTTAATTTATAGTTAGTTTGTATGGTACGTAATTAACAGTAAGTAATTTGTAATATGAATGATAAGTAATATAATACATGGAATCTATATTTGCTAAGTATGTAATTCATAACTAAAACGTAATTGTTTTTACTAACCATTATGTAAGGAATGTGAGAGTATCTATCCCCTGATTGGTTGGCAGTCTCCATGTTAACAATGATAACCACTGATGGATTTTTCAAATCAAAAACCATCAAGAAAACATGTTCGCTTTTTATAATGGGGATGAAAATCAAATCAATTTTGTTGATGTTATTGATGTTGTAATTTGTCAACAGCACATCAATACTTGATTGAAAAACTACCATCCTTGATTTATCAGGGATTCCTTTCTCAAGCATAGGCAAGGGCTGAAATTTTTGAAGAGAATGTTAGGAAAAAAAACAAAAGAAAAAACAGATAATAAAAAGCGTAAATTTTAAAAACTAGATAGGATAGCAGTTTTAGTTTCACTTACTACTATGTTTGGAGTTAAAAAAAACCTCAATGGAGATCCAGGTCCACGATGTTTTTCATCAGCATTAAGTATATGCATCCATGATTCCAAAACACCAATATGTACATAAATGCCAGGGAATAGGCTCTCAAATATGACCTTGTAGAATTCAGTTTCACTTTGTGTCATGAACACAAGTGTGCTGTGTTTAAACAAAAAAACGTATAAATAAACAATAAGGGGATTTTTTATAAGTTTACAAATAAGATAAAACATATAATCACTTACTGTGGATCATTTCAGGGGTCAAACATATATCTTGATAATACAGTTTCTTCTTTTGTTAGTTTGCTACCCAAAACTACTGAACGTTCAACAAAGGGTGATCTTAAGGATTCGCTAACAAATTTTTCCCTTGGGTGTCGTTTGTATGTGTGTTTAATAGGGAAGGCTGGAGTTTGGTTGGTATCATCTTTCTCAAGGGGATCACTTTGTTGATCTTTATTTTCAATGCTGACAGGCTGCAAAAATGGGATGGTTGCGATCACGGTGTCTATATTTGCAGCCAAATTAACATTGGAGTCTATCTTTACACCCAAATCAACATTTTCAGATACAGGGTGGACTGTTTTAGAGATAGATCTTGATATTTCAACCTGTTGACATGCTTGGACCATCTCTTGCACAAACGTTGGAGTAACATCATCAAGATGGTATTCCTGTGGAATATGATCTGATCCTAGATTTCCAACTGATGCAAGTGTTGAGATAACATTAATTGTATCATCCCATTTTTTTTCATATTTGTCATCTCCTCATTATTTGCAACTTCAGATGATTTCTCTGTGAAAAAAGAATGAATTTCTTTGCCCAAACTTTCAAAAGCTGAGATCTTTTGGTTGATTATTTTTATATTTTCCTGGAAATGATAAATACAGTATGTAATTATTAGTATATAGAACGTAATTATATGAACATAATATGTAAATATATGATTAGGACGTAATTACTATTAATTTTTATGTCATAACATACAGAGTATATAGGTTATGATTGGGACGTAATTAACTTAATTTAGAACGTAATATTAACATTTTTGTTAGTCAAGATTTTTACTTACAGAATATGATGTTGTGATGGGAACATTTGGTGAAGGTTGTTGAACATAAACCTCATCCTGGGATATACCAATAGAGAGTGGTAAGGGGGAGTTACAACCAACCACATCAACATCTTCATCAACAGCATAATCATTTGTATGACCATCTTCATCACCATCAACATCATGATGAACATCACCATCAGCTTCATCACCATCACCTTCATCATCACCATCAGCAGAACTTTCAATAACAGCATGCACATCATCTTCAGATGCATCTTCATCATTACCATCTTTCTCATAGTCCGTGAATGGACCATTTTCAAAGAGATGAGTATCAAGCTCTATGAGAAACTTATTTGTAATGTTTCTAATTGTTGGAATTGGTGGTGGTGTTTCAATATATCGTTTATGCTTTTGATGAACGTATAGAAGCTGTAAATAGTTAAACATGAGTTGTAAATTTAAAATTCACATACAACAAATACTAATAATACAAAATATATAATTGATATTTGTAAAGTATCACGTACTGCAAGGAAAAGCAGAGGCCCATTGAAAGTTTCTTCATTATTCCACTCCTGTTTTGTCCTCTTAAGACAAGTAATCAAATAATCACACCAGTTGATTTTGGGAATTTCTGATTCACTTGTTATAGAATTCAAAAATCTTTGGTTTACTGTGGTGCTCTTAGTTGTCCAGCCTAGCACTGTGTTGTAGACAACTAGCCAATTAAGCTTGAACAGATAATCCCTGTTATCTCCTTTCTTCATTTGGTCCAAAACATCTTTCACTGTTATTCTTGATTTCCTACCATATTGCTTCTTCCAGGTTTTTAAAGTATCTGATGACCCAATCTGTGGTTTGTTTTTCTCATTAACTGTTATTTTCCCAAGAGGCACCCCCAAAACATCTTTAACAGTAACAGATGTTACTTTGATAATATGATTACCAGCATTCAACTCATTTCTTTCACAGTCATAATTTGAAACTAACCAGTGTGCAAGTCTTGTTGGTATTGTATCAACAACAATTGACAAGAATGGCTTGAAGCCCATGTGAATAATAGCCTTTTTTTGTTGTTTTGATAAACCGTTGACACTGTGTTTTAGGTTAACAACACCTACCCTGCCTTTTGATTTTTTATCCATATAATCAACAAATGGTGGACGTATCTTCATTTGTTTGATCAACTGTTTTGGATGTTTGTTTTTGACGTTTTGGTGGACGAACGAAGTCATCATCATCAGAAGTATCATAACTTTGGATATATATTGGAGTCATGTTATCTAAGGAATTGTAAAACAACATATATTTACAGACTGAAACATAATTATCACGGACTAAATATTTACATGTTTAATAAAGACAGAAAAATATAATCAAACATGTATAATATTTACGGACTAAATAAGAAAACACAAATACTCATTGAGTAGTCATTTACAACTAAATACAATAATTACATACTACATGTAATTTTTACAGACTGATAAGAAAAAGCACACATACGGGTTACAAATTACGGATTACAATAGGTTACAAATTACGGATTACAATTAGCATTCACAAATTACGGGTTACAAATACTCATTGATAATAATCGAATAACATTTAAATTTATAAAATTACAATTAATTAAATAGGAAGCAAAATTACGAACCATTAAAAGGATTACCCCAAAATCAAAAATTACAGACCAGACAAACTACATGCAAACCTTTCTTCTTCCTCGCAGCGCGCCTATCGTTATTAGTCTTTGATCTTCGTTCGCTTAAGACTCTTGAAGTATCTGTGTTAGCAGCAATCGAAATGCTCCCTATTTCGCCATCGAAGAACACAAAAAGAGCGTGATTACATTATAAAAAAACTACATTTTAAACAAATACTTATAAAAAAACGAAAGATTGAAGGAAAAAACATGCTTACGCTTTGTACTGATGTTAGTCGTCTTCTCCATTGTTATTCGAAATCAAATATCGTTTCAGTTACTAAGAAATTCAAAATCGAAGAGTAGCGTTAATTATGGGATGATTTTGTTAATTTCCCTTGTTTTTAGGATTAGGTTACTTATTTGAAAAAAGAAATTTACGTTTTTGCACTTTTTTAACAATCCGGACTCTTTGAAACAAATAAACAATACAGTTAATTACAATAATGCCACCGCGTTAATCCTGTCCATTAAAAAAGCCGGATCAACAGTTATAGTTCCTTCTTACGCTTTGTACGTTCCAGACCCTATGTACAATAACCGCCCCCTATGTGTAACGTTTGTTTAGTATCTTTATATTATTTTATGTCGTTACCTTAATTTCCGCTGCTATAATAATGTAATTACGGTTTAAGGACTGTGTTTGATGTTTTGCCAACCGAGGGACTCCCGGGGCTCAGGAACTCTCAGTGAACTGGTCCGGTTCGGGGGGTTCTGGGCCGTTTTGGGTGAATCGGCCGGTTGAACCAGTGAATCGGCGGTTGGACCGGGAAATCGGTAGTCGGACTGGTGGTTGAACCAATTTTTCTATATTTTTGATTATATATATATATTTATAAAATGTTTATATAATAATCCAGTTTTTAAATCCGGTTTGACCGATCCAACCGGTTGGACCTCTAACCGGTAAAGAGACTGGTTCGACGTCCGGTCCGGTTCTGAAAACATTGGTATTTACTAAGATTGCATCGAAAATTGGTGAATTTTAATTAACGATGTAACTCAACTTATGCTGTTGAAAAAAAAAATGTAACTCAACTTACATGTTTTTGCATTTAAATTTATACATAATCACAAAATTAATAATTATTTTTATAAATATTTTTGAATCGTTTAGCAAACTTTAGACTTCACCTCATACACTTGTGTTACAACCTTTCGGTGGGCCATGTGAAAATATGCCAGCTGTATAAAGCCGTTACCGGACCCCACATAAAGGAATAACTAATACGTGTTATTATTGTCTTTGCGGGTCCCACATACGAAAATGCATCGAACCTCATTTACCTTAACGGCTACTTATACTCGCATTTCCATCTTCTACTTCACCACTTCTCTCACTCTCTCTCTCAAAAAACACACACTCTCTGTCTGAAACATAAAAAACATAGATATGAAGACAGCCATTGTTCTCGGCCTCATCTGCACCATTGTCGCCGCAGTCGGAGCTCAAGCTCCGGCGTCATCCCCGACGAATGCGCCTCCGTCAGCTGTCTTACCGCCATCTGCCTCACCTTCTACTGTTCCTGTAGCACCGGTGAAAGCTCCCGCCAAGGCTCCTGTGACGGCTCCTCCAACTGCTGCTGTTCCTGCACCAGAACTGTCGGCTCCTCCTGCTGTTACTCCGGTGAGCTCACCCCCGGCTCCGGTGCCGGTGAGTTCTCCTCCCCCAGCGACTGAATCGCCTCCAGTTCCTGAACCAGTTCCCGCACCAGTGACTTCTCCGACCCCGGAAGCTGCTGCTCCGGCGCCTAGCAAGAAGGGAAAGAAGCAAACTGCACCGTCTCCGGCGCCTTCTTCCGATTCTCTCGCTCCTGGTCCTAGCACCGACTCGCCATCTACCGCTCCGTCAGCCGACGTCGCCGATGAGGTTAGTAAAGATTTACATCATATAATGGTTTGATTATTGTACATTATTGCAGAGATTAAAGGGTTTTGATTTTGATTATGTAATTTGGTGGAAATGTAAATTTGCAGAGTGGAGCAGATAAGAGTGTGAAGATGGCGGTGGGAAGCTTGGTGTTGGCTATGGCTGCCTTCTGCTGGTTCTAGATTTACTTTTTGTATATTTTTGTTATTTTTCATTTTTATTATTTTTTATGAGTTGTATTCATTATTTGTTTTCCACTTGTTGCACTTTGTTTACATAATAATAATAAAATATAATTTTATTACATTGTACAATTGCTTTTTTAACCGAGTTGGAACCACTTAAAGTTTTTATATTCGTTAGGGCTCTAAAATCCAATATTTGGTAGGATCTAAAAATCTAGAAGCAAGTTTTAATTTTTTTGTCGGCAAAGATTATCTCCTAAACTACTACAAACTAATTACATCATTATATGGGTTAGAACCCATGACCTTCCATTTTAAGAGGCAAACCCTCTACCAAGTGAGTATTAAACAACCAATATTTGAATATTTGACACTCGTGAAAATTTATTTTATATGTTAGATGGTATTATTAAACATATTAACTTACATACAGTTTTTGTTCATACCAGATGGATTAAACTTACATATATCATTAACTAAATGTCTAAATTACCCAAAAGAGCCTCGTGATTACTTAAATAAACCAATTGAAAGAGAAATTGTTGTGGAGACATGAATTTCATCTTTGATTCCATGACAGGAAAGAGAAATTTTAAAAAAATTTCATACTATTTTAAGTTTAATGGAAAGAGAAGGGTTAAGCCTTGTGTTTGAATGTTATTGAAAATTTAATTAAATGACCATGCTTTTTTTTTTTTTATTGCACTTTTTTTTTCTTTTTTATTAGATTTTTTTTCTTGAGGTGGTTAATGTTGTATTCATCAAAGAGCATTTGTCCTAATAGTATCAAGGTATGTTAAGGTGTCATCCTTAAAATAGGTCAAGAGTTCTAGTTCCATAACAAACAAAGGTAGAAAATTTTGCTATTAAAAAAAAATTAATGTTGTATCCGGATATGAAACCATTGATTGGTAGGGGTGTTCAAAAAAATCCGTATCCGAATCCAAAATCGAAATATCCGAAAATCCGTATCCGAAATATCCGAAAATTCGAATATCCGGAAGTTCGGATATCCGAAAGCCCGGATATCCGGAAATTCGGATTCGGATAGTAATTTTGAAAAATTTCGGATAGTTCGGATATCCGAACTATCCGAAATAGTTATTTTTTTCGGATAGTTTTTGGATATTTTTCGGATATTCGGATATTTTTTCGGATATTTCGGATAGTTTTTCGGATATTCGGATATTTTTTCGGATATTTCGTATAGTTTTTCGGATATTTCGGATATCCGGATGTATTTTTTTACTTTTTTTTTCTTTTTTTTAGACTTCGGATATCCGAATTTGAACACCCCTAACCATTGGTGTATCAGCCGAAGCCTCTTGCTTGGCAAACTAATGAATCCTCAAAAAATGAAGATCTAGACTTTCTATTAACAGAAGTTTTTAAAGGTATATTATGCCAAAAGTAATTAGTGAATCAATGTTACTTTTACTTTAAACTATTTTCAAGAGATGTCTCTTGTTTTTATTTGTGTCATGATATTGAAGTCCTGTTTTAGTATGATATAAAGACTTCAGAAAAACAGAAAACCGTTTAAACCTATAACCGAACCGTATTCGTAGCCGAAAAAACCAAACCGAATTCTGAATTCGGTTTTCGGTTAGGTTCCTAACCGAATCAAAATTCCGAATTCGGTTTCGGTTCGGTAAACGGTTTTAGATTTTTTTTTTTAATTCGGTTTGTTCGGTTTATTAGGTTTTATTCGGTTAACCGATTAAACCGAATTCATAATATAAGGTTGGATTCGGTTTGTTTGGTTATAACCAAAACCGAACCGAATTTAATTCGGTTCTGATAACAATTTCCCTAATTCGGTTCAGTTAACGGTAGGGAGGGTTTGAAAACCGATTAAACTTAACCGAATAAATCGAACAAACCGTTAACCGAACCGATGAACACCCCTAGTATGATCAATGTTGAAACGTTAATCAATAAAATAGTTGTTTTTTGGGTATAAATGAGTCAACTTTTTATACAAAAACAAAATAAAATTTTAATATTAGTTTTTGTAATATGTTGATCATCGTTTAACAAATTTGGGATTATTATCAAATACAACAAATAACATATATAGGTTCAAGAAGTTTAAGTAGAGGCTAAGATGTTAAGTATAATTTATTTAATACTTTGAGAATTAATGGTATTAATCGAGCTCGATGTAACACAGCAAGTAATTAGCTTGAGAGGTACGTGAGCATAAAATAAAAAATCTATTCTGACTAAAAAGGCTAAAAAAGATTTTTAAAATCTATAAAACCGACCTAAACGAACACCGATTGAACTCATTTCGATGTCATCAGAACCATCTCATCGTACCCTACAATATTTGCTTTTTGGTTTTAACTTTAACTATTTATAAAGTTTGGATTTTAGGGCAATTTTTTAGCTTTTAGGTTTTATATTTAGGTTTAGAGTTTGTTTTTATAATTTTGGTTTTTATTATTAGGGTTTATTGTTTATGATTTAAGGTTTACATTTTAAGTTTTTAAAAATTCTTCTTACTCTTTTTAGACAAAAAGAACTTTTTAGGAGAATTCCAAATGGAAGGTCATGGGTTCAAATCCCTCTCAAGGCGAAATAGGGGTCCTTGAGAGGTTAGAGGGTTTTCCGGTGCAATTTCCTCCTGGGGTGGTGGTGAGGTCTCAACGGAGGTCATGATAACTAGACCTTGGTGACATGGCCTGTAAATCAGTGGTTCACATGTTAAGATCAAATGTCGTTAAAAAAAAAAGGAGAACCTTACTTTAAATGAATATATTAAATTACAATTGAAAATATATATTTGCTTGAAAGACTACTTCAATGTAATAAAAACATATACAAGACATCGAATGGGAGCTTTGCAGTAAAAATATATATATATATATATATATATATATATATATATATATATATATATATTTGCATGATGAAACTAGAAAAAAAAATGATGCTCAATACGATAATTAAATTAGTTTTTCGAACGAGCCGATAACAACTGAGATCGACTCAACGCGAAGAACCGAAGATTTGTATGTTTGTTTTTTGAATTAATATTTTTTATTTTATAAATAAATTAACAAAAGAAATATTTTTTCTAGTTAAGTATTTATTACTCGGAAAAATAAATTAACTAATTAATAAAAGATTTTCATTGTCTATATTTTTTTAGTTGAGAATTTATTACATGTAAAAAATAGAATTTAATAAATTTTTAATTTTAGTTCAGTGTTTATAAAATATCAAACTGAAAAATAATTAAATAAAAAATTATTAATTTTATATTTATAGTAATTATTGAGTTAAAAAATCATGTTGTTCAATTATAATGGTTAATCAATTCGGTTAATGACTGATATGCATCATTGTCTTAAAAGTTATCACTGGTTTTTAAAATTAAAACGTTCTAAGACCATGGGGTGTGCCAAGGGAGTGGGCGTGGGATGGGCGTGAGTGGGCGTGGCACACCGCCCCCCTGCTGGGCGTGGGTGGGCAGGCGTGAGTGGGGCAACGGCTCTTTCACCCGTTGAGCCAATTTTTGACCGTTACCTTTATTAAAAAACTTATTTAAAAAAGAAAATCCTATATATACAACCATCACACGCTCTTTTTTCTTCACATCACACAAAAAACATCAAACAAAAAATTAGTATTTTTACAAAAATGCAGTTTTTATGGGAAGATGACGATTTTAGCGAAGGCGAAGAGTTTTTAATCGAAGCCGCACAACTTACTCTCGACATTATCAGACAACAAGTTGAAAGGCCCATTCTAACTAGAAGAGCACGAATTAATCGAGATCGTCCTGGAGCTCACGCACGTCTTGTTGACGATTATTTTTCAGAATATCCGAAGTACCCCGAACATTTATTTCGGCGTCGCTTTCGTATGAGTCGGAATTTTTTTCTCGAGTGTGTGATGATTTGGAACAAAACTATGATTTTTTTCAACAAAGGTGTGACGGAAGAGGTAAGATCGGGTTTTCCGGTCTTCAGAAATGTGCTTCTGCAATACGCCAGTTAGTCTACGGCACTAGCAGCGATTCGTTTGATGAGTAATTACAGATGTCTGATAGAATTGGGCGGAAATGTATTTACAAATTTTGTAAAGGCGTAATTAGATTGTACGCGAAGAAATACTTGAGGAAACCAAATTCCCATGACGTCCAACAAATTTACACGTTTCATGAAGAGGTTCATGGTTTCTCCGATATGTTATGTAGTCTCGACTGCACCCATTGGGAATGAGACAATTGCTCAACAGCATGGCGAGGTCAATTCCAACGAGGTGACCATCCAAGACCAAGCTTTATGCTAGAAGCTGTTGCATCGCAAGATCTTTGGATATGGCATGCCTTCTTTGGTATCGGGATCGAACAATGATATAAATGTTCTAGATCAGTCGCCGATTTTCAACGATCTTATTGAAGGCATGAGACCCGGTCAGCAGTTTATTTGCAACGACACAACATACAAATACGGGTATTATCTAGTCTATGGTATTTATCAGCAATGGGCTACGTTCGTGAAATCGTTTACAACACGACAAGCTGAAGATGATAAACGTCTGTATTTCCAGAATCGTCAAGAGGGGGCAAGAAAGGATATTAAACGAGCATTCAACGTTCTTAAACAGAAGTGGCACATCATTCAACACCCTGCAAGAGCTTGGAAGCCAAGTCGGATCCGAAATGCGTTATACGCATGTGTGATACTACACAACATGATAATCGAAGATAACGGTCGAGCCATATGTGAATTTTATGAAGAATACGATCCGAATTTGGTGGAGCATGTGGAGATCAGCGACGAGGAAAAACAAACAAACCGTCAAATGCTTCGTAATGAGGATATACATGCGAACCAAAAGGCCGATTTGATTGAACATTTATGGAAAAATCGTGAAGTTTAATCTTAAATTTTAATTATATTTATTGTTATGTTTTTTTAATATTTTATACAATTACTAATAATTAGCTTTTTTTATTAAATTGTAATGTTTATTTATAATTTTATGTAATTTTTTAATTTATGATTAATTAAATCTAATTATTTAAGTTTAAAAAAATAAATGATGACGTGGAGTGATTGGACCAAGGGGCATTTATACCACTTTTGGTGGAGTGGGTGGTTGTGGTGAGTGTCTACGTGACGCACATGTAGATTGGGTGAACCATGGGGCATACACCATGGTCAAGTAAAAAATGAAGTAAACATGAGTTATTTTAGGTTAAAAAAGTTGATATGATTGACTTTAAAAACATATCTACTCTTAATAACTAGGGTTGCCATTACAACTAAATCTAACTTTTAATACTAATAATGACTTATCTAGGCTAATCATGATCCATAAGGTCCATCAAGGCTATCAAGGACCGATTTGATTTATTAATATATGTAAATCTATTATTTGCTCATTATGATCTATGATTCAATATAACCAAGAGAGCCAGTCACAATGATGAAAAAAAATTGAAGCCTAGTGTAAAAAAGAAAATTTGGACCCTCCTAAAAGAAACAACATAGTAGTTTATATATAAATAATTAATAATATAATATATAAAAAATATAAAAACATTCCGGGCCAATCTAAATTTCAGGCTTAGAACAGTTGCTCGCTTCGCCCCTCCTCTGGGCCGGCCCTAAGAACCAATTAAGGCCTATCATAGTCTGAATTAGGCTATCATTATAACCATGCTTTGATTTATTAGGACACGAATACAATTTTAGCTTGTCGGTCACTCGTAACCTTCGTAAAAAAGTTTTTCTTTATATATGATCAATTCTAAAAGAATTTAATGTTGATACTTAAGTGATACTCAAATTTACCCCATAAAATTTTGACACAAGTCCAAACAAAAATTAATTAATGACTTTAAAATTTACATTTATAACTGTTACTTTTTTAATTCCCGTAAGTTACAAGTCAAGCTCAATTACTCAAATACTCAATAGCTATTTTATAATTTTAAATCCAGGTTTTAGCTCAATCAATAACTTATGAAACAAAACCTATCTATATCTTATAATTCTATATGTGGCAATTAAAAAAAATGCACATATTAAAATTTTGCCCAATTTTGATGTAATCGCGTATTTATATTCTGTATCGCCTTCAAAATTGAACATATTAATGACTCATTGTCCCTACATTGCTAACACCATTACGAATCATTGTTGATGTTAGAGTCAATCGAACAAACTAAGGAGTAGAAACATTGTTGCTAACAAAGTTAATTACGTGTATCTCAAATTATATCTAAACAACCCAAAATCATTAATTTAGGTATTTCTTTTTTAATTTATTTCTAAGTGTTAATTTATTGTTTAGTTATTTGATTTAATTTGTTTATATGCTACTTTTTTAATGTTAGATTGTTGCTTATTTATTGTAATGTTGTATTGTTAGCTAAATGTTTTGTTATAGTTACTTCAGTTTGTTATTTTAATTACTTTAATTGAATTTAAATATGATAACTTATCCAGATCTAACTCAAATCAAATTGAAAAAAAAATTAACATTGATACATAACTAACTTTTGAAAATTTCCAGCCTAAGTAAGAATAATCTAGCATGAATTAATGCAATTCTATATAACATTTTAGGTTTAATATGACACTTTAGGGCTCATCATGATACATTGTGAAATTTGTGAGCCATCATAATTATTGAAATTAAATTGTTACACTATGTATTTTTATTATTCTACACAATTACAAGATTTTAACTTTAAAATTTTCTGTCTTCAATGAGACAGAGGCTATGGATGTGCAAGAGCTTTTGTAAAGTGCCGTTTTAACTACTCAATATAAAATTTTTACCAAAGTTTTTGGATAAAAATAAAGAAATCACTTTTTACATCAACGTAAATGTGAATTCTCTAGTCACATTTTATTTTAATGAGATTTCTTATTTACTCTAAAATTTGAGTAAAAAATAACTGACTTGTTTTATTACTTTTACGCTTAATTCAGCAAATCAAGTAATTAAACAAGTTATTTTTATGTTTTATATTTTTTTAGTTGCATCATTTTTAACTTGTTTAATACGATGACATATGTTTTGTCAATTATATATTTGAGCTCAAAATGTGTTTGTCTGTTTGATGTGTCCAACGTCTTTATTTCACTTACTAGAACATGTATAACATCTTAGAGCCTTAGACGATTAGTTATTAAATCATGAGAGAAAAAACAATTAAAAAAGAAAAAAGAAAACAAACAAAACAAAATTAATTTCTATTTTTTCTTGAATACACCATTCCTCGGATCCCGTCTGGATCCGAAACAAAACCGAGAGGTCTATAGAATCCTAACACCCGGGGCTCCGAATACAAAGCAATGTTGGTGATCCCCTTCTGAAGCAGCTCCTCCACCACTCTCTCGATCACCGCCTTCCCCAACCCGATCCCCTGGAAATTCGGATCCACCACCACATCCCATATGATGGCGTTGAACACGCCGTCTCCGGTGGCCCTGGCGAACGCCACCGGTCTCTTCGTCGTCTCGTATTCCACCCACACCAACGAATCGGTGTGCTCCAGCGCCACACGTATCTTGTCGGTGTCTCGTTTCGGGAACCCGACTGCAACGAAAACGGAATTTAGGTGGTCGAGATTTAGGGCTTCGATTGTCCGGCGGAGGATGAAGCCTCGCGATTGGAGCTCTTCGTCGGAGATGGCGTAACTGTGCTGCGCCGCCGCGAAAGAGAAGCGGCGAAGGTGGTGGTGTGTGATCTGAGATGGGAATCCGAATCGAAGTGGTGATCGGAATGGAATGGATAAGGGGTTGTGAAGAAGCATGTTTCAGATTTGCGTTTGTGTTGGTGGATTGACGGGGATATCATATGTGGTACCGTTGAAGTTTGTGGTTGATATGTGAAGTATGAAACTTTTGTGGTCCTGTTGCTGCTTCTAAGATAGTAACAACACAACTCACAAGACTGTATTTATTTATTTATTTACTAGTTTATTGACCCCGTGTATTACACGGACTGAATCATAAAAGTATATTAAATAATATAAATTAGCAATTAAGAAATAAAAATTGTAAAATGATTTTTTGTGACAACCTTAAATGAAGTTAATTAAAAATAAATATTAATTACATAATGATGATAGATTTAATAATCATAAAAATTTGAAACCATTCATAAAATATAATTATCATCATTATTCTTTCTTTTTTAATTAGAATTTAAAATTTGTGTATTGAGTATCTTGATAGTTTAATTTAAAAATTTTTGAATTTCAAAACTATTAATCATAAATGGAAAGTTGGATATGATTAAATTTTAATCAGTATTTAAAGAAAATAAATATCATATTTTAAATTAGAAAGTTTGACTTGATTACATTTATTAAATTTAATATATTTTTAAAATATTCAGGATTAATATAATCATGACAAGTGGCATCAATTGCAATTCGTCCAATCATTTAATGACATGTGGCATATGGTTTAACCAGAAAACGACAAGTGGCGGATTGTTATTCTTTTATTATATAGTATAGATTTCTTGTAATGTAATTTAATAAATCAATTTAAATAGATCTTACGAATTACAGAAGAATACTTTTATGAACAAATCATAAAATAATACAAAATCCATACAAGCATGTTACGAAAATAATATAAAAAATTCTTCACAAAATCCTTTTTCATCGTGTGACACCTCGAAAATTCAAGGTCAGCAACTGTTTTAATTAAATATTAATTTAATTGATTATTATATACGTGACACTAGAATTGGTTTCATTTAGTGCGACACGTGACACTATAGTACAAACACAATCACATAACACAGTAATTCGAATAATTACTGATAAACGCACACACGTGCCTCAAAACTCACGAACGTTGGTGAACGTCAAACAATTTATTCAAATTGAACAATACATGATTAATAACAAACAAAATTAATACTAAAGTTGAGAAACGATAAGCAATAAAAAGAAAAATGGATCAAACAAATAAAAATGGGCAATAGGGCCATTTTGGGATCCATCGCGGTACGCTGAGGGGCTAGGCAAGACCCTCGGCGGTACGCGGCGATGGGCGGCAAAATTTGAATTCTCCGGAATTTTTCGCGATACGCTACGACCGATCAACTTTCATTTAGCGGTACATGACGTGTCTATGGAGAGAACCTGGATAAAATATTATTGGCAGTACGCGACACCTCCGAGTTCGCAAAAACTTTATAAAACCAACTCAAGCTCATTTCTGTCACTTTCTACTCACACCTTCGAGCTCAGAAGCACTAAATCTGACTAAACCCACTCTAAACCACCTTCTACCACCTCTGGAGACCATTCTTCCTCATTTCTTGAAGGTTTGAAGCTTGGAAGCTAGAGGAGAGCTAAGAGGAACCATCCACCACCTCCATTGCCTTATACCTGCTGGGGAAAGCACCAACAGCAGCTCTCAAGATCATCCATCAATTGATTTATCACAATCAGCCTCTTTGAGCCTTGTGAGGTGGTATTTGTAGCTTATATGCATTAATCTTGCATTATACCACACATGCAAGTGCATCCACACACATGCAACACTGTTGTAAACACATGCACGAATTGTTGCAATAGATCTGTGTTTTGATGTCTTGATGATTGATTTAAGCTATTAGAATGATCTATGATGAATATGAATGTCATTTGATGTCTTATGATGATGACTTGTGAGTATTACTATAAATAGTAACTTTAATAGTGCAAAATTGTGACAATCCATCTAAATCCATTCTGGCTATATACGTGTATGAGTATGTATGTGTGTATTCACCATGAACTCAAAAACTTTTCATGTAAGGTGTATTTCTGACTCAAAAAGAACTAATCATGTTGTATAACAAACTGAGTCGGACAGTGTGGCTAGATTGGATATACAATGTGATTAATTGTCTTTACAAAAACAATGTTCATATCATATTAGACTAAAACCGGTGAATCATAATAACCACATTCATTATTGCGTATGTGCCAGAAGGACCATATCATATCATATTAGTTCATGACTTGTAGTTACTTAGGAATCTGGTATTAGTAGATCGCAAAGAAACATCCATCACCTAATGCTTATTCAAATAGATGACCAACCGATTTCATGTCTAGAATCATAACTCGGAAATAAAGAGAATAAGTGTAAGCGAAATCACGAAACAAGGCTCCGATTTCAAGATACATTGAGTCAAATATAAAGTTAAATAAGAGATCAGATATTTTGAACTCTTCAGGTCTTAAAATTATAACCATTTGAAAGAGCTCGAAAAATCATGAACGTGGGCGAAAACGACGCGTAAGACGTAGTTCGTATGCTCTCGTTACCGCGAAAACAAGAAACCAGTCAGATCGCACCCGAACGCGCCACGTGGCGCCACGTGTCAAAACATGACACACATGCAATCTACTGCTTCCGAGCGCATCGCCCCGCGCCAAACTCCGGGGCTAGGCGATACGCCCGGACTCGTGGCACATATGCAACATGTCACTTCCAGGCACATAGCCTCGAGCCAAACATTGGGGCTAGGCTATGCGCCCTAGACCTAGAATTCGTGCCTATAAATACCAAAGTCGGATTTCAAAAATAATTCCAATTTTTCACCTCAAAACTCGTCACTACACCTCAAAACACACACTTTTAAACCTCCAAACGTCGTAAGTTCAACACGAGGTGCTGCTGAAATTCTGTGAGGTATAAATCTCATTTCTTACCTTTCAATTCGTTATAATGCTCGTTTTAAATCTTATTATTATTATATATAATGGATTATGATTAATTTTTTGGTTTAAATCAAAAACACGTCGAGGTTCTACCCGATTAGTTTTTGGAAAACAAACAACTATAAGCAGAGATTCTGTCCAATTGTTTTCAGGAAACTTAAGAAATATAAGTCGAGGTTATGCCCGACTTAAAACCTGAAAATCTTACTTTTATAAACAGAGACTCTAAAACTTCAATCTTATAAGCTGTTGTAATGCCCAATTGTCTAAAATTGTTGGCATTGCAAATATCTATTTGATTAATCCGGAAATGTCGTGATTAATCCAGTGCGTCTTAAACTCCTTAATAGGAGCCTAAATTATTATAGGTTCCCTGTTTGTTGTACTATGTGCAATATTAAGTTAAGGAGACTGATTAAGGATTTAAGATCAGTTTGATGACACCATTTTTATTTGAAAACCGATTAAAACTCCGGTTTCAACACATGGTTTAGTTTATACATTGATTTTCAATACAAAAGCATATTCTTAATCGATTTCGCGTTCCGGACTCGATTTTGCAATCAATTTAGCAATACGAAAACTCGATTTTGATCTGAAAATCGATTAAGATTCTGGTTTTAACAATAGGATACAATTGTCATCAATTTACAACCAAATGAGTGTAAAAAAATTCAATTCGTAATCAAAATTAATGATTTTAACGTTACAAATTAACTGATAATTGTATTAATTTGATTCTGAATAAATACGTAATTCAGAATCAGATTGATGATTCGGTTTAAGATATCTGTGACACAAAGAGTCATGGAATGTTTCGATAAAAAAAACTAAATACAAACAACTCACCAAAATGGTAACCAATTGCAAATTTGGAACCCAAGACATAAAACTACAATCTTTACGCATTGTTTACTGATTTTCATCAATTCAGGTGAGACTCATAACCCCTTTTCTTTTCTTTTGTTAAAACCGTGGGGTGGTACATGTAAACTTTTGACAACTCAAAAATTTTAAACTATTAATGTGGAAGCAAATTATTGAGACAATGCAAATCATCTACATGTTTTGGTTATACAAATGTTGAATGATGCTATTCTTATTCAATATCATTAACATGATTCGTCAAGCCCCTGGTAGTACTGGTATGGTCCATATGCGGGAAACCGCTAACACAAAAACACGTGCTCCAACTGCGGGTTGGACACCAGACAAACTAGATACACGTGGTGTATCACACAAGGAAAGCTATTGCAATAGGTTTGATATTTGTATGTTCATTGGGTTTGTATTTTAATGCATTTATATGATGAGCTTGTTCTATAATTGCTACTCAAGTTTATACAAAACATGTGAATTCAAATATATGTTTCTCACTCAACCACTTGTGGTTGATCCAAGTTTTCTTTACATGTTTTAGGTAATCAGGATCAGGAAATTCAGCTAGGTCAAGATGCTATGAATATTTAGGGTGACCTAGAAACGAGAAACAAACTAGACATTTTGTAATGTTATCATTATGTGTATACTTTGATGTATAATATTGTGTGTGTGTTTGTGTTAGTCTATCTAATAACTATGAAACATTGGTAAATATTGGGTTATTCTTTAACTATGGCTATAAATTCATTTCGTAACGCGTCGTGGATTCCGCACGCAACGCAAGGTGTGACAAAAATGTTGCTAGATGATGATCTTGACATGATATGTTAGCTTGAATGATGGAATGTGGTTAGTATAGATGATATTTGCATGATTTGTGAGTTAGATTTGATGATTTGGGAGATTTGGTCATGAGTTTCTATATTTAGAAACTTTTGACAAGAGATATGGCCATGCATGTTGATTTTGATAATGATAAAGTGTTATTATGATTGATAATGGTCTATTAACCGTATTAGTGTGATTTGATTTTTATTAAAACAAGTTTTTTAGCAAACTTTCTAATAAAGGAAAGTTTTGTCTAACAATAGTGACATGCATGAAGTATTTTGGTGATGTTTGGTTAAATTGATGATTAGGATGATCATATGAATATGTTTTGTGTAGTTGGATTGGTTAAAATGAGTTTTATGACAACCTTTTATAAATAGAAACTTTTGAAATTTGGGGATTTTTGTAACTAATGAGATAGGAGCATGTTAAGTGGTGAGATGTGATTTTAAATGTTGTAATGTAATGATATGAGAGTTTTGGAATGCTTGATTTGTTTAAAACATGTTAAAATAATAACTTTCTAAATTTAGTAACTTACGTGAGGTACTTGAAACTCTCCGTAGGGAGAAGTTATATGCCAAATTTTCTAAATGCGCCTTCTGGCTGCATGAAGTCCAATTTCTTCTGCATGTGATAAATGCAGATGGCATTCTTGTTGATCTTTCTAAAATTCAAGCAGTGACCAATTGGAGTCCATCCAAAAATCCAACTGATGTCAGAAGTTTTCTTAGCTTAGCTGGTTATTATCGTAGATTTATTCAAGACTTTGCCAAGATTGCTTCTTCTTCAACCAAACTTACAAGAAAGAATGTTAAGTTTGTGTGGGGTGATGACTAAGAGAAAGCCTTCCAAGAGTTAAAGTCAAAATTAACTCAGGCACCCGTATTGACATTACCAGATGGGCCTAATGATTTTGTGATATATTCTGATGCTTCTTATCTTGATCTAGGTTGTGTTATTATGCAACAAGGCAAGGTGATTGCTTATGCAGTCGTATTTGACTTAAAAATTTTGAGGCACTATTTGTATGGTGTAACGTGTACTATTTACACAGATCATAAAAGTTTGAAATATTTCTTCACTCAGAAGGAATTGAATATGAGGCAAAGACGATGGCTAGAATTACTCAAAAACTACGATTGCGAAATTCTCTATCACCTAAGGAAAGTAAATGTAGTGGCTGATGCCTTGAGTAGAAAAGAAGAATACACACCTATTAGGGTGAAAGCTATGCAGCTTGTGATTACTCCAGGACTAATAGAACAGATCAGGGAAGCCCAGACTGAAACTTTAAAAGAAGAAAATTGGAAACGTGATAGAATTAAAGGGCAAGCTCATAATCTTGATGAAGATAATCGTGGTTTAAAGACTAGGTGGGGTAGAGTGTGGATACCTCCTACTTGTCCACTTAAGTCTGTATTGTTGGAAGAAGCACACAAGTCAAAATACTCAATTCATCATGGGGCTACTAAAATGTATCGTGATCTTCTGATAAATTATTGGTGGCTAGGTATGAAACGAGATGTTGTTAAACATGTGGCGAAGTGTTTGACTTGTATGCAGGTAAAAGAAGAGCACCAGAAACCTTACGGTAAGTTGCAACCATTGGAAATCCCGATGTGGAAATGGGAACATATCACAATGGACCTGATTACTAAGCTTCCTAAGACAAGGAAGGAATTTGATACGATTTGGGTCATTGTGGATAGGTTGACTAAGAGTGCTCATTCCTTGCCCATTCGTGAAACCTATTCTTACGATAAAATGACATAAATATATGTACGAGAAGTGGTGTCTCGTCATGGTGTGCCTGTAACCATTATCTCTGACCGGGATACTAGATTTACTTCTCGATTCTGGAGAAATTTTTAGGAAGAATTAGGAACAAAATGGTTGTTAAGCACTACGTATCATCCTCAGACTGATGGACAAAGTGAAAGAACCATTCAGACCTTGGAGGATATGTTACGAGCGTGCATTATTTGACAACTCATGACGATGTGCTATGTGATAACATGATCACTTAGGATAAATGAGCATGCTAGAATTGATAAAATGTGATATGATGCAAAATTACTAAAAGTATAAACTTGCCTAAAATAGAAACCTGCTAAAAATGGAAACATACTATAAATAGTAAGTTGCCCATAAAATGTGAGTTATGTGTTTATGCAATACGTGATGAATAACGAACCTTGAACGAACAATAATAAATTAACGGTTCACCAACGGGTCATCAAGTTGACACGGTCAAACTCGGACAAACATGGTTAAACATGAGCAAACATAACAACTTCGAGTTGTTGGGCACGAACACGAACATAAATACAAACACAGACTTATATATATATATCAAACATGACATTGGTAACCAGTAACGATCACATCAGCAAGCTTAAGTATTCACACGCGCATAACTCAGGTGAGTTTAGGACCCCTTTTTTCTTTAATTGTTTTCGAACTTTAACTTGGGGGAGAATACTTGTTGTACAAACTATTTGCACTAACATTTTTGTATGTATGTTGGTTTATTGGAAACAAACATTAAGTGTTGTATATCGTATAAATTCCTCGCACAGTCATACCGTTAATGTGTATACAATGAGGTGAGTTTAGATAGTACTATTGGGTGTGACGAACCCCACGCGTGTAATCTCGACCCATCGCCACTGTTTTTACGATAGACATGGCGGAGGCACGACAAACAGTCTAGTTCGGTAGTTACGCAACTGACTCTTGGAGCCTCGAGCTCGGCAAACATTAATAAACAACATGATATACGACAAACATATTTTTTGATTACCTATTGCTTATCAAAACATGTGAACTCACCAACTTTATGTTGACACTTTTTCTTAACATGTATTCTCAGGTAACTAATGCGCACATGGATAGGACTGCACGTAGGAGATTAAACACAAGTCCTGCATGCATATCTCATGTTTTGAAAAACAATTTTTATGTTATTAAGTCATCTCAAACAGTGTAGTGTTACAATTTTCTATTCCGCTGCTTAAAACATTTACATTTCCGCTGCTTAACTATTAAACTATTTTGATTATTGAAGGTATAACAAGTGTATTCTACAAACACATATAGAGTCATTATATATGACAAGAGCTTTGATCATGCCACGTCACACCCAACGACTTGAAGCCGTTAGTGGAAATTTTGGTGGTATGACACATCGGCAACCAATTTGTTGAATTAAAAAAAACTCAAATCTCTAAGCAACATCGATTTTGTATGAAAACAAATAAATTATTTTTACCTTCTCCGAAAACCACCAAAATCATATAAAGGACCATGCTTTTTTCAATATATATATATGATCATTAATTATCAATAAATACAAGTTAAATTTAACACGGGTTATGTTAAACACCTAAACTTTGCCCGAGCTAGAACTACATGATTCCAATGTCATTATCCTATGATTGAAGATCATGTTAGAAAGAACATTTTGTTTCGGTTGCCAAATTTGGGCCATATTCGTATAAACACATCAATATTTATTTCAACAATTATAGTATCAACCTTTTGAACATTTGAAAAAGGGTTTAAAGTGACATGACAAGTAAAATTTCTTGGTATTTTCTTTAAACATTTGATAAAATTTCTTTTATCGGTAGTACCATTTTTATAAACAATTCAATTTTATTTTCAAAATTTTTTTATATTATTAGCCATTAAATATAATTCCGGAACTACTAAACACTTGAGGGATAATAAACCTTTGATAATTTTGCAGTTGGGTTAATGAAAATCTTAAAGAAAATTGAAGATATATTCAATATTTTTCTAAGTTCTTCTAAGTTCTAGATGGAGTCTGACTCGAACATTCGAAGATAGAAGATTAAGAAAATTTGTTAAGCTCCCTTTACTTTTAAACATTTAAAAAGTTGATTTACACCAACTATATATGTCCCATTCAAACCTATGGAAACATATCGTAAACCTTATTTTCTTTAAGAAAACTCATGTAGCATGTTTTTAAAAATATATTTGAAATCAACCTTTCAACGATAAGCCCCTCTTGTATAACCAAATTAATAATATTCTTCAAAGTTGAATTAGATTCTTTTGCAATAAAGCGCCATAAACTTTGTAATGAACAATCTAATACCTGCCATTAATCTCACACAAATCCCAATTAAAATTTTTTTTTCATGTTTCTGGTATTAGGTATCAACCTAACAATGGTATGATCAATGGAGGAACCTTCCTTCTTGACCATAAATGATTGTGAGTGAGCTCTAACAACAAACAAAAGTATGGCGAGATGATATATACATACATATAGTTTTGTGTTTTGAATTATTATAATTTGGGAAGTTCATGGTTCGGCTTCATGGTCGTTCTTTTTTTCAAACATTTTGTCAGTTGGTTTCAAAAGTTTGAAGTCGTAGAAAATGATATGGTGTATGGTTCTCAATGAATATCAATCGTATAAAAAAACAAACAAACCATATGTGTGTGTATAAATGAATAATTTGTGTGTGTATATATCTGTGTGTGTGTAAATACACACACACACACACAAACATATATATACAAATACATAAAATGTTGTTTTTATATTGTGTCACTACCATTAGATACCAAGTTGAGCCAATCTTGTTCATTTGTTCAGCCCAATTATGTAAAACCAATTACCTATTTAGCCTTTTTGTTTTCTAATCCGGTGGTAGTGCAATTCAATGTTAAGTAATAAGATGTTCAGTTAGTTATTCTAAAAAAATAAAAAAAAAAGAAAAACGAAAAAGCAGAATATCAGGTCAAAATGACCGTGATTGAAAGCAAGAAAAAGAGTCAATGTAGTTTCGTGATAAGGATGATGCTCATTCTTTGTGTTAATAGTTATGTTCAATAAAATATGATTGTTACTACCACTTTCGACACCTTCAAAAATCCTCACCCTACCTTTAACCCTAGCTTAACATTACAACCCGTTCAAGACCTTTTGATTTATGTATTGTTGTGTGTAAGTCGTTGGAAATTTGATTATGATACAAGCTTATGATAATGATATTTCACCTTTGGTTTGAGTGTTACATATATATACTAGTGCATCTCTACTAGTCCAGAAACAAACAGAGGGAAGAGTTTTTGTGAGGGTTGTAATGCTTACATGTGAAATACTTGAAGGATCTCATGCTTAATTAGGAATTATTTCATGTTTTAGACTTAATGCATGAGAAATCATTCTTGTTACTTGTCTAGGTGTAAAACTATGTAATGTTGTAAGTCTTGTGAATTAGGCATGATACCTTAATTGGAAATTGGCGGGGAAATTGGAAGGTGTGTTTGATTTTGATGATCTAATAGTTCAAATGTTTGCTTGAGGACAAGCAAAAGACAAGTGTGGGAATGTGATGTATGGTGTTTGGAATGAGTATTATATGTGTTTAATGTCAAATTTTATGCATATTCATGTGTTTGATTGGTTAGAATTAGATAACTATGCAAGCTTGTGTGTTTGTAGGTTAAATGCAAAGATTGGGAGCAATTTTGGAAGAACTTAACCATTTCAAAGTGAAAGGATTATGAGTTAATATGCTAGAGGATCTCAAGACGAAGATTTGGGTTTTTACGGTGTGAAAAACGGACTTATAATGAGAAAGATATGAAGAAAAAAAGTTAGGAAGGAATCAGGCTAGACCATAGCCTACGGGCTGACCATAGCTTACTACACTTTCTAACAGAATTTGCAGACCATAGCTTACGGGCTGGCCATAGCTTACGGTCAACCTTCACAGAAAGTCCCAACCGTAGCTTACGGCCGACCATAGCTTACGGTCATGACGAAGTCTGCACCTATAAAAGTGTGATTTTTAGGGTTTTTGAGGATCTTTTTCTCTCCCAGTCGGTTCTAGGCGATTTTGGACGACCAAGGAAGTCAAAATTGAAGATTTTTGGCCATTCTCTTCCATCCAAACATTTCCAAATCATCCCAAATGAAGCTCCAATCCAGATTTGAAGATCAATTCAAAGAGATGAGCGGCTAACTTTTGCGTGGGTTCCTCCGGGCGAAGGATTCTTGTAAGCGGTTGATTTAGATTAGTTTACTATTGTGTTTGGAACTAGCAATCTAAGCATTTGATGTTTTTTGCTTATCGTTTATTCATTTGATTGTAACGATTGGATTTTTTATTCCAAACATAATTCATTGTCTTTCAATTCCTGAGATTTCTAGCAATTAGGATATATTAGATTGTGATTGGGTTTTATAATATGTAATTGATGTTCATGTGATCATCTTCCATTGTTTTGCAATCGAAGCAACTAGTCCTTGTTCATCACAACCATTTGAATTTTTCTAATCATGTCTATATGGTTGTTCCAACTTAGTAACTAATCTATGAATCTCACTTTGAATCCATGAATCCAAGACCCGAGGGAATCACCTTTTTTATTATTATTTAAAACTATTTTAGTTAATTGTAACTGTCTTTTTAATTTCAACATACAAACAACATTTCAATTGATTTTCCATTTGTTAATTAGTTCATTATTGATAATCACAAACACTTTCCACAATTCTTCTCGTGGTTCGACACCCGACTTACCATATCTAATAAGGTAACTAGGACGGAGTTTTACTCTTATTTTTGACTGACACTTCGACATCGGTCAGATTATTAGATAACGCAGCCTGTGATTATTTTTCCGTGATTTATCCAAATATGACACATGTCACTGTCATAATCACTCTCTTTTTTTTCCCTCCTTTTTATTTTAAAGTTTTAAATATCCTCTCTATCTTATTTAACACTAATATTTTAAATAATTAAATTATATAACTAAATAAAAAAATATAAAACTTTTTGTTTTAATAAATTATTAATACTTAATAAATATTAGAAGATTTCAATAATCTTATTTTAAAATATAATTTTATAATGTTTAAATGTTCATTATTTAGTCATGTCGAACTTTTCTTTTGTGAACAATAAATTTGAAAACTTCAAAATTGACAAATCTCATATTTAATAATTCAATTAATTTTAATAAATAAATTGACTAAAATAATTATGTTGAAAATTCACTTCATATTATCTAATTTAACATGCTAAATTATAATTTATATTTTTGTTAATTATATTTGTTTAATGAAAATTTTCAAACAATATAATCTTAGTTAAATATATAAAAATAAACATATAATTTTAATCTTAAAAACAAATTAAAACTCTATGTTTCACGAAAATAAATATTAGTCTACTTGTTATTTGTACAAACTAATGAGGGTTGATACTTACTATTTTGTTTTATTGTTGGTAAAAACAAAAAAGGTTAAACTTAACAAAATCCATTTCGCTAATATTGCAAATATTAATAGATTTTAGAATGCTTTTTCTTCCTTCATGATTTTATTGGAACATGTTTAGAAATTTTCAAGTTAAATATGATATTTTTTATCAAAATTGTAATTTTATGCCGAATGATACAAAATAACATGTTTGATATATCTTTTTTTAATAGTGATTTGACAATTAATGTTATTAAAATATTGTTTTTCCTATTATGCAATATCCTACATTATTTGATTCTTTTTGTAAATCAACATTTTCTTTTGTGTATACTCATCTTTTAAAATTTTTCTTTTAATTTAACAAAATTAAATCTAATTCTGTTATATATACTTAAATATTTTATATCTTATTTAATTTCATGTTTGTCTTAATCACTTAAATAAACAGTTGTTTAAATTATTAGATAGCTTCAAATTTTAAATCACTTTTTTTCTATTTTTACCCTAATATTTTTCTATCCAAATACTCATTTGTATATTTACTTTCACTTTTACATGAAAATAATTACTTTGAAATTTAGATCAATTTCGTTAAATTTGTTTATTCAATATCAATAAAATTGAGTGTATTTTCTCAATTAACTTCATCTTATAACTCAACAAACATAATTTATCTCACATAATCATTTTACAATTATTAAACTTAAGTATTAATTTGTATTATTTAATATAATTTTTTGAATCAGCCCGTATAGTATACGGGTGACTAACCTAGTATATATATATATATATATATATATATATATATTGAGTTGGTGATTTATGTGTTGTTTAAGAAAAATATATTTGGTATAATTAACTACTCTCAAACCCAAAACATAAAATAAAAACAAAACTAAACCGTTGATAATGGTTCGGTTTGATTTTTAACGGTTCGGTTTAGGTTTCATAGCTCAAAAACTATTATGGTTGAACTGCCAGGTTTGATCATGTTGGAACCATGCCTTCTTTTGATCAAGTTTGAACCAAAGCTGGTTCCGGGTAGAGCTATTGGGTTTGGACCAAAAAGGCTTTTTTGTGGACTTCTTGTTCATGTAAATGTACACAAGGACTGATAAACTGCTAAAGTCTGTTGGTAAATTAACAAAATTTGAAAACGGATATACGAGTTATTTTAAAAAAAAAGGAGACGGAAGGGGAAACAAATTGGGCTGGTTGTGTTTGGTTTCATGGTTTCTTACGGTGCAATTTGGATGTTGCGAAGTGAACAACCCGATGTTTAAGCTCCTGGTCTCTTATTTGGCAAGGTATTGCCCCATTAACTGCATCTGGCGGCCTATTCTACAGGCCCTATTGGTTCAGTGGCATTAGAGAGGCTCCCCATGTTGCGATTGCAGCGGATGCTCCACCCAACCCTCATGAAGGGCCAACTTAGTTGGAGCCAAAGACTTGTCAACCAACCGTTATAAGGAAAAACCTGACAGGAAGCTTTAACCTTGCCGCGTACCCTTTTTGGCTCGGACACAAAACCGGGTGATAGCCCGGGTCGCGCGTCATTGCCATGTCTCACAAATTTTGACAACAATGGGAATTGAACGCACAACCTCTTGTGGACATGTGTAGGCCTAATGAGCCGATATTTTTACGTTCTTAAAATATGTCTTGGGAACCTGATAGGTGTCTTGGATGGTATGTATGTTCATAATTGTATGCTCTTTTTTTATATAATTGATGACGAAGGTAGGCTCAACCTCGTGTTCATGATACAGATAGCAAGGCTAGCAAAGTCAAGGGCTACTTAGACGTGCTAAGAACAACAAGGTTGATGTAGGGTATGAATTGCCTTAACAATCTTAGCAGGTCAGTCTTGCGTTGCCAACTGATGACACAGGAGCTAGCATCCCCGTAACAACGGTGGTAGCACCTTGCCAGGGGATAGAAGTTAAGAAATTCCTAACCGGGCTAACTGTCACACCCCCGTCGTTGGCGGAAACGCAGGAATGCGACCGATCGTACGTCATAGCGCATTAGTTTAAGAAAACATCTAATAATATTATATTAAATGAACCACAACGTACGTTCGACAAAATTTGTCTAAATACGCGGGTTATAAAGGGTTCTAATTGTTTAACAATCCACAATCACACATCCAACCAAACGAAGAAAAATCCAAAATCCCATGACAAACTAATGCGGGCAGAAATACAACCTGATAAATCAAAAATAATAACTAATTGTTTCATATTGCAAGAAATGAACTTCAAAACTTGTCTTGTGATAATGCATCTTCACTAATTGTCATTACCTGAAAAACACACTTAAAAGTCAACTCGAAAGTTGGTGAGTTCATAGGTTTTGACTCAATAAAATATAAAAGATGTGTGCGCACGTTTTTATGCCAATTATATCATATAACAATTGCAATAAAAGTAAATACCATGAGCTCACAATCAAGCCTTTGACTTGTCTGCCCAGAAACAAATGCACATGGCACTTGTCAAAATAAATATAAATAAACAAAGTGGTGTGGATTATATTCACCTACTTGCCTACAACAAAGCGTTGGTTGGCGCGACCAAACCATAGGTGAGGGTTGTCAGCCCCGAATAGATCTATCCAATACCTGTCCACCGGCTCTCCTCGCGAATTAAATGATTGTGATGGTGTGGGACTTACGATAATGTGGTGTATGAAGTTGTGTATTGCCTCCTCATGCATATACAATTCACAACAAAGTCACATGAATACAAAGGCATAAAATAGTTGTCTCAAAAAGTATAAGTAATAGTGTGTTTTCCACCCCGAAGTATAAAATATAAAATATGTAAAGGGGCTATGAACTCACCTCTTAGAGAATGAGTACTTGGAATGTATGTCCTTATAAACTTGATTCACCTTTAACCTAAAGGCGATAAAACTCGTATCACATTCGTGTCTATCGTAAGAATCAGTCATAAGACTTCCAACCACTTGACTTTGATAAGTGTTCATAATGTATAGCAAATTTTGGTCACACCCATTTGATGATACTTGTGCTACATTGTATAAGTTTGTTTTGTGCTATATTATACACTTTAATCATCTTGATGTCAAAAATTAAGTCTTCTTACTAATTTGCCAAGTTTATAGGTTTTTAGGTCTTTTTAAAGTAATATTTTTATGTTCTTAATTTTATTTTCTAGACAACACAAATTTATATGTTATGTTTTTATGTTTTAACTTATTATATATATTTTTTTTACATTTTATTAAACTTAAACAGTCCCTTGAATAATTTTTAGAAAACTAGTATATACAGCAAACAAATCAGATTTGTGCACTGAATTTGTATCCACTGGTTGGAGGTCGAAAGCAAATTGGATTTTCCCCAAACCAATGGGATTTGAAAGCTAACACAATAAATAAAATTTTTGTTCAAGAATAAATCAATTTGGATCAAAATCGAGTGAGTTATGGTCTTCCTAAGTTGACCCATCTGTTATGATTGCCCAGCACAGATCCGAGTGCTCAACTTGGGATAAAAATTTGAAGGGCCAAAACTTGTCAAAAAATTACGAGACCACTTTATTTGGAAAGTAGACTCTCTGAAATTGATTTTTGACTTAAGAATCGATTGATTTGGTTAAAATATGATCAAGTTATGGTCGTTCAAAGTTGGATCAAATATTCTGTCAGAATTCCTGAACGGATTTTAAAGTTGCAAAACATAATGCTTGATTATGAAATCATGTGTTTATGTGTAAGATTAATATTTAGCATGATTATGTAGATATTATTTGATGTTTTTAATTTGAAGAACATGATATTATACTTGATTAAATATCAAATCAAGAAATTGAAAGATTTGTTGTTCAAAATGAAAATTTCCACAACTTTTTCTTGTTTTGTTTGTAGAATGTGTTTGATCATACCTATAACCATTAATGATGATTTTACACATTCATAGATGATTATATAGTTTTGTATGAATGTTCATGAGTATTGAATATGAAATTTGGATTGAAAAGATGCAAAAATTGTAACAAAACATCTCAATTGCTTACCGAATCGTGCAACTATGATCACCCACTTCAATCTTCTTCTTCCTTGGCTGGTTCACGAAGAAGGAGAGGGGATATGGTGCTGGTTTTTGACAGAATTGGAGATGGAGAGAGAGATGTTTGCTAGTTAAAAATGTTAGGAATTAAAGGATGGTGTAATGGGTGTTTATGTGAGGATTTAAGGCTAATTATGAGGTGTAATGGGAATGTTTGAGAAACTCTTGGTATTTCCTCCATGTTGGCAGAATTCTAGACCTTCTCCTTCTAGAATATCACACATTGCATGTCACAATTGGACATGTAGCATAGCACCCAAATTTGTTACAAGTTACCTTGTGTAAAATGGTTGTTTTTTGTAACTTTTTGCATGGTTTTTCTTATGTATTTATTTGTGAATAATATTGATAAATTATTATTAGTTATTTTTAATGTTTATAAGTATATTTAAGTTTGTGTATCATCATTGAGTGTTGGCTAGACCGAATTCTGCAACTAACGTTGTAAAATCTTGGTCTTACCGCTGAATCTTCGCCTACCGACCAAATACTATCAAATATGATTTTTAACATGTCTAATACATGTTTATAGTGTTTAGTCTTAGTTGAAGTCAATTTGGCATGTCTTGGTCCAAATCCAAGTCAATGGTCAAAGTCGATGGTCAAGGTCAAAGTCAATGGTCAAAGTCAAACCTGAATTCACGACGAATGTCACACTAACGATAGCAATCCTTAGTCTGCAAAGATGTGGGTGAAAGCAGGGACTTTCTATCCCTGCTAACGTTAGCAAGGATATAATGCTAAAACGAGAAACGAAATGTAGGGTCATCACAAGCTGACCAAAGGTGAAGGATAATCAAGTAAATCCTAGATCTTTCCGTTTGCATAAAACGAACACATCCCGGGTAAAAGTAAACGCATGGGTATAAAGAAAAGTTGGGCGCATAGAGAAACGAGTACTACAGTAGTCAATTCATTTCACCAAAATGGAAAGATATCAAGTCTCAAGGAAAGCTCCATTCTCACAAGAAAGATTAATATATAAAAGCAGAAAACAGAAAACAGAAAATCTCATATGAGCATGTCAGCCGGTTACAAATAGTCAGGGAGTTTGGCATGGTAAAGTATCGGTTACTCAATCACTCTCTACTTGCTAGAGATAGGCAAAAAAAGGGGACCCGGAACCGGAATCGGCAACCCGAACCGGAACCGGTCATACCCGAACCGATGGGTACAAACGGGTCGGGTTTTTTAGACAAATTAAAACCGAAACTGGTTCCACCTGTACACGGCCAAAACCCGCACCGGCACCAGCCAAAACCCGAACAAGAATTGGTCAAAAACCGGTCGGAACCAGTCAAAAATCGGAAATGGAACAGGAACCGGGTATTGACTTTGTTGACCGGAACTGGAACTGAAACGAACTGGAACCGGAACCGCTTCCAGAACTGGAACCGGTTAAAAAAAATCCCGATTTGCGCACCTCTACTACTTGCTATCAACTTCCAAAGAAACATTGTTTATTCTAATGGCAGAGTCCTGGCCACTAGAGACCTCTCATATGGTAAGGCTAACAGGGTCTTGGGCTTTATTTTTTATTTGAAACTAGGTAAATACGTGTATATTACACAGGTTCAGCAATTAAATTATAAAATTATTTATTTTAAAAAAATATTACATAATTTTCAAAGATTTTTTTATAAAAAATTAAATAATATGGCTTATGATATAATAATATTATTTGTTAAATTGAATAAATTATTATTATTTAACAAAAGAAAAAGAAGAAAAAATCAAGATTTAACAAAATATGGTTTACAAACAATCAATAAGAAAGAGAAGCGGGAAAAACTAATTTTTAGATGGTTTACAATGTTGACATGTTTCTTATCAAAACATTTATTTATTATATAGTATAGATATAGATTATAAAAAAAATAGTATATATTACGGCAACAATCACCAAGGTTATGTTGGCAATATGGTATTCAAAGAAAGTCGAGCGGAATTAGATTCATTTTGAGAAGGTTACGGAAGTATTTAGAGGGATAAAAAAGTTCAAGTTAGATCATAGAGTAAATTGTCAATAAAATATGTATTTTATAAGTATTTGATTCCTAAGTTTTATAAATTACATATGTGGTCTCAAATCTTAAATATTTATAACACATACGTTTTTTAAGTGAGGGTAAGCGTGTACATGTAATTTGGTGAGTTAAGAACTGTATGTGTTACAAATGTTAAAAGATTTGAGACTATATGTTAATTTATAAAGCCTATAAACCTATAGTAAAATATTAGCAATCACATGAACTATCTTAACAATTTACTCTATATTATATTATATTATATTATACTATACTATACTACAACTTACTTTAAAGGGGAGGTGCATTTCTGGCTTTTTTTTATTTTCTTTTTTTTTTTTTGAAGTTTTTGTTAATCGCAATAAGATCTTTATTAAACTTTTTTTTAACCTTTGATCTATCTTTTTTTATTTTATTTTATTTTTTAACCATTTTTATTTCACTTTAGTTTCTCATTTTTTCCCCTATATTTCTCTCTTTCATAACTTTTCTTTATTGAGGACGTTTTCACATAATAGCAGAAAATACTACAACAACATCAGTCTTGAAAAAAACCTAATTAATATAGAAGGAGAAAGAGAAGATGCAAGAAGCTTATAGACACTAAAACCAAAACCGGCACAATAGTCCTCTGGCGTCCTAATTAAGCTTCGTCCATGCCGTATAAACTAGGGAAAGGACACGTACACAAACACAAACTCGTTGTAACACTTTACGAGTAAATGACAAAAGAAGGGACCATGGGTTTCGAACTCTTGGTGACAATAGAACACCATAGTACCTCATCAGCCAATGAAAATACACAAGTTAAACAGCTAGATAACTAACTAAAAAAAAAATTGAAAACTTTCAATAGTTGTAGTTGATGGTGTACAATAATATTATTTATTATTGTATAGTAATTGAAGTTGGTTCTAGGGAAGTAATGAACTACCCCTACGCGTTAGTGAAATGATGGGTAATAAATTAAAAAGGGTGGTGTTATTCTTACATCCTCTTTTTTTAAAAATACACCCCTGAAACAGCCCGTCCTGCCCAGTACGGCCCGTCTCAGTACTTGGTCAAACATATCCTCTGAAAACATGTGCCAATGATTGGGATCAAGACAGGCCGTACTGGCCAGGACGGCCCGTCTCATTCATCGTACAGACATTCCCTGCAACATAGTACAATGATTAGACAGCAAGATGGCCCGTACTGGCCAGTACGACCCGTCTTGCTTTTTCAATCCTGACAAAAGGACACTGATTTGGCTCAGTACGGGCCGTATTGAACATCTTCAAATTTGTATATAAGCTTGAATCGTTTCAAACAAACGCGTAACTTTCGAATTTGAATATATTTCAAGATAATTCATATGTGTAACGATGTTGTTCTGGGATGGGAGTTTTCTCAACTATTCCGTGCCAGATTTGAACGAAGAGCCTCCTGTTGAGTATTCATACGGCACGATAGATTTGAATGCTGAACCTAACGCTGATGTCGGTTTTGACAGTCAAGCATCGTATGGGTTCGTGTATGACGACAATAAACAAAGTAACTCGGATGAGGGTTATGAAGAAAAAACCGGCGGCTTCAAACGTTAACTGGGAAACCAAAGAGGTAACTTAAATGAAACATAAATGTTGATGATTGTATATTATCGCTATCCATTTACGATATTTATTATTGTTTTTTATATGTCAGGAGTTTATGTCTGAGTAAGCGCTGGTATGGTGGGTGATGTAACATCACTGTACTTTAGGTTGTCCGTACATCCGTACGATTGTACTATTACGACCTAAGATTTATTATTATTAATGATAATGGATTATTTATTGATATTATTGATTATTATCACTGTTACTGGTATACATGATTATAACACATATTATACGCGTAAACCATGGGAAGTTTAGTTGTAACCCAACTAAACAGAACCAGAGAGTTCATCGCAGTAATATTATTGAAAATGATGATTGTTGGTTCGGAATAAAAATGAATATGGGGTTTGGTTTGGGAATTTTAATATTAAAATTTATAAAATAATGGAACTGATTACGCGATGGTGAGGTTACGAACGTTATCTAAACACGAATATTAATTCAGAAATATTAACTTAATAAATGTATTCGCGTGAGTGACGATTCACACGAATATAATTATTAGGAATAATATTCTGAAACGATATTCAATAAATCGTAAATCGAATCGAAATACGATACGAGCGACGAATTCGCAAAGGTGACGATCTTTACGAATACGTACGCGAGTGACGCGTTTCGACGAAATAATAAAATAATATCAAACGATATTAAAATTAATAAATGAAAACTGAAAACGTTTATTAGGAATCACAACCTAGAGTAAAACCGAGTAAATCAGTTATTTAAAATAATTAATTTAGTAAAAATAAAACGAAATCGTTTTACGAAATAAAATTATTTAAATCATTTTAATTAATGAAATCCAATTATTTAAACATTTTATGTTTAAATATGTTTTCGTTAAAAACCGAGCATAACCGATCATTTATTATATTTTATCGCAATAAAAACGAGACCGGTCACGGGGCAATAATACGCGTTATAAGGAAGAAGATCACCATCTTCTTCCTCATTTTTCCATCTCCACTTCTCTCTCTAAAATCAATTTCCGGCCACACTTTCTCTCTCTACCTTCTCTCTACCATAACTCACTCAAAACTCAACCAAATCACCTCATTCTTGCGCCAAATCGAAGATCTCGACCACCTCTACACGAAAGTACAAAGGATCGGTCCTATCTCCACCTCAAGCTCTCGAAATCTTAGTGAGAAGGTTCGTTTTTTTAGGGTTTTCTACAACCCGACAAAAACCGAACTTTAACCGGTTCAAAACATCATTTTTTCGACCCATACACCTTCTAAATGATTTTACTCATCTAAACCCACTCAAAACGACTATATATACGACTATACCTCGAAATCATCTTCTCCCATGACTGAAAACCCGTTCGGGCGAATGGCCCATGAGTATGAGCCATTCGGCGAATGAGTCGGGAGAATGAGTGGAGTATGAGTCTGGAGTATGAGTCGGGAGAATGAGTGGAGTATGAGTCTGGAGAATGAGTGGAGTATGAGTCGGGAGAATGAGGGGAGTATGAGTACTCATTCGGGAGACTCATTCGGCGAATGACTCATTCGGGACTCATTCGGGAGACTCATTCGGAGGACTCATTCGGGAGACTCATTCGGCGAATTCATTCGGCGAATGACTCATTCGGGACTCATTCGGGAGACTCATTCGGAGAATGACTCATTCGGGACTCATTCGGGAGAATGACTCATTCGGGTGAAAACTCATTAGCATGAGCCATTCTTATGAAAATCACAAGAATGAGTCATTTTCACTACACCAACTCAATTAACAACTTAGATTTCAAAAAGAACAATCAAATAAGGGATCATAACTTTAGATAACATTTAATCAAACACAGGACTGTGAATACAACATCAGTACGACAACGGTGAGCGCGCATAATACGAAACACAGATACTAAGGACTTCAGGTGAGTTCTCATAACCTCCCTTTCTTTAAACTGTTTTGTTTTAAAACTCGGAGGTGAAGCATGTATACCAAATTCAAATATTATTTTGATAACTCAAGGTTAATACCTGTTTATCAATATGATACTCACAATATTGAATTATCATTAATTATGGATTATCACTGATTAATATTTTATAACCGTGTAAACATTGTTATTGACTTTGGTCAATAACAAAGATTACATGTATTGTCACAAACTTCGAGAGTCATCGCTCTTAACTCCGGTTAATTGCTTTGACATCATGTATTGTCACGTGGATTGTTTCCACTCTGTGAAGCATTGCCTTAGACTTCGGTTAAATGCTTTGACTTCATGTATTGTCACGTGGTTAGCTACCACTCCATGAATCATGTATTTAACTTATGTTATTTACATAATGATCATGTATACTCACGAACATTATTTGAGAATATAATTGATGAGATTGGTTGATTAGTTTGTGGATTGATTATCTATGTTTGACTATGATTATTTGTGATTGATTATGACTGATTGGTTATGTGATAATGTGATTGTGTATGTGTTTGATTGTTGAGTTTGGAGATTGATTGGATTATCTCATACAGGTAATATTGTGGATTTTCCCAGAAAATCATAAGCATTTATACTCATTTTATCTAAACTTTTTATAAAACCATTTTTAAACTTAAACTTTTAAATTCATTTTATAAAACTATTTTAAGTATAAAACTTATGATTACTCACCAACTACTTTGTAGTTGACACTTGATTTTCTTACATGTTTCAGGTGATGGAGACAAGTAGGATGAAGAGGATGATCTCTTCTATTTTGGACATCATTATATAGGATCTTGGACTTAGCTAATTAACTAAAATTCTGGTGATTAGGATTTAGTTAATTTAGCTAATTCTTTTGTGTAATTGATTGTACTTAATTCATGATGAACATGATTTTTGTGTAATTATTTTGGTTGATTGAATGATATATGATGATTTGATTTAGATGCCCACGAGCTTTTGAACAATCTACACCTCCCTCGTGGCATCCCGACGTTTCCGCCGCCGGTCGGGGTGTTACAGATTGGTATCAGAGCCTGGGTTATAGGGAATTAGGTTACTAGAAATGGTTGACCTAGTCTATAACCGTAGGATACCCTAGTATGAATTATTTCATACACTAGTTAGTATATTCAGGATTTCATGATTATGTGTTTATTACCTGTTATTTGAACTCCTGTTATACAACTGAAATATAAATACTGCTTACTTGTTCTACTTGTGCCCTAATGATTCGATAAGGACATGCACGTGGTGTATCGTAAAGGTGGTGGGACGGTGGTTTGGGCGGTTGCGACTGACCCTTATCATATGCCCTATATATACCATTTACGGTACATTAGGTGGATGTCAGTATTGAAGAATGTGGGAACTACCCGTTTGGGAAATTATTTGCTTTAGGAATTATCTGTTAAATCTATTGATCACCAGACAAGGACACACTCGTGGTATACTACAAAGGTGGTGGGACAGTGTAAGGGAGGTTGCGATCTACCCTTTCATATGTCCTATATATAAGCCATTTGTAGTACATTGGGAGTCTGTCATTGTCAGGAACATAGGATATTATTAGGATATTAATAGAATTTTTGAATTGTTGTGAAGATATGGTTGTTGATGGTATGTTTGTTGGATTGATTGGGATTGACTCATGGATGATCATATTTGATAAACACTTATAAATTCACTTATGAAACACACGAATTGGACACGTATGGTGCATAGGATTAACGAACGATATGAGCGTTTAGTGATGGAATGTAGACTTGGGTGATGATATGGACACTTGGTGATAATATAAACGCATAGTGATGATACTAACACTTAGTGATAGTATGGACACTTGATGAGAATAAACTATAGGGAGGATATGAACACTTAGTGACAATAAGAGCACTTTGTGATGATATGAACCCTCAATGATGATTATTGATATTGGGATTGACATGGATTTTAGTAAACTTAGACAATTAGGGGAACCTTAATGTCAGGTGAACTTAGACATTAGGTGAACTTAGAAATAGGTAAACCTACATGTCAGGTGAACTTAGACATTAGGCGAACCTAATTGCCCAAGGGAACTAGAGACCCCTTCACTCAAAATTATCCTACCTAGGATAAGGTTTGTGAAGTGAGATTATGGTAAGATACATGACACACCCTAACTTCTAGCAAGGGCATAATCGTGGTGCAATGGAACGGTGATGGGACGGTGTAGGGGAGATTGCGATCTACCTCTGCATATGCCCTATATATAAGCTTGTTGCATTGCATTGGGAGGTTGTCAGTGTTAGTATAGGGTGAGAAATGTATAGGACTTAGGAATAGTTAGCTAACACTAGTTATGACCAACTAGGACACTTAGAATAATATTAGGAAATTTATAAACCTTATGAGTTTAATGACAGATAGGAGACAAATATAATTCCTATATGAAATCCTAACTGCTTAAATGAACTCATTTGATCATTGTTTGTATAACTTACGTTGTAAACGGTAGTAACATGTTTCTAATTCCTTCAGAAACATGCCGCCTCGCCGTCACAACGAAGATGACTCGAACAGTGGGGATGCTAACAACGGTAATGCCAACTCCGGCATCCAAGAGTTAGCAACACTGATCACTGGATTGGTGAATCAACTGACACAAGCCAACCAGTCACTCACTCAGAACAGAGGTGGTGCAAACCCACCAACTTGCACATTCAAACACTTCAACTCCTGTAATCCACTAAAGTTTACGGGGTCTGAGACTGCCACTGGGCTACTGCAGTGGTTTGAGAGCATGGAGAATACCTTCATCAACAGTGACTGCCCCGATAACCTGAAAGTTCGCTATGCCACCAGTGTTTTCCAGAAGAGAGCACTAACTTGGTGGAATGGGGAGAAGCGAACTAGGGGAGTTGATGCTGCCCTAGCACTGACTTGGACTGAGGTCAAGACTTTGATGACCACTGAATTCTGTCCTCGCAGTGAGATGAGGAAACTGGAGACTGAGTTCTGGGAACTCAAGCAGGATAGCGGAGAGAATGTTATCTACAATACTCAGTTTCATGAGTATAGCCTGCTGGTGCCTCATCTGGTGACACCTTTGGAGAGGGCTATTGAAAAGTATATCGGCGGACTGCCGATGCAGATTCAGGACACAGTCTACGGGAGCAATCCCAAAACACTTGAGGCTGCGATCCGGTTGTCTGCTACACTTACGGATAACCATGTAAAGGCTGGAACTCTCACGAGAAAAGGAACGAAGAAGACTGGGACGAAGAATACCGCAAAGGAAGCAAAGACTGAGATCAAGACCGAGGCTGCTAGTTCATCAAAGAGCAGCAACAAAAAGAGGAAGACCAGAAACTTTATGGTCACTGCTCCTGCTGCTAAGTCTGCGCAGCAGTCATCCAACAACACTACTGCAAGAAATTACACTGGGAATACTCCCCAATGTAATACCTGCCGATATCATCACGCACCGAACTTGCCCTGTCGTGTCTGCAACAATTGCGGCAAGTTTGGTCATTTTGCTAATGTCTGTCGGAGTGCACCGCAAGCACAAAGGATGCAACAAGCACCGCTTGCACTGCCAGCTCCGCATGCACAACCTATTCCAGCTGTACCCGTTCGCCAGGTACCTCAGGCACAGGCAAGAGCTTGTTATGAGTGTGGTGAAGTGGGTCACTTCAGAAATCAATGCCCAAAGTTGACTGGGAATAATCAGAGGGTGGCAAGAGGCCGGGCATTTCAACTGAATGCTCCAGCTGCTCAAGCCAACCAGGACGTCGTCAACGGTACATTTTTGATCAACAGCTCTTATGCATCTGTCCTATTTGATTCTGGTGCCGATAGGAGTTTCGTTTCATATGATTTTGAATGTTTGCTTGGTAGAACACGTACATATTTAGATAAACCGTTTAACGTGGAAGTGGCTGACGGAAACACTATTGATATTGACACTATTATCGTTGGATGTACGGTGAACTTAAATGATCACGTTTTCCCAATTGATCTTATACCTATGCATCTTGGTAGCTTCGATGTTATCATAGGCATGGATTGGTTAGCCACCCACAAAGCGGAGATTGTATGCCATGAAAAGTACATTCGTATTCCCTTACCTTCGGGTGAAACCTTGAGAATATTTGGAGAAACTGCTAGTAAAGGTCTTAAGCTAATGTCTTGCACTAAAGCACACAAGTACCTTAGGAAGAAATGTATAGCATTTTTAGCTCATATTGTGGAGAAGAAAGAGAAAGGAAAGAAGATAGAAGATGTTCCAGTGATACGAGATTTCCCAGAAGTCTTTCCAGACGATTTGCCGGGTCTTCCACCAGAACGTCAAGTTGAGTTCCGAATTGACTTAGTGCCTGGTGCGAACCCAGTCGCCAAAGCTCCTTATAGACTTGCGCCTTCGGAGTTGCAAGAATTGGCGAGTCAGCTGCAAGAACTTACCGATAAGGGATTTATTCGCCCGAGCCATTCACCATGGGGTGCACCGGTCCTGTTTGTCAAGAAAAAGGACGGGTCGTTCCGAATGTGCATCGACTACCGCGAATTGAACAAGTTGACTATCAAGAATCGATATCCACTGCCGCGCATCGATGATCTCTTCGATCAGCTTCAAGGCTCGGCATGGTTTTCAAAGATCGATCTTAGGTCTGGGTATCATCAGCTTCGCGTACATGATGATGATATTCCCAAGACAGCTTTCAGGACAAGATATGGCCATTATGAATTTCTGGTAATGCCTTTCGGCCTTACCAATGCACCTGCGGTTTTCATGGATCTCATGAACCGTGTTTGCAGGCCATACTTGGATAAATTTGTGATTGTATTCATTGATGATATTCTGATCTACTCAAAGACCAAAGAGGAACACGAGAAACACCTTAAGTTGGTTTTGAAGATTCTGAGAGAAGAGCGACTGTATGCCAAATTCTCTAAATGTGAATTTTGGCTTAAGGAAGTTCAATTCTTGGGGCACATAGTCAACGAATATGGTGTGCACGTGGATCCTGCAAAGATTGATGCGGTGAAGAATTGGAGTACACCGAAGACACCGACGGAGATTCGATCGTTTCTCGGACTTGCCGGTTACTATCGGCGGTTTATTTCGAATTTCTCCAGGATTGCTGTCCCTCTCACTTCTTTAACTCAGAAAAATAAGCCGTATGAGTGGGGACCAAAGCAAGAAGAGGCATTTCAGACTCTGAAGCAGAAACTTTGTGATGCTCCTGTCTTGACACTGCCTGATGGAAATGATGATTTTGTAGTCTATTGTGATGCATCCAACCTAGGTCTCGGTTGTGTCCTCATGCAGCGGGGAAAGGTTGTGGCCTATGCATCAAGACAGCTGAAAATTCACGAGAAGAACTACACTACACACGACTTGGAACTTGGCGCAGTCGTGTTTGCCTTGAAGATATGGAGACATTATCTTTATGGCACTAAGTGTGTAGTGTTTACTGATCATAAAAGTTTGCAACACATTCTCAATCAGAAAGAGCTCAACATGAGACAACGGAGATGGGTTGAACTGTTGAATGATTATGACTGTGAAATTCGCTACCATCCTGGTAAAGCGAATGTAGTAGCAGATGCGCTTAGTCGCAAGAGTCAAGTTCAGATCCATAGTGTCCGAGTGCACATAGTCTCCGTAATGATGTTCTCACAGCTCAACAACACTCATTAGCTCAAGATGACTTGAAAAATGAGATGTCTTGCGGGGCTGAAATTTTATTGGAAACTAAAGATGATGGATTAATGTATTATTTGAATCGGTTGTGGATACCGAACAGGGGTGATCTTAGGATGGTGATTATGAATGAAGCTCATAAGTCTCGTTATTCAATCCATCCAGGTTCTGACAAGATGTATCAAGGCCTTAGGGGCTTGTACTGGTGGCCTGGAATGAAGAAGGATATTGCTGAATATGTGTCTAGGTGCCTTAACTGTGCTAAAGTCAAGGCAGAACACCAGCGACCTTCTGGATTGTTAATACAACCTGAAATACCAATGTGGAAGTGGGAGAATATCTCCATGGATTTCATTACTAAACTCCCACGAACCACTAACGGTAAAGATAGCATTTGGGTAATTGTTGATAGATTGACGAAGTCGGCTCATTTCTTACCGATACGCGAAACTTACCCTGTGCGGAAGTTAGCTCGTATCTACATTGATGAGATCATCAGTCGACATGGTATTCCCCTAAGCATAATATCGGATCGTGATGCTCGCTTCACGGCACGATTTTGGGAATCACTTCATGAAGCTTTTGGAACAAGACTGGATCTTAGCACCGCTTATCATCCTCAAACGGATGGTCAAACGGAGCGAACGATTCAGACATTGGAAGACATGTTAAGAGCTTGTGTCATCGATTTCGGTGGCAATTGGGATAGCCATTTACCATTGGTTGAGTTCTCGTATAACAACAGTTATCACGCGAGCATTGGTATGGCGCCGTTTGAAGCTCTTTATGGCAGGAAATGTCGGTCACCTATTTGTTGGACTGAAGTCGGCGATTCGCAGATTACTGGTCCAGAGATTATTCAGGAAACGACTGACAAGATCCGCCAGATCCGCGACAATCTGTTAGCTTCTCGCAGTCGACAGAAGAGCTACGCGGATAAACGAAGGAAACCTTTAGAGTTTGAAGTTGGAGATATGGTATTTCTTAAAGTGTCGCCTTGGAAGGGCGTTGTTCGATTTGGAAAGAAGGGGAAGCTTGCTCCACGTTACGTTGGCCCTTTTAAGATCCTTGAACGGATCGGGAAGGTTGCTTACAAGTTAGAACTTCCTAATGAACTTAGTAACGTGCACCCGACGTTTCACGTGTCCAATCTAAGGAAGTGCTTAGCTGATCAGGATCTTCAGGTATCACTCGATGACATTCGCATCGATGATACCATGCATTTTGTTGAAAAACCAGTGGAGATAATGGATCGTGAGGTTAAACAACTCAAACGCAGTAGAATTCCAATTGTCAAAGTACGTTGGGAATCGAAGCGGGGTCCAGAATTCACATGGGAGCGAGAAGATCAGATGAAGCTTAAGTACCCACATTTATTTACTACGGTCACTCCAAGTTGAATTTCGGGACGAAATTCCTTTAACTAGGGGAGACTGTAACATCACTGTACTTTAGGTTGTCCGTACATCCGTACGATTGTACTATTACGACCTAAGATTTATTATTATTAATGATAATGGATTATTTATTGATATTATTGATTATTATCACTGTTACTGGTATACATGATTATAACACATATTATACGCGTAAACCATGGGAAGTTTAGTTGTAACCCAACTAAACAGAACCAGAGAGTTTATCGCAGTAATATTATTGAAAATGATGATTGTTGGTTCGGAATAAAAATGAATATGGGTTTTGGTTTGGGAATTTTAATATTAAAATCTATAAAATAATGGAACTGATTACGCGATGGTGAGGTTACGAACGTTATCTAAACTTTAATTCAGAAATATTAACTTAATAAATGTATTCGCGTGAGTGACGATTCACACGAATATAATTATTAGGAATAATATTTTGAAACGATATTCAATAAATCGTAAATCGAATCGAAATACGATACGAGCGACGAATTCGCAAAGGTGACGATCTTTACGAATACGTACGCGAGTGACGCGTTTCGACGAAATAATTAAATAATATCAAACGATATTAAAATTAATAAATGAAAACTGAAAACGTTTATTAGGAATCACAACCTAAAGCAAAACCGAGTAAATCAGTTATTTAAAATAATTAATTTAGTAAAAATAAAACGAAATCGTTTTACGAAATAAAATTATTTAAATCATTTTAATTAATGAAATCCAATTATTTAAACATTTTATGTTTAAATATGTTTTCGTTAAAAACCGAGCATAACCGATCATTTATTATATTTTATCGCGATAAAAACGAGACCGGTCACGGGGCAATAATACGCGTTATAAGGAAGAAGATCACCATCTTCTTCCTCATTTTTCCATCTCCACTCTCTCTCTAAAATCAATTTCCGGCCACACTTTCTCTCTCTACCTTCTCTCTACCATAACTCACTCAAAACTCAACCAAATCACCTCATTCTTGCGCCAAATCGAAGATCTCGACACCTCTACACGAAAGTACAAAGGATCGGTCCTATCTCCACCTCAAACTCTCGAAATCTTAGTGAGAAGGTTCGTTTTTTTAGGGTTTTCTACAACCCGACAAAAACCGAACTTTAACCGGTTCAAAACATCACTTTTTCGACCCATACACCTTCTAAATGAGTTTACTCATCTAAACCCACTCAAAACGACTATATATACGACTATACCTCGAAATCATCTTCTCCCATGGCTGAAAACCCGTTCGGGCGAATGGCCCATGAGTATGAGCCATTCGGCGAATGAGTCGGGAGAATGAGTGGAGTATGAGTCTGGAGTATGAGTCGGGAGAATGAGTGGAGTATGAGTCTGGAGAATGAGTGGAGTATGAGTCAGGAGAATGAGGGGAGTATGAGTACTCATTCGGGAGACTCATTCGGCGAATGACTCATTCGGGACTCATTCGGGAGACTCATTCGGAGGACTCATTCGGGAGACTCATTCGGCGAATGACTCATTCGGGAGAATCATTCGGCGAATGACTCATTCGGGACTCATTCGGGAGACTCATTCGGAGAATGACTCATTCGGGTGAAAACTCATTAGCATGAGCCATTCTTATGAAAATCACAAGAATGAGTCATTTTCACTACACCAACTCAATTAACAACTTAGATTTCAAAAAGAACAATGAAATAAGGGATCATAACTTTAGATAACATTTAATCAAACACAGGACTGTGAATACAACATCAGTACGACAACGGTGAGCGCGCATAATACGAAACACAGATACTAAGGACTTCAGGTGAGTTCTCATAACCTCCCTTTCTTTAAACTGTTTTGTTTTAAAACTCGGAGGTGAAGCATGTATACCAAATTCAAATATTATTTTGATAACTCAAGGTTAATACCTGTTTATCAATATGATACTCACAATATTGAATTATCATTAATTATGGATTATCACTGATTAATATTTTATAACCGTGTAAACATTGTTATTGACTTTGGTCAATAACAAAGATTACATGTATTGTCACAAACTCCGAGAGTCATCGCTCTTAACTTCGGTTAATTGCTTTGACATCATGTATTGTCACGTGGATTGTTTCCACTCTGTGAAGCATTGCCTTTGACTTCGGTTAAATGCTTTGACTTCATGTATTGTCACGTGGTTAGCTACCACTCCATGAATCATGTATTTAACTTATGTTATTTACATAATGATCATGTATAGTCACGAACATTATTTGAGAATATAATTGATGAGATTGGTTGATTAGTTTGTGGATTGATTATCTATGTTTGACTATGATTATTTGTGATTGATTATGACTGATTGGTTATGTGATAATGTGATTGTGTATGTGTTTGATTGTTGAGTTTGGAGATTGATTGGATTATCTCATACAGGTAATATTGTGGATTTTCCCAGAAAATCATAAGCATTTATACTCATTTTATCTAAACTTTTTATAAAACCATTTTTAAACTTAAACTTTTAAATTCATTTTATAAAACTATTTTAAGTATAAAACTTATGATTACTCACCAACTACTTTGTAGTTGACACTTGATTTTCTTACATGTTTCAGGTGATGGAGACAAGTAGGATGAAGAGGATGATCTCTTCTATTTTGGACATCATCATATAGGATCTTGGACTTAGCTAATTAACTAAAATTCTGGCGATTAGGATTTAGTTAATTTAGCTAATTCTTTTGTGTAATTGATTGTACTTAATTCATGATGAACATGATTTTTGTGTAATTATTTTGGTTGATTGAATGATATATGATGATTTGATTTAGATGCCCACGAGCTTTTGAACAATCTACACATCCCTCGTGGCATCCCGACGTTTCCGCCGCCGGTCGGGGTGTTACAGATTGGTATCAGAGCCTGGGTTATAGGGAATTAGGTTACTAGAAATGGTTGACCTAGTCTATAACCGTAGGATACCCTAGTATGAATTATTTCATACACTAGTTAGTATATTCAGGATTTCATGATTATGTGTTTATTACCTGTTATTTGAACTCCTGTTATACAACTGAAATATAAATACTGCTTACTTGTTCTACTTGTGCCCTAATGATTCGATAAGGACATGCACGTGGTGTATCGTAAAGGTGGTGGGACGGTGGTTTGGGCGGTTGCGACTGACCCTTATCATATGCCCTATATATACCATTTACGGTACATTAGGTGGATGTCAGTATTGAAGAATGTGGGAACTACCCGTTTGGGAAATTATTTGCTTTAGGAATTATCTGTTAAATCTATTGATCACCAGACAAGGACACACTCGTGGTATACTACAAAGGTGGTGGGACAGTGTAAGGGAGGTTGCGATCTACCCTTTCATATGTCCTATATATAAGCCATTTGTAGTACATTGGGAGTCTGTCATTGTCAGGAACATAGGATATTATTAGGATATTAATAGGAATTTTTGAATTGTTGTGAAGATATGGTTGTTGATGGTATGTTTGTTGGATTGATTGGGATTGACTCATGGATGATCATATTTGATAAACACTTATAAATTCACTTATGAAACACACGAATTGGACACGTATGGTGCATAGGATTAACGAACGATATGAGCGTTTAGTGATGGAATGTAGACTTGGGTGATGATATGGACACTTGGTGATAATATAAACGCATAGTGATGATACTAACACTTAGTGATAGTATGGACACTTGATGAGAATAAACTATAGGGAGGATATGAACACTTAGTGACAATAAGAGCACTTTGTGATGATATGAACCCTCAATGATGATTATTGATATTGGGATTGACATGGATTTTAGTAAACTTAGACAATTAGGGGAACCTTAATGTCAGGTGAACTTAGACATTAGGTGAACTTAGAAATAGGTAAACCTACATGTCAGGTGAACTTAGACATTAGGCGAACCTAATTGCCCAAGGGAACTAGAGACCCTTCACTCAAAATTATCCTACCTAGGATAAGGTTTGTGAAGTGAGATTATGGTAAGATACATGACACACCCTAACTTCTAGCAAGGGCATAATCGTGGTGCAATGGAACGGTGATGGGACGGTGTAGGGGAGATTGCGATCTACCTCTGCATATGCCCTATATATAAGCTTGTTGCATTGCATTGGGAGGTTGTCAGTGTTAGTATAGGGTGAGAAATGTATAGGACTTAGGAATAGTTAGCTAACACTAGTTATGACCAACTAGGACACTTAGAATAATATTAGGAAATTTATAAACCTTATGAGTTTAATGACAGATAGGAGACAAATATAGTTCCTATATGAAATCCTAACTGCTTAAATGAACTCATTTGATCATTGTTTGTATAACTTACGTTGTAAACGGTAGTAACATGTTTCTAATTCCTTCAGAAACATGCCGCCTCGCCGTCACAACGAAGATGACTCGAACAGTGGGGATGCTAACAACGGTAATGCCAACTCCGGCATCCAAGAGTTAGCAACACTGATCACTGGATTGGTGAATCAACTGACACAAGCCAACCAGTCACTCACTCAGAACAGAGGTGGTGCAAACCCACCAACTTGCACATTCAAACACTTCAACTCCTGTAATCCACTAAAGTTTACGGGGTCTGAGACTGCCACTGGGCTACTGCAGTGGTTTGAGAGCATGGAGAATACCTTCATCAACAGTGACTGCCCCGATAACCTGAAAGTTCGCTATGCCACCAGTGTTTTCCAGAAGAGAGCACTAACTTGGTGGAATGGGGAGAAGCGAACTAGGGGAGTTGATGCTGCCCTAGCACTGACTTGGACTGAGGTCAAGACTTTGATGACCACTGAATTCTGTCCTCGCAGTGAGATGAGGAAACTGGAGACTGAGTTCTGGGAACTCAAGCAGGATAGCGGAGAGAATGTTATCTACAATACTCAGTTTCATGAGTATAGCCTGCTGGTGCCTCATCTGGTGACACCTTTGGAGAGGGCTATTGAAAAGTATATCGGCGGACTGCCGATGCAGATTCAGGACACAGTCTACGGGAGCAATCCCAAAACACTTGAGGCTGCGATCCGGTTGTCTGCTACACTTACGGATAACCATGTAAAGGCTGGAACTCTCACGAGAAAAGGAACGAAGAAGACTGGGACGAAGAATACCGCAAAGGAAGCAAAGACTAAGATCAAGACCGAGGCTGCTAGTTCATCAAAGAGCAGCAACAAAAAGAGGAAGACCAGAAACTTTATGGTCACTGCTCCTGCTGTTAAGTCTGCGCAGCAGTCATCCAACAACACTACTGCAAGAAATTACACTGGGAATACTCCCCAATGTAATACCTGCCGATATCATCACGCACCGAACTTGCCCTGTCGTGTCTGCAACAATTGCGGCAAGTTTGGTCATTTTGCTAATGTCTGTCGGAGTGCACCGCAAGCACAAAGGATGCAACAAGCACCGCTTGCACTGCCAGCTCCGCATGCACAACCTATTCCAGCTGTACCCGTTCGCCAGGTACCTCAGGCACAGGCAAGAGCTTGTTATGAGTGTGGTGAAGTGGGTCACTTCAGAAATCAATGCCCAAAGTTGACTGGGAATAATCAGAGGGTGGCAAGAGGCCGGGCATTTCAACTGAATGCTCCAGCTGCTCAAGCCAACCAGGACGTCGTCAACGGTACATTTTTGATCAACAGCTCTTATGCATCTGTCCTATTTGATTCTGGTGCCGATAGGAGTTTCGTTTCATATGATTTTGAATGTTTGCTTGGTAGAACACGTACATATTTAGATAAACCGTTTAACGTGGAAGTGGCTGACGGAAACACTATTGATATTGACACTATTATCGTTGGATGTACGGTGAACTTAAATGATCACGTTTTCCCAATTGATCTTATACCTATGCATCTTGGTAGCTTCGATGTTATCATAGGCATGGATTGGTTAGCCACCCACAAAGCGGAGATTGTATGCCATGAAAAGTACATTCGTATTCCCTTACCTTCGGGTGAAACCTTGAGAATATTTGGAGAAACTGCTAGTAAAGGTCTTAAGCTAATGTCTTGCACTAAAGCACACAAGTACCTTAGGAAGAAATGTATAGCATTTTTAGCTCATATTGTGGAGAAGAAAGAGAAAGGAAAGAAGATAGAAGATGTTCCAGTGATACGAGATTTCCCAGAAGTCTTTCCAGACGATTTGCCGGGTCTTCCACCAGAACGTCAAGTTGAGTTCCGAATTGACTTAGTGCCTGGTGCAAACCCAGTCGCCAAAGCTCCTTATAGACTTGCGCCTTCGGAGTTGCAAGAATTGGCGAGTCAGCTGCAAGAACTTACCGATAAGGGATTTATTCGCCCGAGCCATTCACCATGGGGTGCACCGGTCCTGTTTGTCAAGAAAAAGGACGGGTCGTTCCGAATGTGCATCGACTACCGCGAATTGAACAAGTTGACTATCAAGAATCGATATCCACTGCCGCGCATCGATGATCTCTTCGATCAGCTTCAAGGCTCGGCATGGTTTTCAAAGATCGATCTTAGGTCTGGGTATCATCAGCTTCGCGTACATGATGATGATATTCCCAAGACAGCTTTCAGGACAAGATATGGCCATTATGAATTTCTGGTAATGCCTTTCGGCCTTACCAATGCACCTGCGGTTTTCATGGATCTCATGAACCGTGTTTGCAGGCCATACTTGGATAAATTTGTGATTGTATTCATTGATGATATTCTGATCTACTCAAAGACCAAAGAGGAACACGAGAAACACCTTAAGTTGGTTTTGAAGATTCTGAGAGAAGAGCGACTGTATGCCAAATTCTCTAAATGTGAATTTTGGCTTAAGGAAGTTCAATTCTTGGGGCACATAGTCAACGAATATGGTGTGCACGTGGATCCTGCAAAGATTGATGCGGTGAAGAATTGGAGTACACCGAAGACACCGACGGAGATTCGATCGTTTCTCGGACTTGCCGGTTACTATCGGCGGTTTATTTCGAATTTCTCCAGGATTGCTGTCCCTCTCACTTCTTTAACTCAGAAAAATAAGCCGTATGAGTGGGGACCAAAGCAAGAAGAGGCATTTCAGACTCTGAAGCAGAAACTTTGTGATGCTCCTGTCTTGACACTGCCTGATGGAAATGATGATTTTGTAGTCTATTGTGATGCATCCAACCTAGGTCTCGGTTGTGTCCTCATGCAGCGGGGAAAGGTTGTGGCCTATGCATCAAGACAGCTGAAAATTCACGAGAAGAACTACACTACACACGACTTGGAACTTGGCGCAGTCGTGTTTGCCTTGAAGATATGGAGACATTATCTTTATGGCACTAAGTGTGTAGTGTTTACTGATCATAAAAGTTTGCAACACATTCTCAATCAGAAAGAGCTCAACATGAGACAACGGAGATGGGTTGAACTGTTGAATGATTATGACTGTGAAATTCGCTACCATCCTGGTAAAGCGAATGTAGTAGCAGATGCGCTTAGTCGCAAGAGTCAAGTTCAGATCCATAGTGTCCGAGTGCACAATAGTCTCCGTAATGATGTTCTCACAGCTCAACAACACTCATTAGCTCAAGACGACTTGAAAAATGAGATGTCATGCGGGGCTGAAATTTTATTGGAAACTAAAGATGATGGATTAATGTATTATTTGAACCGGTTGTGGATACCGAACAGGGGTGATCTTAGGATGGTGATTATGAATGAAGCTCATAAGTCTCGTTATTCAATCCATCCAGGTTCTGACAAGATGTATCAAGGCCTTAGGGGCTTGTACTGGTGGCCTGGAATGAAGAAGGATATTGCTGAATATGTGTCTAGGTGCCTTAACTGTGCGAAAGTCAAGGCAGAACACCAGCGACCTTCTGGATTGTTAATACAACCTGAAATACCAATGTGGAAGTGGGAGAATATCTCCATGGATTTCATTACTAAACTCCCACGGACCACTAACGGTAAAGATAGCATTTGGGTAATTGTTGATAGATTGACGAAGTCGGCTCATTTCTTACCGATACGCGAAACTTACCCTGTGCGGAAGTTAGCTCGTATCTACATTGATGAGATCATCAGTCGACATGGTATTCCCCTAAGCATAATATCGGATCGTGATGCTCGCTTCACGGCACGATTTTGGGAATCACTTCATGAAGCTTTTGGAACAAGACTGGATCTTAGCACCGCTTATCATCCTCAAACGGATGGTCAAACGGAGCGAACGATTCAGACATTGGAAGACATGTTAAGAGCTTGTGTCATCGATTTCGGTGGCAATTGGGATAGCCATTTACCGTTGGTTGAGTTCTCGTATAACAACAGTTATCACGCGAGCATTGGTATGGCGCCATTTGAAGCTCTTTATGGCAGGAAATGTCGGTCACCTATTTGTTGGACTGAAGTCGGCGATTCGCAGATTACTGGTCCAGAGATTATTCAGGAAACGACTGACAAGATCCGCCAGATCCGCGACAATCTGTTAGCTTCTCGCAGTCGACAGAAGAGCTACGCGGATAAACGAAGGAAACCTTTAGAGTTTGAAGTTGGAGATATGGTATTTCTTAAAGTGTCGCCTTGGAAGGGCGTTGTTCGATTTGGAAAGAAGGGGAAGCTTGCTCCACGTTACGTTGGCCCTTTTAAGATCCTTGAACGGATCGGGAAGGTTGCTTACAAGTTAGAACTTCCTAATGAACTTAGTAACGTGCACCTGACGTTTCACGTGTCCAATCTAAGGAAGTGCTTAGCTGATCAGGACCTTCATGTATCACTCGATGACATTCGCATCGATGATACCATGCATTTTGTTGAAAAACCAGTGGACATAATGGATCGTGAGGTTAAACAACTCAAACGCAGTAGAATTCCAATTGTCAAAGTGCGTTGGGAATCGAAGCGGGGTCCAGAGTTCACATGGGAGCGAGAAGATCAGATGAAGCTTAAGTACCCACATTTATTTACTACGGTCACTCCAAGTTGAATTTCGGGACGAAATTCCTTTAACTAGGGGAGACTGTAACATCACTGTACTTTAGGTTGTCCGTACATCCGTACGATTGTACTATTACGACCTAAGATTTATTATTATTAATGATAATGGATTATTTATTGATATTATTGATTATTATCACTGTTACTGGTATACATGATTATAACACATATTATACGCGTAAACCATGGGAAGTTTAGTTGTAACCCAACTAAACAGAACCAGAGAGTTCATCGCAGTAATATTATTGAAAATGATGATTGTTGGTTCGGAATAAAAATGAATATGGGGTTTGGTTTGGGAATTTTAATATTAAAATTTATAAAATAATGGAACTGATTACGCGATGGTGAGGTTACGAACGTTATCTAAACACGAATATTAATTCAGAAATATTAACTTAATAAATGTATTCGCGTGAGTGACGATTCACACGAATATAATTATTAGGAATAATATTCTGAAACGATATTCAATAAATCGTAAATCGAATCGAAATACGATACGAGCGACGAATTCGCAAAGGTGACGATCTTTACGAATACGTACGCGAGTGACGCGTTTCGACGAAATAATTAAATAATATCAAACGATATTAAAATTAATAAATGAAAACTGAAAACGTTTATTAGGAATCACAACCTAGAGTAAAACCGAGTAAATCAGTTATTTAAAATAATTAATTTAGTAAAAATAAAACGAAATCGTTTTACGAAATAAAATTATTTAAATCATTTTAATTAATGAAATCCAATTATTTAAACATTTTATGTTTAAATATGTTTTCGTTAAAAAACCGAGCATAACCGATCATTTATTATATTTTATCGCGATAAAAACGAGACCGGTCACGGGGCAATAATACGCGTTATAAGGAAGAAGATCACCATCTTCTTCCTCATTTTTCCATCTCCACTTCTCTCTCTAAAATCAATTTCCGGCCACACTTTCTCTCTCTACCTTCTCTCTACCATAACTCACTCAAAACTCAACCAAATCACCTCATTCTTGCGCCAAATCGAAGATCTCGACCACCTCTACACGAAAGTACAAAGGATCGGTCCTATCTCCACCTCAAGCTCTCGAAATCTTAGTGAGAAGGTTCGTTTTTTTAGGGTTTTCTACAACCCGACAAAAACCGAACTTTAACCGGTTCAAAACATCATTTTTTCGACCCATACACCTTCTAAATGATTTTACTCATCTAAACCCACTCAAAACGACTATATATACGACTATACCTCGAAATCATCTTCTCCCATGACTGAAAACCCGTTCGGGCGAATGGCCCATGAGTATGAGCCATTCGGCGAATGAGTCGGGAGAATGAGTGGAGTATGAGTCTGGAGTATGAGTCGGGAGAATGAGTGGAGTATGAGTCTGGAGAATGAGTGGAGTATGAGTCGGGAGAATGAGGGGAGTATGAGTACTCATTCGGGAGACTCATTCGGCGAATGACTCATTCGGGACTCATTCGGGAGACTCATTCGGAGGACTCATTCGGGAGACTCATTCGGCGAATTCATTCGGCGAATGACTCATTCGGGACTCATTCGGGAGACTCATTCGGAGAATGACTCATTCGGGAGACTCATTCGGAGAATGACTCATTCGGGACTCATTCGGGTGAAAACTCATTAGCATGAGCCATTCTTATGAAAATCACAAGAATGAGTCATTTTCACTACACCAACTCAATTAACAACTTAGATTTCAAAAAGAACAATCAAATAAGGGATCATAACTTTAGATAACATTTAATCAAACACAGGACTGTGAATACAACATCAGTACGACAACGGTGAGCGCGCATAATACGAAACACAGATACTACGGACTTCAGGTGAGTTCTCATAACCTCCCTTTCTTTAAACTGTTTTGTTTTAAAACTCGGAGGTGAAGCATGTATACCAAATTCAAATATTATTTTGATAACTCAAGGTTAATACCTGTTTATCAATATGATACTCACAATATTGAATTATCATTAATTATGGATTATCACTGATTAATATTTTATAACCGTGTAAACATTGTTATTGACTTTGGTCAATAACAAAGATTACATGTATTGTCACAAACTTCGAGAGTCATCGCTCTTAACTCCGGTTAATTGCTTTGACATCATGTATTGTCACGTGGATTGTTTCCACTCTGTGAAGCATTGCCTTTGACTTCGGTTAAATGCTTTGACTTCATGTATTGTCACGTAGTTAGCTACCACTCCATGAATCATGTATTTAACTTATGTTATTTACATAATGATCATGTATACTCACGAACATTATTTGAGAATATAATTGATGAGATTGGTTGATTAGTTTGTGGATTGATTATCTATGTTTGACTATGATTATTTGTGATTATTTATGACTGATTGGTTATGTGATAATGTGATTGTGTATGTGTTTGATTGTTGAGTTTGGAGATTGATTGGATTATCTCATACAGGTAATATTGTGGATTTTCCCAGAAAATCATAAGCATTTATACTCATTTTATCTAAACTTTTTATAAAACCATTTTTAAACTCAAACTTTTAAATTCATTTTATAAAACTATTTTAAGTATAAAACTTATGATTACTCACCAACTACTTTGTAGTTGACACTTGATTTTCTTACATGTTTCAGGTGATGGAGACAAGTAGGATGAAGAGGATGATCTCTTCTATTTTGGACATCATCATATATGATCTTGGACTTAGCTAATTAACTAAAATTCTGGTGATTAGGATTTAGTTAATTTAGCTAATTCTTTTGTGTAATTGATTGTACTTAATTCATGATGAACATGATTTTTGTGTAATTATTTTGGTTGATTGAATGATATATGATGATTTGATTTAGATGCCCACGAGCTTTTGAACAATCTACACATCTCTCGTGGCATCCCGACGTTTCCGCCGCCGGTCGGGGTGTTACAGGTGAAAAGTAGAGCACTAGACAATGATTACATTGTAGTCAAAAGAAGAACGAAGAAATCAAAGACAACTGGCAGTGTAATCAAAGTCTGGCTCATGTGTGACCGTGGTGGCGAGCACAATAGCATCGCAATCCTTAGACGGTCAGGCAGCAAGAAAATCGGTTGTCCATTTCAACTGATAGGGTTATACAACGAAGTTCGTGATTCCTGGAAATTACAGGTGATTAACGACAATCACAATCACGAACCTGCTCAGAATCTAGAGGGTCATCCATATGTTAGAAGATTCACTCAGAAGGAAGAAGATCTGGTTGAGAATCTGACCGAGCGACATGTGGATCCTCGTAACATACTTTCGAGCGTAAAGAAACATAACCATGCAAATGTATCCGTCCCTAGGGATGTATACAATTTACAGCAGAAGTTAAAAAACAAGAAGAAATTCGATGATACTCCGATGCAGGTATTGTAAAACGTGCTTCACAGTCAGCGGTACGTTTACTATACCCGGGAGGATCCTGAAACAAACGTCGTGAAAGACATTTTCTTCTGTCATCCAAAATCGTATTGCTGGTAGCGTGCATTTCCGCACGTACTGATGATGGACGCGACGTACAAAACGAACCAGTACAGGCTTCCATTTATTCAAATTGTTGGCGTGACTTCCACACACCAGACGTTTAGTATTGCTCACGCGTTCGTAAGCAAAGAGCGTGAGGAAAAGTAAGTCTGTGTCTTGGAAATGGCTAAGAGTATGTTGAATAAATGTATGGAGCCACGTGTGATCATAACAGATCGAGACCTTACTGTTATGAGTGCGTGCCGTAAGGTATTTACAGAAGCTGTAAAATATCTCTGCAGATGGCACATAGACGAAAATATTGCCAAACACTGTAAGGCAAGCTTTTCGGATGCAGACTGGAAGAAATTCAAAGGTCGATGGGCGAATTTGCGTAACTCTCCGACAACAGAGTTATACGACTACAACTACAACCGTCTGTACGAAAGACTTATCAAAGACAACAAAAAAAGTAAGCATCATATACCATCATTACTATCATCATATCATCATTGGTTTTTGTTTCATTTCAGGGGTTCTGAAGTATCTGACGCACACCTGGTTAAACAGTTACAGAGATATGTTTGTAACAGCATGGACCAATAGAACACGCAACTTTGGTCAACTTTGTTTCATTACTGAGAAGATGTTAACATTAAACAAATCAACAAAATTTACCATACCATTCTCATAATTACGACCTGGCAATGCACTAAAAGAACCTCCATGGTGAATCTTGAGGGAAAAAAGTCCAGGATAAAGACCTGCATAATAACAACCGATCAACATCTTACCATCGTAATCAAATTACGAAAATAAATCAAGCTTGTAAACTTAGTACCGTATATTTCCTCGATATCATAGTCATCAGTTGTTGCTCGAATTTTATAACTTCCCATTCTCAATTCGGAAAATCAGTCAAGCTTTAAGGAAGAAGACGATTGAAGGAGATGATCGAACAAACAAAGGGTTTTAAAGATTAAATGTGATGCAAAATTACTTTAATACCCTCACATGTTTTAGGCGTGACAAGATTTAATGGTTAAAACAAACGTCCGTTTATGAAAAGGACTTAATTGTTACCAATATGGAATATAAAGGATGTTCAGCGTAATTAGTTTAGTTAAATGATGAAATCTGAAAGTTACAATATACATAAAGGACGAAATTTGTAATTTACTCTTTTATAAATTACTCATATGGTCCCAAACTTTAAAACATTTGTAACACATATAGGAATTAGGCAATCAAATTATTTTTCAAATATTTGACCAAATTATCCTCCCATAAAAACTATATGTGTTACAAATGTTTAAAGTTTGAGACCATATGAGTACTTTATGAAACTTATGGACTAAGAGTGCAATGCTAACAAACACATGGACCAACCGAGTACTTTAAATCAACTTTTTTTAAAATCCAAATAATATTTAAAATATAAAAGTTTAAAACCACTTTTTTTAAAATAAAATTTTTAAATAAACAAACATGAAAGAATCAGTCTTAAAAAATAATAATAATATTATTATTTTATTATTCATAATTTATAATATCAAACTATACGAAATTTTAATCATATTTTATATTAAAAACATATTTTATTGCCTAACTTTCTATTGATGATTATCTGTTATATTTTTTTATTCAATCAATGCAATACACGACTACTAATTTACCTACTATAATAAAAGAAATGTTTTTAAGAGACACATAGAGACACATGCCATCTTTTAATGAAATCTTAAAAATTTTATTCTGTCTCTTTCTCTTAAAAAAATATTATATTTTTTTTTATTAATTATATTATATAATTAAAAATAAAAAAAATTAGAAGACTCGTGTCATATCTTGATGAAATATAAGAAAATTTTCCCTCCTCTCTCTCAAAAAAGTAGTAATAATTTTAATTAATTAAATTATATTATTAAATATTAATAATTATAAATATTCTTATCATAAAAATTTACAAATTTACTAAAATTACTTAAATATAATTAAATTTCAACTATATCTTATATGTATATATAATTTTAAATCTATTAAATAGTTATTATTATTTGTTATTTATAATTTTTATTTCTTATTTAATCAACAGTTGATAAACGTAACATATAAATCTTTATATAAACATTATTTATAACATATTATATTGTTTAACCCATATAATACATGAGTTTCGAAACTAATTTAGTAATATATAAACATAAGTTAAACATCAACCTCATTAAGTTCCCAGCTAAGCTAAAAATTAGCTCCATTAACTATCCACTGATATGTAAAGGTGTTCAACGGTTCAGTCTGCAGTTTAAACGGCTTATTCGGTTTAATTTAAACGGTTTGGAAATTTTTTCAACCCAACTGTAAATCAAACCTTATTCAAGTTAGGGTAAACCAAACCGAATTCAATTGTATTCAATTCGGTTTGGATTCGATTATGAACCGAACAAGCCACACTTGTAGCGGATCGACTTCCATATCATATAGGACAGTTGGATATTCGAGAGAGAAACTTGTGGTATTAAACCAATTTCAACAGCATTCTTCTAAATGAGTTTTTTTCCAATTAATCACACACCATAAAAGTCAATTAATCAAACCTTTAGTAAGCAGCTCAAATGATTTGCCAATTGCATAATAGTACCTTTTTGTTAAATACTAGGTTAGTAAACCGTGTAACACACGGGTTGACTTAAAGGTAAGATACAAATCAAAAAAAGACTTTAATAAAACGATATAATTACAATCAACATAAAATATTATGAATTCAATCATTAAACATACATAAAAAGAATATGTGACACCATTGTTTAATAATTTGAACCGTTAAATTAGTTCGTTTAATATATATATACTTACTCTTATTGTCTTTATTACATGTATGTGAGTCGAGGTAATTTAGTTAATTAAAATAATGAATTAAAAAAATACACAAACAAAGATAAATTAATTTTTAGTAACTTAATATTTGTATTGGCTAAAAAAATTGTAACATTAAAAGATAACATAGATTAAAAAACATGTGAAAGATAAAACAATTTTTTTTTACAAACAATTAGTCATAAAGTGTATATATATTAGTTTAAAAAAATAATGTTTGAAATTTTTAATTAAAAATATATAATTAACAAAACTGTAAATGATCATTAAGTATGTTAAATATAATAGTATGAACTAAATATTGAAAACAACTATTTAAATAATCATAACTAATAAACTGTTAATGATTATAGGTGTAATAATCATACTAACAACATAATCAACAAACTATATATTTTTACATAATAAATACATATAAAAATTAAGACCTAAAACTTATTTTTTTTATAAAAAACAACCTATTTATTATTATTTGACATAATTTATTTTACCATCTAACAACATTAAATTAATAAAAATTAGTAATCATTCATAAATAATAATTATAATCATGATACATTCTTTTTTAACTAGAATTTAAAATTTTTAAATTATGTATTTTAATAATTAAATTAAATTAAATTTAATTGTTATTCATCAATTAAAACTAATTTAATGTTTGAATATGAGATTTGAAAATTTGAATTTCAAAATTATTGATCAAAAATGGAAAATTTTGCATGATTATATTTTAACTAACATTTGAATTTTTTTTTACAAAGTTTGACTTAATTATATTTTATTAAATAAAGTTAATTATATTTATTGAAAATGGGCATCTTTTAGACGGCAAATTAATGGAATTTTTCAACTTTTATTCCCGTTATGACATGTGTACATTACACCTATTTGATAATAGTTTTATAGTGCCATGTGTGTGAGGTGGACATGCTAGCTAATGGCCATATGATATTAAATTTACTCTTTTATTAGTAGTAGAAGGTAGGGGTGAGCACGGTGCGGTTCGGTGCGGTTTTTAGCCCCCACCGTAACCGAAACCGCTTAAATCGGTTATATGAAATCCTTAACCAATCGGTTTTGGTTAACCACAGTCGGTTAAGATCGGTTTGGTCGGTTAATTTTGGTTAATCGTGGATTTTGTTCAGCTTAATTTTAAAAAAATGTCATATCACAATACATATAATTTGGAAAAATCTTTTACAATCCATCATGATAATATTAATCAAAAGTTCACACAAAAAACAAACATTCGAAATCATTCGACACAATCAATACATTTTAAGTTTAGAAACAAAACATTAAAACAAAACACTAATATTAGACTACAAGAATTGGTCCATTAACAAAAATTAGAATGGGCCACTACTACTAATAGACTACAAGAATAATACATTATACATGTGGTTCGGTTATATTCGGTTAAGGTTCCGGTTAAGTGGTTCGGTTTTGGACATATTCGGTTAATTCGGTGCGGTTACGGTTATTTCGGTTATGTAATATAGCTTAACCGCAACCGAACCGCAAATTTCGGTTAAAAGAAAATCGATTAACCGCACCGTCGGTTTTCATTCGGTTCGGTTTTTTCGGTGCGGTTAAGTCGGTTAATTTGGTTTTAGTTCGGCTAATCGGTTTTTTTGCACACCTCTAGTGGAAGGTTTTAAATAAAATGAAGCCAAGAACCCTACGTGAACAAGCCTAGTCATACACTGATGCAACTGATGTAAAACAAAATTTTGTTCGAGTGTTCAAATTTACTAATATGCAATAGAAACTCTAGCTAAATGTCCAATGTACCTAATCGAACGGGGGTGAGGGCTACCATGAGCGAAGAAAACAACCTAATAGGAGATAACAATACCTGTTGAAGCAAGACGTGAGCGACTCTGCGACTAGAAGAGGAGAAATAGCTGAACAGTGCAGTGACTGTGGACGGTTGGGAAGACAAGATAGTGTTGAACAGACCTGCGGCTGGAAGACAAGGAACGAACAAACAACTCTGTGACTGGAAGACAAGGATCTGTGACTTGAAGATGAGGACAGGTGACTTCGTGGGGCGGTAGCCGGTAGGGATGTGGGGGTCGGTTGAGGTTAGGGCTGAAGCAGATGAACGAGAGGGATGAAAGGAATCAGTGGAGGTAGGCGGTAGGGATCTGAAACTCCAAACCGACCCAAAAACCGAATTTGTAATATGGATATGGTTTTAGAACCAGACCGATTTGAATAACGGTAGCCCATTTGGTAGAGGCATTGTCTCTTAGAAAGGAGGTCTTGGGTTCAAATCCAAGCAAGGGAGAATATTGGTTGTAATTTAGGAGTAGGATAGTATTGACGTTAAAAAAAAAAAAAAAAAAAAGTTATTCGTAAGATCCTACCGGCCCAACCCCAACATATCTTTCTTAAATGTGCAAATTCCAATTTTCTCGAAACATGCAGGCAATTAAGAGGCCCAAACTCCTATCCAACATCTATATCGAATCCTCGATTCACTTCACACGTCACTTTTCGATCATCCTACGCTCCATTATGTGCTACGGTTCCCAGCGATTACCATCGTTCCGCGACGACGGCAGCACCCCTTCGACTGTCGGTGCTCTGCCTCCGGCCGATATAAACATAGCGGCCGTCGATAATCTCCGATTGCGGTTGGCAGAGACGGAGGCAAGGCTTCAACGAGCTAGGGCACGTGAGGCGCAACTCATCAAAAAGCTTCTTGAAATGAAACGCTTCGTGTCTGTCATGGAGATTCTTGAAACTTATCTCAAGCGAAGGTTTCTCGATCAACAACAACTTGCTCATCTAATTTCTCGATCTTCGGTACCTAAATGATCTTTCAGATTATAAATTCGGAACAGAAGTTTATGGTTTCTATCATTTGGTTTGAATATGCAATCATGTTTGTCAATTTGTGTATAATAATATCTGAGTCCTGGCTGTTCTTCAACTTATTTGATCATTTGATGGTTTATGTTTAGTAACTTGTGTTAAACCTAGTTTCACAATTACATTGTTAAGGTCTTGATTTTTATTTATGGGATGGAAAATTCTGACATCCAAGGGCTTTATGATGTATACTTCTGTGTGAAACTTGAATTTAACTTTTGGGGACCTGGATTCATGGTTTTCAAGGAGATTAGGATCTTAGTTACTGCAAGACAGGAAACTATTTTAATTTTGATCACTATAGGAGTTTTCTACCTTTTCATAAACCATAACATTGATGTTGGGTTGATAGTGAGTAAAGAAAATGCCAGATTGCTTGTTGTACATTGTCTATCTATGATGGCCAGTTCAGGCAGTGGTGTCAAACGTATCGGGTTGGTTAGTTGAATCATTGAACCTGAAAACGACTCATAAATTTATTTGTCTAATCTGGACATGCTTATAATCATATAACTAAAACACAAGTTGTTTAACACATGTTTATAAATAAGGTTAAACATAACACCACCTGTCTAAATAACTTTTATGTCTGCCCAAGACATGATTATTTTTGTGTCGTGTCAGGAATTATCACCTTTAAATATAGGTAATGGATCTTGAAATGTCAATATCATACATTCATACCCTTCACACATGAAGAGCTAAGTGCTGGTTAGGACACTAGTTTTGAATGAAGCTCTGGCCTGCGAAAACAGAAGTAGTATGCATTGCAATCTTCATAACATCATGTCTATTCTGCATTATGATAAGTTGTATTTTTATATATGGCTTTAGATGTTTTCAGTTTATTTTATCAATCAATCTAATGTTTTAATTTTCATATTTCTGGCTTTTAGTAGCTTGCGCTTAACCACATTCTAAATTTACTGGTTAAATTTAGCATTTCCTTTTTTTTTTTAATTCATGTGTTTGAATTGTATTTAAAACTTAAAAACTCAATAAAATGCAAAAACAGTGATCTGAGTCATTCCTGCCTTCTGATCAAACTCAAACGCCTTAGTCCATATGTGGGTTTATGATCAAGCTTAAAAGCTATATAGTTTGTTGGATTTAGGTGCTTTGAATTTGTGTAATTCACCTTCTAAGATTTCAGGTTCTTGAACTTGTTTAGATCATTAGATGCTACGATAAATGTTTTCCAGTAGCATATATACTCTTAAAGGTTAAAGTGGCTACCAAGTATTTCCATTATAACATCTATTTGAATATTTGATCCCTAGAGTCAGGATATAGATTTTTGTATGTTTCTGTGTGGAAGAGAGCCCCCCGGTTTTTTTTACTAAGTGGCTCGATTCGAGCCATACACATTCTGGTCAAATCCTGTTTACGACTCGAACCAAATTAACAATTTTTCCAAAAAAGACTCAATTTTGACCCTACCTGGTATGCGTGTTACCCCTATCCAGACCCACCTCCATGTTTTGCCAGGTATATGTTCATATACTTGATTACAACCCCTTCTATGTGGTTAGAAGAGTGAGATGAAGTTTTAAGTGCTACAAAGTATTTGTTGGCCTTAATTATGGTCTCATTTGTTTTTCCATGACTGGTATTCATAAAAAATAACCCAAGCCGAATTTTGGTTCCTTTCTTCATAATAACGTTCCAGATTTAACCTCACTGTTTTTTGTCATTTTTATTAAATTTTGATTTCAATTCACACGTTTTAGCATGAGCATGCTTCATTATCTTTTTTTTTTTAATTATTATTATTATTTTTCTTTTAACTTGGATTTTTTTTTCTTTGTATTTTTAGTAGTTTTTTCAACCAGTATAAGAGGATTTTAACATTTCCGAATAGATTCCTGAACCAGAATTATAAACTTAAGATGCTTTAAAAACATTCAAAAAAATTTTCAAAACCTAAATGTGAGGTACCTTAAGTTTACTTAATAAGACGAATATAATTACAAAAGTTGGTCTATATAAACCCTGAGACTCTACTAAGTAGTGATATTTTATTAGTTTATTTAACTTAGTTAATCTATTTAAATGGGAGTGATTATTTACATACCCCACTTTTTTAATTCAACACCCCACCTTTTTTCTGTATGTGTTGTATAGGTCTCTACGACACGTACAACACAACCTGCAGCCTTGTTTTCTGCGTGTCGTACGTCGCGTACAGATCCCTACGTGGCGTACGACATTTGATGCCTGCAACCTTAAATTCCCAGATGTAATTGGTTAAATTATGTGTTGTAAGCCACGTAGGGTACTGTACATGGCGTATAGGTATTTCTTATTAAAATGACTGGTTTTCATCATCTCAACATTGAAAATTTATACGTATAGTATAGTACTATACGCCAGATATAAGTCTAAAAAAATTAAAAAAATTTTACAAACTTTAAATTAAAAAAAATTGGTAATGTTAAAAATTAAGTTTTATAAATTTAAACTTTTTTTAACGTTTAATAGTTTAAACATTAATAACATTTATTTCTAACGTTTGTCGTTTTTATCATTAATTTCATTAATTTTATATTATTTTTGTTTTAACAAATACACTTACGAAACAAACACAATGTATATACAAATTAAACAAATAAACAACCAATCAAAACAAATCACATAATATATACATAAACAGTGTCTGTACAGTACAAGGAAAAGAAATAAAACTACGAATCATGCCGGGGAGGTGATGGCGGAAGAGGAGAAGACTGAATACCAGCTTGCCTAGGCCGCTCGATCTCTCGATTGATCAGCCATCGCAGTATCTTGTTCTGACGAGTCAAGATGCGATCGTGCTCCCTGGATTGTGCAGAAAGATCCTGCAGTATCTCCTCTATGCGTGCCGGAAGCCTCACTGTCTGGTACCTCCGTTGAGGATGCTGCGCGACATAGTGAGGGCCTTCGACCTCCCCTCCCCCCTCCTTATCACCTGTCACACCCTGAGCCGACGGGCCGGATCGAATGTCCCGTCGGCCGGAATGGTCCCGGAGCGTGATATCGGGATGATAATCGAAGTGATCAGATTGTTACATTGCGCATGATATAAAATGAGAAAGCACTAAATGAAATAGAATTACAAAGTTAAATTACATAAGTATCGTTCATAATTTTACAGTGTAAATCTACTAGTGACATCATAATCTTCCATCTTATATCTGCACAGGATGTGCAAAATAATATGTATAATGATGTTCAAAATATGCTCATCCAAAATGCTAGGTCCGCTATCTAGGCATCCTAGTCAAAAGCACGAACTTCTTAATTAACCTGTTCGTCACCTGAGAAGTCATGCAAAAATAAAGTCAACACATGGTTGGTGATTTCATATAATTTCGTTTGAAAATGAATTTGTACAAAACATGTCCGAATAACAACCTTAACCTCACCAACAACCACCTATACTATCCAATTAACTATGCTTATATATAGGGCATACGTAGGGGACAAGCCCCAACCGACATCCCACCACATACCAAACCACATAATACATTGTTGTTAAAGATAATTAAGCATTTCATTCCTCATCATCAACACACTAGTTCTTAGTTCTTGTTAGTTTCAACAAAATGTGGAAATTCTCTTGATTCCTTAAGCTCATCACATGCATATGAACAGCCATAGCAATTGTAGAAACATTTAGTTAAAATGCTTAGATGAACAAATAAATAAACATTTAATAAAATCTAAGACCTAATGATTGGGCCTTGTTCATACTAAAGTAGACTAGTCTAGCAATCAAAGTTCTTAGTAGTTGAGGAAATCTGTAAATATCATCAAACATGCTACCTATAATCAATTAGTCTAGCTAGGACATCTTTTGAAATATAGGATTTTATAGTTCGTTCTAGATCGTTCTTGTTCGTCCTTGTTCGTATAGATAGTTAGTTCTCAGGCACATGCTATCTTTGAATATTTCCCAGACATTCCTCTGAAAATAGATTGTTTTGAAATAGATCTTTAGTTCTTTGAAAATAGACCGTCGCAAACAGTTCTTTGAATTAGATCTTTGGTTCTTTGAAAATAGACCGTCGCAAACAGTTCTTTGAATTAGATCTTTAGTTCTTTGAAAATAGACCGTTGAAAATAGTTCTTTGAAATGAAACAATTATTTACTTATGTTGAGTAAATAATCCTTTTTGAAACCTGTAATTAGTTTACCTAGCCATAATCTAGGATAACAATTATACATATAAAACATTCATGAAGTAAAAGCATTTAAGTTAATATAATCCAAAGAAAATAATTTACGCATGCTTCTCAGCCCCGCGTTAATTTATAAAACAAAAATGTTTAGAAAAGGGGCAATGAACTCACCTGTGTTGTAGACCAACTTGAATAACCTAGAAACGCGCTTGCTCACTTGTTGTATTGTATGTATCTTTAATTCCTGATTTCATTAGTTGGGATGTCGTATTGTAAGTGTTTATAGTCATTGATATTATAATTTGATCCAAGTGTGTGACTGAGTGTCCTAGGGTTATTATGATGAATTACTAGTGTTTAGTTCTATCATATGTTATTTGACTTAGCATTCTAAACCCTTACCTAACACCAATCATTTCTAACTTAGTTAGTCAACTTTAGGTTTAAAAATACAGATTAAGTATTTAAGAAAATTAGTTGTGAAGATGTACATGATTACTAGCAAGTAGTATATTTTTAAATAATATAAGTTTAAATCGTGAAATATAAAGTTTGCATGGTAGGGACTTAGGTTAACTTATACATGTATAACCTAGTCTTCATAAGTTTTCTTGAGGTTGATTACATGACTTAACCATCGTACTTGATTAGGATTTTGTTCTTGTGACACTATTCTTATTGAATCTTTCAATCCAGCATTAGTGTTTGATAATGATGATGATAACATCGAAGGTTAAATTGCATGCATCACACGATCACCTAACCTTTTAACCGTATCCTCATGTTTATTGAATCCTTTGGTTATTGATTTCTCATTGTTCTTAGTCTCCATTACCTTGTAAAATATTTGTTTGTAAGTCTGTTGGACCGATCGGGAGCTCGGAAACAATCCGAATCCAATGAAAAACTACTCGACAACCTCTGGGATAGTGCGGAATCCTATTCCAGGGTTTTCCAAACGAAACCAACAGAAACCGTGGTGATCCGAGGCTGTAAGAACAACTTGGAAGCAACGATCGAACACCACGGGTTGAGAATCGAACTTGGAAGCACAAGAACCGCTCAAATCTTCAAGGGTTTTGACACTGGAGTGCTAGGGAAGAAGGAGGGCTCTGGAAAGTTAGGTTTGAAATGATTTGAACTTCTATTTATAAGCTGTAGTCATTCGGCCGAATGAGTGGCCGAAGCAGCTCATTCGGCGAATGACTAAGCTCGAATGAGCAGTCATTCGAATGAGTCATTCGGCGAATGACTCATTCTGAACTTAGACATTCGATACAACTCTCATTCGCCGAATGACTTCATTCTAGAGTCATTCGGCCGAATGAGCATTTTCATACTCAAACATTTAATAATCAAATCAAACACTTAGATAAACATTAATAATCAATAATCAATAAACATAAACATGATGAATTAGATACAAAGACAATTTCCATTAATACTTTGAATGATTACATGATAGCAATTTACATAACCGAACTAGGGACAAAACATGTATCTACATACTCCCCCTTGGACCTAGTTCAACTCTTTGGAATGTCTTTCTTTGCAATCTTGTCTGAGATAGCTTTCCAATCAGCACCAGCATGAATCTTTAAGCAGATACAGAGACGAATAACTCTCATATACTGAAGAGCCTGCTCCATATCCTGTACGTCGAAGAAAATCTGATGTCGATAGAAAGCTTTAACATCATTCAATGAAGATTGGTCAGCCACATGGGATCAAAAACTCTGACAGTTTCCCATTTCTTGTCTTTGCACAGCACGATCACAGCCTCACCGGTTCTCCCATCATAGTACCACCATCGGAAGCCCTCCATAAAGTCTTGACGCATCTTCCGTAAAGGAATCTTCTTCATGACTTTAGGGGGAAGCCACTTCAGGATTACTTTATGCTTCGGGTATCTCCGTCAATCTCTGGTAGATAGTACCTCTCTGGCTGCTGCGGCTGAAAATTCACCCATCTCTTCCGGTATTCATACTTGATTTGTCGAGAGAACCAAGCAGACATCCCGGAGTCTTCACAGTATAGCATGTTCAGACGTGCTAGTTGATTGACCTCGAATCCAGGCAGCGTCTTGAAATCATGCGGGTGTTTGAAGTAATCTATACCCTTTTCCCTCTTTACTGCGTAGCACCCAAGATCATGGAAGTATGCCCAGCTGAGTATCTGACCTCCAGCCTTATATCCTTTGGTCCTGTAGACTTTCTTGTGCGTTGCTGGCATCTTCTCAGTGCTTTGTTTCTTTAGTACCTCCCAGTACGCAGCCCATTCTTCCTTTCTTTTCTTTAAGTCATCAGCTTCAGCCTTGCTAGCCTCTACTTGCTCTTCAAGATATCTGACCAAGAGATCCTCCGTTTCCTGATCAAATGGTTCAGTGAATGTAGGCAACTCAGCTTCAGCCGATGTATACTTCGGGTATTCTTCATCAGTGATGTCTTCCAGAATGACATCATCTACATCATCAAAGAATTCTGGTTCGGGCTCTTCAGTACTAGGTACAGAGGTGTCATCAGTGACCACCTCGTCAGGATTCAACCTGAACAGCTCGGCTATCTGCTCCTTAGATAAACAGTGTATGATCTCACCCTCCTCCTTGTCGTAGCTGACCGAGTGCTGTATAATGCCCTGAGCGTCCAAGATCATAGTCAACGTCTTATCTAGCTGACGTCTCAACGGCACAGCTTCTACTTCCTCGGCTGCTTTGGGTTCATCTGTCTGTGCAGGAGGAGGTGGAGCAGAGGCTTTCTTCTTATCATTGGCCTTCTTGGATCGAATCTCTGATGAGGGAGGGGCCTGATCATCATCGTCATCATCATCAGTACTCGATGAACCAGAAGACCCATTCCCAGATCCGTCCTTGGCCTCATCATCATGATCATCATCATCATCAGACTCATCGTCTTTGTCTGAGTCTTCGTAATCCACCTGTTCCTCATCAGACTCTTCTTCATCTTCTTCTTTGTCTGAATCATCGGAACGATCCTCAGCTCCTTCCAGTCTGGGAGTACTCTCCTTCGAACCCTCGACAAGTCCAGCTAGACGAGCATTCTCAGACTCTAGCTGCAGGATCCGATCACTGAAACCAGAGGCTGTCAAAGCCAACTGGTTGTGCTCATCAATGTATTTCAGGAGCTGCTCCTCCTGTTGTGCAGACCTGGCCCTCAAATCGGCCCTCTGGTCTGCAGCTTGAAGCAGCAGAGTATCCTGCTCTTCAATCCTCTGCGTGAGCTGAGCAATAACCAACTCCTGCTCTTTATTCTTCTTCTCTTGCTCCATGCTCCTCTCCATCAGTCTCAAGACCATACTGTTCAGTGTACTAAGCTGATCTACAACTGAAACAGCAGGTATATGAACATCAGCACGAACTGTGGAGGGGCCAGAGGAAGCAGCAACATAAACAGGCTCTCGAATGAAAGGAGTGGACAGAGGGGCAGTAATGGCCTGAGTGTGAATGGCCCTTGTCCTTGTCAGTGAAGAAACTGACACAGCTGCTACTGATGTGACAGTAGTTGCAGCAGCTGTAGTCAGTTCTGACCTCCTTTGGAAAGAGAATCGGGTTCTCTTTCCCCTTCCAGCTCGGGATGAGGTGGAAGCACCAGCAGAAGATATCGTAGCTGTGGAGGTAGGAGCAGATGACCTTGGAGTGGGAGAAATGTCAAACTCTGGAGTAAATATCGTATCAGTAATATCCTCCAAATCATCATCTGTCCTCCTTCTCTTCCTCATCACCACTCTTCCACCCTCATCCACCTTCTCAAACTCATCATCATGAGTCTTCTCAGAATCAGAACTATCTTCATCACCTTCACCTGCTACACCTTCTTCCTCACTCGAGTCCTCTGACTCACCATCACCACCTGAGGAATGTGGAATAGAGACATCGAGAGGAGCAGTCACTGATGAAGTAGTAGTAGACAAGAAATCCAAGTCCATCAGTGACTCGATATCCACATCCTCCTCTTGAGCTGTAGACACAGCAACATCAGCTCCAACACCAGAAGCAGTAACATCAACCATGCTCACTGAAGCAGCAGTGGTTATGTGTACTGATGACATCTCACCCGCACCTGTGCTCTCAACAGCAACAGTGCTCACCTCCACACCAGCACCACTCGGGCCTGCACCACCATCTCCCTCATCACCATCACTATCATCACCACCAACTGGGACCACAATGTCCTCCACATCAGAATCGGAGTCATCGTGTCTCCATCTCCTTCCAGCTGGAGCTCTGTAGTCAGGTCGAGAGAGGTGACCAAACAATGATCGTGTAGTAGGCTTCCTCTCTTTCCCTCTGTATGACAAAACTCTGTTGAGAGTTATGTCATTCATGTGCTCCAATCTGATAATGTCAGCATTCAGCTTTGGGAGATCAGGAATCTGTGCATCAATGATCTGCTGAATGAATCGAGGGTACATCAAAAACTTCTTGTCACCCTTCAGCCCCACGTTCTCCTTCATATGCAGAAAAACCATCTCGGAGAAGTTGAATGGCTTGTTGAGCACTAGAGCAGCAAATGCGCACTGTATCGTTTCGCGCATATCATCGAAGCCTCCTCTCCTGGAGCCAAGGCAGTGTACAAGTACATGTGCCAAGTACTTGAACTGCGGGGACATGAACGCTTTGTTCAAAATCCCGGCTCCAATGTCTCCCTCGTACTTGCATCTGAGGAAGCATCCACGAACAAGAAATCTGTCAAGTAGAACTGGATGATCCGGAGAGTCCTGAAAGCCACACACCCTCCGTATGTGCTCAGCCGATACTACAATGTCATGACCTCTGACCTTGCCCCTGATGACTGTAGGCTCGGCCTCACAATCAATATCCGCTGAGGTCCAGAATTCCTGCTGATGTGATAAATAGGGCACATGAATGGTCGAAATGGCAGTGAAAATCCTGGAACGCCTCAGGAAAGTAATGATATCAGCATAATGCTTCGCGTTCGGAGTCGTCAGATCAAGATGGGCACAGATGTTATGCTTCGGTACTGATTTGTATCCTGCCATGCTGCACAACACAAGAAATACACATATCAGTACAAGATGATCAATTAAACAATGAGATTTTAAAAAAAATCAGATTAACTTTCTTCTGATATGCCGAATGAGTCCATTCGCCGAATGAGTTATCTGTCGAATGAGGCTCATTAGTCGAATGACTCTCATTCGTCGAATGAGACTTGAGTATGACTGGTCATTCGCCGAATGATCCATTCGCCGAATGAGGCTCATTCGCCGAATGAGTCATTCGCCGAATGACGACATTCGGCAATATGACAGTTCAAAATCCTTTTGTCCAAAATCTCAAATCAATCCCAAAAACTTGTTATACAGCACTCAGAAACGACCGATTAGCATATTTAATACATGACATTTCGAGTTTTAGGTCCATCTTAACAGATTATTCGTTGGGCGAAATCAAAAACCCTAAAACCCTAAATTTGAATCTGTTAGAGATGATTTCATGGATGGAATCGGTTGAAATCTTATCTCCATATACCTGAGAATGAATACAATAAGATTATCAGTGGCAAGATCTTTCACAGTCACAAGAAATCGAAAAGGATGAATAAGTGTGTGTTTCGCCGAATGGGTATTCTCTGATATCGCGAAAGAGCAAAAGGTCGAATGACCCTCATTCGGCCGAACCACAGTTATATACTGTGCTCTCATTCGCCGAATGAGCTAAGCGAAAGGTCACAAAGATTCTTTTCCATTCGCCGAATGAATACGGCGAAAGAGTCAATCGATGATCTTCATTCGCCGAATGAGACATTCGAATGAGACATTCGACATTCTTCATTCGTCGAATGAGGTTCATTCTGAGATGCTTATTCGGTCGAATGACTCATTCTCATTCGGCCGAATGAGTTCATTCTGCCTCTCATTCGTACGAATGAGACATTGACATCTCCAAAACTCAAACTTTCAAAGATTTAACATTTTGTGCATCAAACTTTTAACCAATTATGAAGATATGTCTAGTTGGTTCAGGATTCAGAGATGACAGGCATCCGAATCTACAAATGATCATCTAAAACAAAATTGAAAATAGAAAATCTTTTTGTATTTTTCTGAAACAACTAAACAACTGTACAAACGCAATTTAAAAGCAAATAAACACAAGAAAACACATATTTTTGTGAAAAGCCCATTAATAATATAACACAAATCTCTGATCACATCATATAACCTTCAATGAATGCTTTACTTCAATCACAATTTCATTTTGACACGATTACTGATATATTTGTCCATATTTAAACTGAACAATACTCAACTCTTAAACAAACTACATGATCCCTCATATTTTCTGATTGAGTTCCCCAATTCATTTCATCAATTAAGATCAAAATTAGCTCAAAATTCATTTCAGCATATCTTAATACCAGTCATCATGAATTCAATAAGATTCAATCATTCATTATCTTTTTGTGTTTTTCTTGTTCTATCCACATGGATGGCTTCAGCTAGGTCCGTCCCAGCAATATGGCACATGTATGGAATCGAACTTTATTTTTATTTGTTTAAGTTTTTCTCAAGCTTAATACCAGCTTGCGTTAGGTCTTCTTCAAGCTTAATACCAGCTTGTTTTTACTTTTTCTTTATCAAGCTTAATACCAGCTTGTTTTTGATTTTTCTTCAAGCTTAATACCAGCTTGCCTTTATTTTTCTTTGAATGAAAACTCATTTGATTCCATGATGACAGGTGTATGCTTGATTTGAATCAAAAACCATTTCTCACTCAAAAGCCTTAATAAATTGGATCCCACAAATCAGACTTTCTAAGTTCTCATATATTGTTTATTTATTTTGTATAGTCAGCCTATCAGTACATCCCATCATTATTTCCTTGTGATTTTAGATCATGCATTCATTTCTGTTTTTATGACATAATGAAATCAATGTGTTATGTCATTAATCAGGACTATTTCATTTTTCATTTTTCTATTGTTTTTGGATTTTTCAAATTTTCTATTGTTTTTGGTTTTTCAAACTTCTATATCTCCCCCTAAAAACCTAAAAATAGAAAATCTTTTTGTGTTTTTGTTAATAAAAGACAACTATACTAGAGAAAATGAAAATACTAAAAATAAATAAAATAATCTAATTTAAAGTGATGATCATTTGTTAGATTCAGATGAGGATTGAACTTCATCCTTGTGAAAAACACCATTAGCCGATAACAGATATAAAAATCTTGGTTTATCAAAAGCTTTTGTAAACAGATCGGCTTTCTGGTGATCGGTGTGAATTTTAACAACATCGATTAATTTCTTCTCAAAACAATCACGTATGAAGTGATATTTTATGTCGATGTGTTTGGTTTTGGAGTGCTGAACTGGATTTTTAGTGACAGCTATGGCGGCAGTGTTATCAACATAGATAGGAGTGTTAGAAAAATGTAACCCATAGTCCCTGAGTTGCTGTTGAATCCAGATGATTTGAGAACAGCAACTAGCAGCAGCAATATATTCAGCTTCACAGGTTGAAGTAGACACCGACGTCTGCTTCTTGCACTGCCAGGTGACTAAGCGGTTTCCAAAGAACTGACATCCCGCAGATGTTGACTTGAAGTCTCTTTTGCATCCGCCATAATCTGAATCACTGTATGCAGTAAGTTCAAATTTATCATCATTAGGGTACCATAAGCCAAGTTCCGGTGTACCCTTCAGATAACGCATAATCCTTTTGACAGCAATCAGGTGAGATACTCTTGGTTTGGATTGGTAACGTGCACACAAGCAAGTGGCAAACATGATATCTGGCCGAGAAGCAGTGAGATACATGAGAGATCCGATCATTCCCCGGTACAGAGTGGCATCAATTAACTCCCCCTTTTCGTCTGGAGTAATCCCGTGATTAATCGCCAGTGGGGTACCAGCAGGCTTCGCATCAGACATACTGAACCGGCTCAGAATGTCACCCACGTATTTGGTTTGATGAATAAAAATCCCTGCCTCAGACTGATCCACCTGTAAACCCAAGAAGAACTTCATCTCTCCCATCGAACTCATTTCAAATTTTTCTTTCATCACAGTCTCAAATTCCTTGCACAGATCATCATTTGTGGATCCAAATATAATATCATCCACATATACTTGTACCAAGAGTAAATCACTGTCCTTCTCACGGATGAATAAAGTGCAGTCAATGACACCTCTTCTGAACCCGTTGTTCAGAAGGTGAGTGGAAAGTGTCTCGTACCACGCTCTCGGGGCTTGATGTAATCCATACAAAGCTTTGTCTAGTTTGTAGACTTTATCACGATGCAGTGGATCTTCAAATCCGGGAGGTTGATTGACATACACTGTTTCACTGATAACTCCATGAAGGAACGCGCTCTTTACATCCATCTGATAAACTTTGAACTTTTTGAAGGATGCATAAGCCAGAAAAATACGAATGGCTTCCAAACGAGCGACCGGAGCAAACACCTCATTATAGTCCAATCCCTCTATCTGTCTGAATCCTTGAACCACTAGACGAGCCTTGTTTCTCACAATTATCCCATGATCATCCTTTTTGCAACGAAGTACCCATCTAGTTCCAATGACTTTTGCACCTTTGGGTTTATCAACTAGTTGCCACACCCCTAACTTCTTGAACTGCAAAAGCTCCTCCTGCATGGCGTCTACCCATGATTCTTCTTTGAGGGCTTCAGTGACGGTACGCGGTTCCACTTGAGATATGAAGCAGGAATGAGCACAAAAGCTTACATCTGCAAAATCAAGAATGTCTGCAAGACCACCTGAAGAAAGTTGACTTCGAGTCTTTACTCCATCTAAAGGACTCCCTATAATGTTGTCTTGAGGATGAATTCGATTAATTCTTCCAACAGGATGAGCAGGAACCTCAACCTCAGGATCTAAGTTATTCAAATTCAAGTCCTCAAGATCAGGTACAAGATTATCAACAACTGGTTCAGGAGCAGCTGGGGGATTGTCATCTGTGTCTGAGCTGTCATCATTTACCTGTGTAGAGGGACCAGATGTAGATGTAGGTTGAAAAGTAGCATCGGGTGCATTCTGCACATCATACAACATCTGAACAGCTACATCTTCATCTGAGTACATGGGGGGCATATTGAATGAGTCAAAAAGACTGGAATAGTCAAACATCCAATCTGGCCCTTTTCCAGGTGGGGGCATTGTATACTTCTGAACATCCACATGGTACCACTCCTCCACATTATGAGTTGTAGTGTTGTAAACTCGCTTATTTGGAGTGCTATACCCAAGAAAGTAGCCCTCTTCCACCTTTTCATTGAACTTGCCCTGCTCATGTTTCTTAAGCATGGTGCAAGGAGCACCAAATGGTTCTAGATACTTAAGATTTGGCTTTCGATTATGGAGCAGTTCAAAGCAAGTTTTTCCATGTCTCTTCACAATAAGGACCCGGTTCAAAGTGTAACATGCATTGGCAACAGCTTCATTCCAAAATTGAACTGGTAGTGAGGAATCAGCAAGCATAGTCCTAGCAGCCTCAATCAATGTCCTATTCTTTCTTTCAGCAACGCCATTCATTTGTGGAACGTATGGAGCACTAAATTGATGGACAATGCCTTTAGCATTACAGAAATTCTCCATATTATGATTTTTGAACTCCGTTCCATTATCAGTTCTAAATTGACGAATCTTGAGCTTATAAAGGGATTCAAGTTTGGTAACCAGAACTTGAATGCAATCAAAAGTTTCTGATTTTTCTTTCAAAAAGAAGACCCAAGAGTATCTGGAGTACTCATCAGTAATAACCAGGCAGTATTGATCTCCAGCTATACTCTTCCGATTCACTGGACCAAACAAGTCCATGTGAAGAAGCTCAAGAGGAACATTGATTGAGTGATATTTTTTCAGCTTATGAGACTGCTTTGACTGCTTTCCTTTCTTGCATGACACACAGATATCAGACAGCTTAAAATTCTTCAGACTAACTCCCTCAACCAAACTGTTGTGGACAAGATGATTCATCTTGCGTAAACTCAAATGGCCCATCCTCTTATGCCAAAGGATTGAATCTTTCTCAGTTGCCTTTGTCATAAAACATGAAGCTGTGGAGGATGTAGTTGAAGCTGTGGCCATGTTGAGAACATACAAGTCTTGTTTTCTTGGAGCAGACATCAAAATCCAATCTTCAGGTATCTGCACACCTTGCTTGAGAATATAACATTTTGAATCATCAAACAGAACCTTGTACTCTTTGTCACAGATCTGAGAGACTGACAAGAGGTTGTTTTCCAATTGCTTGACATATCTGACATTGTCGAACGAAACTTGTCCATTTGTCAAGATTCCCTCTCCTGTAATAAAACCACCCTTGTCTCCAGCAAAGGCTACATATCCACCTCGAACTGCGTTCACATTGGTGAGCAGCGAAATATCACCAGTCATGTGTCTGGAAGCCCCACTATCAACGATCCAATTGCTGTTCACTCCAGCTTTTGGGGCAACCTGCACAATAAAGAGACTATCAGTTTACATTGGGAACCCAAGCCTTTACGGTCTTGGGTTGACCCATTGAGTCTCGGATCCAAACATCGATCCATTTTCCCTTAGGAATAGGTTTATCTGAAATTTGTGGTACAGACACCTCAGATGACTTAACTTTCCAAATTGCCTTTTTGTCAAAAGAGGTTTTCAGATAAATGGATGATTGTTTTGATTGATTGACTTTAACCTCATTTGGAACAACCAATGTTTCCAACTTTCCCTTACCCTTGTCTGAACCCTTAGACTGAGTGTGAAATGAAGATTTTGACTGAAAAGATTTAGACACAGATTTGCTAGGTTTTGGTAAAGCAGACTTTAAGGTTATGAAAGGGACAACCTTAGGTCTGATCAACTGAGGGCAAAACCTCACAATGTGTCCTGGTTCACCACACTCAAAACAGACTTTAACACCTTTTTTATGAAAGTGTTTTAAATCAGAAAATGACTTTTTCGTTGATTTAAAAACATTTGATTTTTGACAATCTTGCTCGAAACCCAAACCCTTCCTTCCTTTGTTACCAAACTGAGCTGATTTGGTAGTACAATTAGCTTCAGACTCCTGAGAAGCTTTAACAAAGCAGAGTTCCTTGTAAATCTTTGATTTGGAGATTGGGTCACCTTTCATGACACTAGTAATTTGATTCCGAGGAGTACTCTGCTTTGATGAATACTCTGATTCATCCTCGGAATCAGAAACCCAATCTTCCACAATTCCATCCACCCTTGAATCCTTAGTCTGAGTTGAACTCTGATTTTCACTCAGACTAATTGGATCAACTACTAACGGAGTAGTAACTTGAAAATCCTTTACATCTTTGTCATTTGGAGTGTTGACAAAGGCATTTAGGATTGGTGGAGGACATTTTTGATAATTAACCTGCTCCTTCCCCTGATCAGTACCTCTACTGATCATATGCTCAATGATATAAGAGGAGCTCTCATAGCTCTTGAGCTTCTGTCCCAAAGTCTCATAATCACACTCAACTAATGCTAATTTCTTCTTAATCTCATTTATGGTATTGAGATAAGAAGTAATAGCATCTTGCTTGTTCAGAACAGCGATCTCGGCCTCATGCAGTTGTCTATTCAAAAGATCAATTTTATTTTGAAAATCTTTTTCATTAGATTTTAAAACTTTGTTTGCTTCAATGCACAGGTCGAGATCGGTCATAAGATCACTGTTGTGCTTCTGGTAAGCAAGGACCTTGCTTCTAAGATCAACACAATTGAAACAATCAGATTTAGAAGATGAACAATCAGTGTATACCTGCTCAGAAGAATCAGTAGAAGCAGAAGAGTTTGCCATCAAAGCAAATTGAGTTGAAGAGTCATCAGCTTCTCCATCAGATTCTTGAGTGTCAGAATCTGTCAGACTTTCTGAGTCTGAACTTGATGCTTTGTCATCAGTCACCAACACATCTCCCTGACAGCTTTCTTCAACAATGTCATCAGAAATCTGAATCTCTGCCACACATGCTTTTTCTTGATCATCCTTGTCAGCATTGAATCTGAAGTCCCAATTTACCCCTTCATCTTGTTGAACCATCAAGGCTTTACTACCAGAAGATGAAGATCCAGCTGTTGTAGGAGAATCAATAGGAACTAATCGCCTTTCAGAATTAGCAGGAGCAGACTTCTGATGCTGAAATGGGTTCTTGTTTCCAGCTTTCTTTGGCTGTTTGCATTGTCTAGCAAAGTGTCCTTTCTCACCACAGTTGTAGCATGTAACAGAAGCCATATCAAATCCAAACTTGGACTCCTTGTTTAGATTGATGTCTTTTCCTGTCCTCTTCACAAACTCCTTAGCTCTTCTGACTGCACTAGCCAATGCCCACATGATGTCAATTCTTTCCATATCATCAGGATCAATTTGAGAGTAGTCATCATTGGTCAAATATGGATTGCCGATCTGACCAGCAACCAATCCATCATATGAACTAACCAATGTTGACAGAAGACCCATGTGCTCTTTAGCAATCTCAACTGTGACTTTATCAAAGTTCTCTGTCTTCAAACTTGCAGTAGGCTGATGATGCTCTTGTTGTGAGCTCGATGAAGAAGATGGGCTAAAGTGCATCTGAGCTGCAGATGGGGCTTCAGAAGCTTTAGACACAAAGGCAGTTTTCAGAGGAGCATGAGTTGTAGACTTATCAACTGTTGGAGTGGAGTAGTATAGAGAAGGATCTTGAACTTGTGCAACCCTCTTGGCCTTCCATTTGTTCTCTATCTCCTGCTCTTTTAGCTTCTGAATGAAATCATTGATGTCCATATGAGCCATCATCTGATTTTGCTTGAGTACCATCAAGAAGGACTCCCATTTTGGAGGTAGTGCATCTGCCAAACATTGAATCTTCTCTTGAGTTGTGGTTTTGACCTCGTGGTTGAACAGCTCACTCAACAGATGATAAAACCTTGCAATCAACTCATCAAGGGACTCATTTCCCACATACATAAAGCTGTTGAATTCCTTTTTCAAAGCTTTAGACTTAATGCTCTTCAAAGCATCATTACCCTCATATCTTTGCTGCAATGCATCCCACAGAAGCTTAGCCGAAGGAAACTGTCTAAACTGATGGAAGATATCAGTGGCAATGGACTGTGACAAAATAGCATAGGCTTTCTTCTCATAGTCATATAGTTTCCTTTGAGGCTCTGTCATCCGTGTGACCAGCATAGGAGTTCCATCCTCATTTAAAGGCCTCAAGTATCCTCCTTCAATCATCATCCACAGATTTGTATCCACTCCATTGATGTGAATCTCAAATCTATACTTCCAATGAGGATAATCATCCAAAGTCAAAAGCTTAGGAGCTTTGTTTGAGTTTCCAGTTTCATTCTCTGTCAGTAAAAGAGTCTGAATACGATGATTTTGATTAGCCATGAGTGCTAAATCTTCCATTATATCAGAAGGAATGAAATTCAACACTTAGAAAATTTTTCAGAATCAACAGCCGAATGAGTCACAAACTGGCGAATGTCGGGGGCCGAATGAGGTGAAACTGACGAATGAGAGACTGAGTATGAGAATTGGCGAATGGGTAAGTCGAATGACCTATTCGGCGAATGGCAGATCGAATGAGGTCTTTCGCCGAATGAGGATTGAGAATGAGGCTTATTCGGCGAATGAGAATGGCGAAGGAGCTATTCGCCGAATGAGAGCTATTCGGCGAATGGAAGGCTATTCGGCTGAACTTATTCGGCCGCCAGAGTCATTCGGCGATCTGGGGTTTTTGACAACAAAAATCGCGATATCTTTCGATTTTGACCAGATCTAGCCACCAAATTTTGCACAGAACTTCAAGACATGATTATTAACCAATTGGAAAGAAATTAGATCAAATGAACCACAAAAACACTTGAAATCTCAATGAAATAGTGACTTTGGAAGCAAGAAACTCAGGGTTTTTGGAAGTTACGAAAATCAGGGTTTTGGGTAACTCAAATCTGATGGTTTTGGATGGAAATCGAGTAGAATCAAGAGCCAAAGCTCTGATACCACTTTGTTGGACCGATCGGGAGCTCGGAAACAATCCGAATCCAATGAAAAACTACTCGACAACCTCTGGGATAGTGCGGAATCCTATTCCAGGGTTTTCCAAACGAAACCAACAGAAACCGTGGTGATCCGAGGCTGTAAGAACAACTTGGAAGCAACGATCGAACACCACGGGTTGAGAATCGAACTTGGAAGCACAAGAACCGCTCAAATCTTCAAGGGTTTTGACACTGGAGTGCTAGGGAAGAAGGAGGGCTCTGGAAAGTTAGGTTTGAAATGATTTGAACTTCTATTTATAAGCTGTAGTCATTCGGCCGAATGAGTGGCCGAAGCAACTCATTCGGCGAATGACTAAGCTCGAATGAGCAGTCATTCGAATGAGTCATTCGGCGAATGACTCATTCTGAACTTAGACATTCGATACAACTCTTCATTCGCCGAATGACTTCATTCTAGAGTCATTCGGCCGAATGAGCATTCTTCATACTCAAACATTTAATAATCAAATCAAACACTTAGATAAACATTAATAATCAATAATCAATAAACATAAACATGATGAATTGGATACAAAGACAATTTCCATTAATACTTTGAATAATTACATGATAGCAATTTACAGAACCGAACTAGGGACAAAACATGTATCTACAAAGTCTAAGTATTGTGAATGTTTTCTAGTTTGACCATAACTTAGTATTGAAAATGTTTGATATCTGTTAACACCTAGTAAATCCTAATAGTTGTTACCCAACACTATCGTATTTTGTTAAACTCTATGGCTTTAATCTCGATTACTACTAACTGAATTTAAGTTCCATGTGCTTAGATTAAGTTTAATCATTATTATTGAAGACTTATAATTAATATCAATGGAGTTGCCTCGACTAATATCAATGGAATACTCAAATCAGTAACAATCTCGATGATCATCACCTCTCAACCTCTGGAGATCGTCGAACTTTTCAGTTTCGAAGTAATCCAGGTTCGAAAAGAGGGCTGTTGAGCATGAGTAAGTCGATGGTGGAACTCCCTAAACAATCAGCCCATCGTTACTCATCCTTGTGGTTTTCTTCGAGCGATTTTGATGTTTTCCAGCAACCCACCCAACTTTAATCGATTAAAACTTAAATCAACATGTTATAAGAGTTCCTAAATCGTTTTAGTGTTAATTATAAGGGTTTTACAACTCCAAAATCAACTAAAAACCTGCTGTTGCTCGAAACAGTGTTCAACTCAAAAAAACAGTTAAGTTTGCTCGTTTCTTACCTCAAATCCGATGTTCCATGTGACATCCGGCAATTTCAGGTAAATTGCAACTCTTACACTCTACGTATTCCACATTCATACTTGTTGCATTTCATTTAATTATGTTTAATTAGACGAGTTGAACACACACAACTGCGAAATGATAGTTCGAAGAACTATCGAATCGTACATTACACATTGGTTGTGAAAACCAAGTGTGGCAAACACAAACACAAAACAATAATTCGTGAAATTATTGGATTATGTATTACATGTTGATTATGATTAATCGAACATGCGTTCAGTTCGTAAATCACAATCACAAACGAATAAAGATAGTTCGAGGAATTTTCAAAACACACACACGAGTCTCACGAACGTTGGTAATCAAAATTATGTGTTATTATAGGATTATATGCTAAACATGTATTAGATGCTTAGGATAAGTTTTGGGAATCGAGCACGAGCGAAATCGGATCGACAAAATCGAAAAACAAGGAAATAGGTCCTTCGCGGTACGCCAAGGTCCTTTGGCGAAGGACTTGGCGATACGCGAAGCAAAAGCGCGGGCTCTGGACCCCGAATTCCTCGGTGGTACGCGAAGCCCATGCAGATCAAAATTTCTATAAAATCAACCACATTCACTTTCTATCCGGTTCTCTCACAATTTCTTCGAACTCCTTCACTCATTCTCGACCAAAACCTCTACAAAATCCATTCCAAACCTCTGGTAGCACTCTTGGAGGTATTTCCCTCATCCTTGGTGAGCTTGGATACCTTGGAGCTCGGAGAATAAGTTAGAAGGATAGAAACAACGATCAACACATTGAATCACTGCCATCAAAAGCTGTTACTACTCTATCTCAGTGGATCTTAGCTTCTAAGGTAGTTTTACATGTTTATTAGTTGTTAGATCGTACATGCATGATGTAAAAACACACATGCAACTCCATGTGGCTATTGAGCACGAATTTGTTGGTGATTTGATGTGGTATTAGATTTAGATCTACTGATTTTAGTATAAGATTGATTGGATTTGAGTTTGATTGAGTTATTGATCGATTTGATGATGAATTAGGTGAACTTGCCATAAAAGGAAGCTTTTATGATGCATGTCTTAGATTTGTGATGATCTAGACATGTCTAGATGATGTCAAATGCATATTGGAGTGTTTAGAAACACATTTGGGTGATTGATTTGGTGAAAAAACACAATTTTGTAGAAACTTTCTATTAAAGGAAACTTTTATAAATCAAAAGAGGGCTTTTGATGTTTTAAGATGTTTTTGATGAACTTTGATTATTGAAATATGTTTAGAAATGGTTTTTAACATATTTGGAAACTTGGATTTGTGAAAACGAGCTTTTAAACAAGTACTTACTATTTTAGGAAACTTTATTTGGGCAAAGTGGCATAAATGGCGATTTATGCTCAAACGATGTGTTTTAAGTAAGTAAATGCGTTTTTACAAATATACTAGAGTGTTAACCATAGGAAATGAGATTTCATAACTACACTTTCCTAAAATGGAAACTTTCCAAAAGTGGTAACTTTTACGATCCTTACACGCCACCTAAGTGAACGATGTACGATTAGAGTCATAGGACGCATGTAGGTGTCCTACTTGTATTTATGACACATTAGACGGTCATAACAAAACAAACGTGTCACCAATGATTCGTAGAGTTAACATAAGACAACACACACACACACTCGGTTGAGCATATCGACACTTGGAGTTGTATGGATTACAACACACCACAAAACTCATACTCACAACCTATATGGTTATAGGTGCATACTATCAGGTGCTAGCATTCGCAAGTAGCGAGCATATAACCGGAACTGCTCTATCAGGTGAGTTCACGGCCCCTTTTTATCTTTTCTACCTTTGGGGGAGAAAACATTGCATGATAAACTGTTTTGATACAACAACTGATTTTCGATTACGTATGGACATGCTTTATCACTATATGTCTATGTGTGGACCACATCACAACTAAAAGTCCTCGCGATACTCCACGGACCGTTAGTAGCGCGTAGCGCCTAGCGTGGTAATCTTGAATAGTACTATTTGGGCCTGACAAGCCCCACTGTTGCGCGCCTTGGAGGCCACCCCGACTGGAGGTCGGAACAATGCAATATTGACCAACACTTTGCCATTGTCTTGTGATGGACATGGCGGGAGGCACAACTGTCAGCTTCGGTACGAACCCACATATAATATAACTGTATTGACTAGCTATCAATCGATACTGCATTGTAATGATATGTAAATCACAACTCTTACTTTAAACATTGGATGTTTACTGCTTATGAAAAACCTGTGCTCTCACCAACCATTGTGTTGACCCTTTTACTCGCATGTTTTCTTAGGTAGCTAAGGCACGCGCACAAGGATAGGATGCTAGGATGGAGTCCATGCACCAGTTTTAGTGTCTTAGGCTATTTGAGAACCTTTATCATTTATCTTGATGTGTAATGATTATTACGTAAACCACTTCCGCAAACTATTACTCTGTATTATTTTGAAAACTGTTTTAACACTTCCGCAACTTATGAGTTATATCTGTTTTAATATTATTAAACTTCCGCAAACTATTTTATCCAAGACATTGGATGTACGTATGCAACCAGACATGTAGGTCTCGCAACTGTGTGACCGGAGACTGCGATCCTGACCGATCAGTCTATGCTCGCGCCCCTGAAGGGACAAGATTTCTCGGGGTGCGACAGATTGGTATTAGAGCCAGGTTATTGCGAATTAGGTTTGCATTTAGTGAACTTAGTCTATAACCACTAGTTTCCACACAACACATAGCACTTAGTATTGCGATACTTACATACATGCCATATTTATTATACATTACCATCGTCACCGCATATGATTGCACACGACTAGGAGGAGCCGATAGCTCCAGCACTACCATCATCATCTCTACCAGTGACCGTAGAGACGATTGACCAGCATCCCCCATCATCATATGATCCCATGGAGGATTCGGACGAGGATCCTTAGGAAGATTCTGATGAGGACTCTGACAAGGATTCCGAGGAGGACCCCGTGGACGAGTCACCCGACAATGCATCACCCATACAAGAACCACCCGAGCCAAAGAGGCAGTGTCTTGAGTCGGATGTCATTTCGAGAATGACTCGGGACCTGGCCTGGGCGGACGATCGAATCGAGTGTCTCGCAGAGGAACTGTGATACACCAACGCACGACATGCATAACTCTGTACCAAAGTCAACAAGATGGATCAGGATATGACCCAGTTGATTGCTCTATTTCAGGAGGCTGAAGACCGAGCTGCCATCGTTGAAGCTAGAATCGAAGAGCTAGAGAACAGGACTGTCCTTCCAGACCCGGAAGAGCTTGACACTGGGGAGGAGGAACCAGCAGAGGATGCTGATTCTGATTCCACGATCGATAATGCCTTTGATTAGCTTAGCGTAGACCTAGTAGAGACGGGTAGAGCCTCAGTAATGGATATGTTGGAATTTAAATGTTTTTGGTATTAAATGAATTGTAACCAGTACAATTTATTATATATCAAGACTAATATCTGTTATTAAAAATCTTGTGTATGCATAATTTCATACATGTTTCCTTTATGTATCAACCGCACTCATAACCTTAATTCATGAAAACACTCTAACACCCATCCTTGCTATGAAGATCATGGCCGGAAGATGCGGAGGAAACAGAAACGCAGAAGGACGAGGAAACACCAACCTCACCACAGCTGAACTGAATGCACTCATCAACGAACGAGTTGAAGAGGCACTTGTTGCATGGGAGGCTACCTGCAACCAAAACCAACTGATTCAAGGAGCAAACCTTAATCCACCTCTCAGCACATTCAAAACATTCTTAGATTGCAAACCACGCTCTTTCAATGGTACGGAGGGTGCTGCCGGTCTCCTCCGATGGATTGAGAAATCGGAATCAACTTTCATCATGACCAATTGTAGGGTCAGTGACCGGGTAAAATACGCAACAGGAACCTTAAAGGGAGCAACCCTCACTTGGTGGGATACGAATGTTCAAGCCATAGGACAAGAAGCGTCTAATGCTTTACCTTGGGAAGAATTCAAAAGAATGATGTACCACGAATATTGTCCTTACGACGAAGTTCAGAAACTGGAAACAGAATTTTGGAACCACAAGATGATTGGCTCTAAAATCGAGACATACACTGCTTGATCTTATGAGTTGGCAAACCTATGCCCAAATATGGTGACACCAGCCTACAAACACCTTGAAAGATACATTGAAGGATTGACACCTCAGGTTCGGGATCTGGTACTATCTGCTGACCCCACCACCTTACGGCAAGCCGTTTACCTAGCTCATGAACTGACAGATATGGTAGTTATTCAAGGATTATTACCACCACGTGTAACATCAGTGCCGGAAGTGTTGCCGGAACAGTAATCTCAATAGTAACTTGCACAGTAACTCAGGTACGAACTACATGAACTATGTATATGCTATTGACACTTGATGCTTGACACTAAACTATTATGCAATTGTTCTGAAATCTAATTTAAACCTCATGGTTTAACAGTCAGAAATACATCAGACAACAATGAACTGACACACAGATGCTTGATTTAATGCCATTATGTATAAACGTATGCGAGGTTAAACAGAACAAAACCATAACGGTTGTGGTTACAGAATGCTAAACCGACGAATTATTCGTATAGGTGACGATCTGTACGAATAAATCAAAAAGTTTAACGTTCTGAAATGATGACTGAAAAGTAGAAAACAAAAATCAGAAAGTGAAACCAACGTAGTGTTCGTTCGGGTGACGATTCGAACGAATACGCGCGAAGGTGACAGTTTCTGACGAAACGAAACGAACAACGAAACGAACGATAATAATTTAAGAAAATTTAATATTAAACATTTATTAGGAATCGCAACGTTTTAGAGACTATAAAATAGAATTATTTTATTTAAAATACATAGAATACGCGAAATGGTGACGTGAGTTAACGAAACGCTTAAAATGATTAATTTCGATAAAATAATTCAAGAAACGTTGATTTAAAAGATTTTTACTAGAAATAACCACCTTCCGAACATTTGAAAATAAATTCTTTTTATTTAGTTTACAAAACACGCGCGTAACGATTCGGAAACGCAACGGAGACGAAAAACGAGCAACCGAAACGAACCCGAACACACACGGGGTATTTATACCCTAAATGAACTCTTTCTTTCATTTATTACACATAAACTCTCTGTGACACCCGGCAATTTCAGGTAAATTGCAACTCTTACATTCTTACATTTCACATTCATACTTGTTGCATTTCATTTAATTATGTTTAATTAGATGAGTTGAACACAAACGACTACGAAACGATAGTTCGAGGAACTATCGAATCGTACATTGAATTGCACATTGGTTTTGGAAACCAAGTGTGGCAAAACAACGCTAGCACAAGACAATAATTCGAGGAGTTATTGAATTATGCATTACACGTTGATTAGGATTAATCAAGCGTGCAAACACTTCGTTACACACGAACACAAACTATCAAAGATAATTCGAGGAATTATCGAAACACACTCGAGTCTCACGAACGTTGGTGATCAAACTTATATGTTACTATATGATTATGTGCTAAACGTGCATTAGATGCTTTGGATAAATGTCAGGAATCGATTACGAGCGAAAGCGTATCAACGAAATCGAAAAACAATGAAGTAGGCCCGTCGCGGTACGCGATACCCCCGTCGGCGAAAATCTTCGCGATACTCGAAGCAAACCGGGAGTCGAGACTCCCGAATCCTATCGAGGTACGCGATGATAAATTTTGATCGGCCTCCGCGGTACGCGAAGGCCATGCAGATCGAAATTTCTTTATATTCAACCCCATTCCTTTCCACTCGGTTCTTTTCACCCTCTACTCCGATTTCTCTCATCTTCTAACAACTAAAACCTCTGAAATCAGTCCTTGAATCTCTGTTAAACACTTCTTAAGCCACATCCTTGCATCCTTGGAAGATTTGAGGCCATTGAAGCTACCATAGGAGGTCTCGAAAGCTATCAACACACGAGAAGACCACCTTCAGCCATTTCCAGGACTTCTTGCACTTGCTACCACTCAAATCTTAGCTTATAAGGTAGTTCTATATGTTTATCTTTAGTTAGATCGTACATGCAATGGGTTAAAACCCACATGCAACTCCTCATGGTTATTGTGCTCAAATGTGTTGGTGATTTGATGTGTATTTGATCTAGATTTACTGATTTAGTGTTTAGATGTGTTAGATTTGAGTTTGATTGAGTTATTGGTCGATTAGGTAATGATTTGGTGCACTTGCCATAAAAGGAAACTTTTATGTTGCAAGTCTTGGATTTGTGATGATCTAGACATGTTAGACATGTCTAGATGTTGTTAAATGTATATTGGAGTGTTTAGAAACACATTGGGATATTGATTTTGTCAAAAACTTGGTTTTGTAGAAACTTACTATAAATAGAAACTTTTGTGAATCTAAAAAGGGCTTTTGATGTTTTTGAAAGATTTGATGAACTTTGATTTTTGAAATATGTTTAAAAATGATTTCTAAACATATTGGAAACTTCGTTTTGTGAAAACGAGCTTTTAAACGAATACTTTCCAAATAAGGAAACTTTATTTGGGTAAAACGGCATAAATGGTGATTTATGCGCAAACGACATGTTTTAAGGGTTTAAATGTATTTTATAAACATATTGGAAGTTAGTAGTTTTATGAAATGGGATTTCATGACCACACCTTCCTAAATTGGAAACTTTCTAAAAATGGTAACTTATGTGATTAGAGTCATAGGATGCATTTTGGTGTCTTATGTGCATTGAGGCACGTAAACACAACAATCGTGTCACCAACGATTCGTCGAGACAACACAAGTCAACACACACACTCGGTTGGGCACACCGACACTTGGAGTTGTATGTGATACAACAACCACAAAACACATACTTACACCTATATGGTTATAGGTGCATACTAGCAGGTGCTAGCATTCGCAGACGCGAACACATACACACCGGGACTGCTGTAACAGGTGAGTTCACGGCCCCTTTTACTTTTCTACCTTTGGGGGAGAAAACATTGCATGCTAAATTGTTTTACAAACAACAACTCATTTCATTTACGTATGGACATGCTTTATCATATATGTATATGTGTGGACCACATCACAACTAAAAGACCTCGCGATGCTCCACGGACCGTTAGTAGCGCGTAGCGCCTAGCGTGGTAATCTTGAATAGTACTATTTGGGCCTGACAAGCCCCACCCATCGCGCCTGGGAGGCCAACCCGACTGTAGGTCGGAATGGGTGCAATATTGACCAACACTTTGCCATTGTCTTGTGATGGACATGGCGGGAGGCACAACTGTCAGCTTCGGTACGACCCCACATATAATATACTGTATTAACTAGCTATCAATCGATTCTGCATTGTAATGATATGTAAATCACAACTGTTACTTTAAACATTGGATGTTTATTGCTTACGAAAAACCTGTGCTCTCACCAACCTTTGTGTTGACCTTTTACTCGCATGTTTTCTCAGGTAGGTAAGGCACGCACACAAGGATTAGGATGCTAGGCTGGAGTCGCATGCATCCATTTATGTGTCTTAGTTTATTAGACGTTTGATTGCTTTGTATTGAAAACTACTTTAATCGCTTCCGCAACTATTGTTACTTAACATTTTGAAAACTGTTTTAAATTAACGCTTCCGCTATCTATGAATGTTAAACTGTTTTGTTAACTTATATTTTACTTCCGCAACTCTGATATTACTAAAATGTTTTATCCAAATTATTGGATGTACGTACGAAATCAGACATATAGGTCTCGCATGTTGTGTGACCGGAGACTGCGATCCTGACAATCTGCGCCGCTCGCGCCCCGGAAGGGACAGTATTTCTCGGGGTGCGACACTCTCTTTCTACCCTCCAACTCGTTTTTTTCTCTCTCTCTAAATTCCAACTTTAAACTACAAGATCTTGTCCATTTGGTGGTGAAATCTCGAGTTTTTGGTGTCCACACATAGCTACCAACACCCTCTACATAGAAGTACAGCTGATCTGAATGTTTAACCAGCAAAAATCGAGGTATGGAAGCTTTTATGTCACGAAAATGAGGGTTTTCACTCTTGTTTTGTTCACAAACCCTTAACCGGCTCTATATCCATCGTCAACGCACCCCACGCATGGGAGAACTACACTTTGCATAACAACAAGGGAACGACTGTTATACTATGGGATTCGATGATGAGGATGAACCAGGGTTCGTGAGGGGCCTGCAATGGCCGAACCCCCACGACTGGCCGAACCTAAGAAGGAGCCACGAACCCTGCGTGCATGAACTACCTGTGGCGAACCTCCCTCACCGAAACTCCTATAGCCGAACCCTGTAGAGGCAGGCGAACCTTGCATGGCCGAAGCTATCACCAGCCGAACCTGAGGAGTGATGAACGAACCGTGGGCACACGAACCTTCCTTTCCATGCAAGCGGTCATCCTAGCCGAACCCTACAAATCTGGTATGAACGAACCATGGGTGGCGAACCTAGTCTCATGCGAACCTATACATGGCCGAACCTAATACCATCCACGAACCCCCATGAGGCGAACGTTATCATTGTCGAACCTAGAATCATGATGGCTGCGAACCTGCATAATCACGAACCTATGCTAGAACCACTTTTGATCTTAGCCGAACCTTAGCCAATTTACATCAGGAGGTTCGCTGGAAACCTTAACCGAGCTCAGATCACCTATTCGGCCAACCAAAGTAGGCGGCCCAAATCCTTTTCCCTTCGGCCCAAATTATTTGGCCACAAGGGTTAGCCTACCCTTATTCGATATAGTAAGCCTTGGCCCACTCCTGGCTCGGCCCAATTAGCAAACACTTAGCCCAACCTATCATCCGGCCCACACACCTACACGGCCCAACACTAAAATTCGAATAAGCCCATATAACTTATTCGGCCCACATGATTAAAGGATCACATAACACACTAAACTTATAAACGAGGACTACATGCAGGGATGATTTGTATAAATTCCATTTACTACAAAGGTGGTAAAGGAATTTAGAAACAATGTTGAAACTTTAAATTTCGCAACTACGATGCAACAAACTAATAAGAGGTTAATGATGAAAACAAGTAAACTTAACATACAATATGAAGACATGGTATAGTAACATAAGTGAAAACAAGTAAGTCAGGGCCGAATAAAGACCGAGACTCATAAGTGTTAGCCAACTGTAGGGCTAACACATACACGCACACAGTTTACTAAGACTATTACTTGTAAGTTACAACAACATGAAATCAATACAGGATCGTGATCATAACAACAATTACAACAACGAGCGCGTGCATTCTAGTTTAAGCTAAGTCAACCACTTCAACAACAAGGTGAGTTCATTTGTCCCTTTTCAAACATATTTGTTTTTACTTCGGGACTGAGAAGCATGTTATACATTTTAAACAAGTATTGAAATGTTTTATAAATGCTTTTACACTTATTCATGATGCTAATACTAATGCTTATGCTTGTTACACTTGTTCTGAAAGCTAGAAGCTAAGACTTTGACATAAGTGCTAATGCTAATGCTACACGCTACATGCTCAAACTATGTGCTCATGCTACACACTATATGCTCAAACTACATGCTAATGCTATAAGTTACATGCTAAACTAAAAGCTAATACAACATGCTAATGCTACAAGCTACATGTGGAACTATATGCTAATGTGAATGTGATGAATTATATGCTCAAACTAAATGCTAATACTAGATGCTAAATGCTACAAGCTATGATTTTATGCTAAAAGCAAAGCTTTTATCTATGCATGAGATACGTGAATGCCAAACTATGCTATTGCAAGCTGGTATCTATGCATGAGATACGTGAGAGCTAAACTATGCGAATGCAAATCTTTTATCTATATATGAGATACGTGAATGCCAAACTATGCTAGAGCAAGGCTTGTATCTGCTTATATGAGATATGTGAATGCTAAACTATGTGTGTACAAAGCTTGTGTCTATATATGAGATACGTGAATGCCAAACTATGCTAGAGCAAGGCTTGTATCTACATATATGAGATACGTGAATGCTAAACTATTCTGATGCTAAGCTAGAATCAATTCATGAGATACGTAATGGCTAAACTATGCTAGAGCAAAGCTTGTATCTAATCATGGATTACGTAAATGCTAAACTGTGCTAGAGCAAAGCTTGTACCCATGCATGAAATTGGTGAAAGCTAAACTACAATTTGTGAAACTATAATCCTTGTACAATATACTTAAAGGCTAACTATGTGATTGCTATAAACTCGTAACCTTTAAAACAGTATGCAAAAGCTATGATGAAGACGGGGTTTGGTTATTGGTAAAACACTTAATTATTGTTAACAACAGTGTCATATGTGGATTACTATGTGGTGGGATGGCGTCTGGGCGGGTTGTAGGCTCGACCCTTTCGTATGCCCTATATATATAAGCATACCGATCTGGGTATTACATGTGATGTTAATGAGGTTAAGGTTATTACCGAAAGAGGATTGCTAAAGCTATTTTGAACTATTAAACTATATGAATTCACCAATCATTGTGTTGACTTTGTTTTCTTACATGCTTTCTCCCGTGACGTACATGATTAAGCTAAGGCTCAGGATTGCATGCTAGGATGCCCAGTTAGAGGACCTAGTAGACTTTTGGAAAGCACATATTTTGTTATTGATGCGAGTCACTTTTGATATCTTGTACAGATACAAGATAGAAACAATTGATTCTTTTGATAGGTTTACTTAGTTAAATTATCAAACATTGATATTGTAATTTAACTTTGTAATCCTAGTTTAATGCTTTAATGTGCTTTAGTATTCTCAATGCTGATGCTATGTACATAATCTGATCATCACGATTATCATTCACGATATCACGCCCAGGGAACCTTCCGCCCGACGGGAAAGTCGATCCGTCCCGCCGGCTTGGGGTGTGACAGATTGGTATCAGAGCTCAAGATTATAGAGAATAATAGGTCATTTACTTGAACGGTTTGGCCTAGACTATAACTTAGGGACCCTCATGTAGAGAACATAGGATTTAAGTTTGCATTGTGTCTTCTGCATTCGATCACTGCACTAACCAATATACTTTTGGTTATGATTAGAATGCCTCCCAGAAGACAACCGACTCCGCAAGCCTCAGCACCTCACTCATCGACACCTACACCACCTGATTCACCACCGCCTCCTCCTCCTCCTCCTCCACTCAACCCACCTCCTAACCCGAATGCAACTCCAGTTCTCGATCCTGCTACTGTTGCTTTAGCAACACTTCTGAGCAGTCAACTAACAAACCAATTGAAAGATGTCATCCCAGAGATGATAAACAGGATTCAAGGCCACGGCAACAATTCAGGTCACACAACGGGGGAAGCTAGTGGAAACACTAGCACTACTTCAGACTGCTCCTACAAGTCATTTGTAGGATGCAAGCCGCCAGGTTTCAGCGGAGTTGAAGGAGCTGTTGGACTGATCCAATGGCTAGAAAAGATGGAGACCACCCTGGACATCAGCGGTTGTCCAGAACACCACAAGGTTCGATATGCTGCTGGGTCATTTAGCAAACATGCCTTAACTTGGTGGAACTCCCAGATCAGAGCTCGAGGCAGGGATGAAGCACTGGCTATGCCTTGGGCAGATTTCAAAATTCTTTTGAGGAATGAATTCTGTCCGAAGCACGAACTACAGAAGCTGGAAGTTGAGCTCTCAAACCATGTGATGAAAGGGGCAGATCACATGACTTTCACCACTCGCTATCATGAACTGGTAGCTTTGGTACTAGAGATGGTGCCAACTCTGGAGTAGCTGATCGATAGATATGTGGTAGGATTACCATCCTGCATTCAAAGCATCGTGCTGGCTGCAAACCCTGCTACTCTAGAGTCATCCATCTCTCTATCAGCTAAACTCACTGACGTAATGGTGAAGTCAGGAGTGTTGAAGAACGACTCGGGCAAAGCTAAGGATGAGTCATCAAAGAAGCCCGAGCACCACCAGAAGAAGAAGCAAAAGGTCTTCAAGAACTATGTGATGGCAGCTCCTCTGAGACAAGCTCCTGCAGTACCTGTTAATGCTGCACCTAAGAACTATGTTGGAGTGCATCCTTAGTATACTCACTAAAAGTATCATCATGCTGCTACAGTGCAGTGTAGGAAGTGCACCAACTGTGGTCGATTTAGCCACTGGGTTCAGCAGTTCCGCACTCCCGCAACACAAGCTACCAATAATGCTGCTAGAGCACTACCTCTACCACCAAACCCATGCAACAACGACAACAACAGGGGATGCTATAACTGTGGAGAAGTGGGCTTTTGTTACACTTGTTCTGAAAGCTAGAAGCTAAGACTTTGACATAAGTGCTAATGCTAATGCTACACGCTACATGCTCAAACTATGTGCTCATGCTACACACTATATGCTCAAACTACATGCTAATGCTATAAGTTACATGCTAAACTAAAAGCTAATACTACATGCTAATGCTATAAGCTACATGTGGAACTATATGCTAATGTGAATGTGATGAATTATATGCTCAAACTAAATGCTAATACTAGATGCTAAATGCTACAAGCTATGATTTTATGCTAAATGCAAAGCTTTTATCTATGCATGAGATACGTGAATGCCAAACTATGCTATTGCAAGCTGGTATCTATGCATGGGTTATGTAAATGCTAAACTGTGCTAGAGCAAAGCTTGTACCCATGCATGAGATTGGTAAAAGCTAAACTACAATTTGTGAAACTTTAATCCTTGTACAATATACTTAAAGGCTAACTATGTGAATTCTATAAACTCGGAAACTTTAAAACAATATGCAAAAGCTATGATGAAGATGGGGTTTGGTTATAGGTAAAACGCTTAATTATCATTAACAACAGTGTCATATGTGGATTAGTATGTGGTGGGATGGCGTCTGGGCGGGTTGTAGGCTCGACCCTTTCGTATGCCCTATATATAAGCATACCGATCTGGGTATTACATGTGATGTAAATGAGGTTAAGGTTGTTACCGAAAGAGGTTTGCTAAAGCTATTTTGAACTATTAAACTATATGAACTCACCAACCATTGTGTTGACTTTGTTTTCTTACATGCTTTCTCCCGTGACGTACATGATTAAGCTAAGGCTCAGGATTGCATGCTAGGATGCCCAGTTAGAGGACCTAGTAGACTTTTGGAAAGCACATATTTTGTTATTGATGCGAGTCACTTTTGATATCTTGTACAGATACAAGATAGAAACAATTGATTCTTTTGATAGGTTTACTTAGTTAAATTATCAAACATTGATATTGTAATTTAACTTTGTAATCCTAGTTTAATGCTTTAATGTGCTTTAGTATTCTCAATGCTGATGCTATGTACACAATCTGATCATCACGATTATCATTCACGATATCGCGCCCCGGGAACCTTTCGCCCGACGGGAAAGTCGATCCGTCTCGCCGGCTCGGGGTATGACAGCACGTGGCTCAGCAATCAAAACCACCGACAACAAACGCAACTGGGATAACACCCTAAACAAAACTTCCACTCTTCAACCACCACCACGGCGATGTAAGTTTGGATCACCCGAAACCTACACTCTGCTCACCCTAACCACTCAAACTAAGGGTGCCTATGTCGGCAGACATCCAAAATGCAACAAATGTAATTATCATCATCAACAAGAAACGTGTGAAAGACACCGATGTCAACGGTGCGGAAAAATAGGTCACGCAGCTAAGGACTGCAGGGGTGAACTACTGACCAAAACCCCACAGCCACAACAACAGCTGTACAAAGCACCAAAGGGTTGCTTCGAATGTGGAAAGCCAGGGCACTTCAAGAGGGACTGCCCCCATGTAAAAGACAACGGAAACGAAGCACCAGAGGATTGCTTTGAATGTGGAAAACCAGGGCACTTCAAGAGGGACTGCCCACATGTGAAAAACAACAGGTACGTACTTTCTAAACAAACATTACGCTTCTGTATTATTTGATACTGGAGCTGAGAAAAACCTTATATTTAGGCATTTTAGTAAATACTTGTCATGACTCCAATATCTTTAGAGGTTGAACACACCGTAAAGCTAGCTCATGGTAAATTGATTGTAACTAAGCACATTCTGAAAGAATGCACCCTAGAGCTAGCAAATCACAAATTTAAGATTGACTTCATGTCGGTTACACTAGGAAGTTTTCATGACGTGGTAGACATGGATTGGTTGTCTAACAACCAAGCCAAAATCATTTGCCACGACAAGGTTGTGCGCATGCCTCTCCCTAGTGGAGAAACCTTAAACATTAATGGTGAAAGAAGCAACACTCCTCTTAACATCATCTCGTGCATGAAGCTCACAAATGTCTATGAAAGGGATACACATCCATTCTGGCGCTTATCACCTACAAGACTGAAGAGGAGAAGAGAATACAAGGCATCCCAGTCGTATGCGACTATCCTGACGTATTCCCTGAGGATCTACCAGGACTACCACCACCTCGACAAGTGGAGTTCCGCATAGACCTCGCGCCGGGAGCAGCACCTATCGCATGAGCACCCTACCAACTTGCACCTTTGGAGATGCAGGAACGGTCCACTCAACTGCAAGAGCTATTGGACAAGAGTTTCATTAGACCAAGCTTCTCACCTTAGGGAACTCCGGTCTTGTTCGTGAAGAAGAAGGATGGCACATTTCGCATGTGCATCGATTACCGTGAATTCAACAAATTGACGATCAAGAATCGTTACCCCTTACCTTGTATTGATGATCTGTTTAATCTACTACAGGGATCAAGCTATTACCCTAAGATTGATTTGCGTTCTGGGTACCACCAGCTGAGGCGCTGAAAGAAGAAGGCCTAGTGGTCGAATCCCTAAGGAGAATGGATAAGCAATTGAAAATAAAAGCCAATATTCCACGTCACAGGAGCTTACGAGACATTGTGATGGACGAGGCTCATCAGTCTCGATATTCCATTCACCCTAGATCAGAAAGTCCTCTAGGCAAACATGAAAGCTAAGATCGCCACATACGTGAGCAAATGTTTGACTTGTGCCAAAGTCCAGGTTGAGTACCGGAAACCATCTGGAGTACTCACACAACCTGAGATTCCCATGTGGAAGTGGGAACAAATCTCCAAGGACTTTATTACCAAATTACCCCGTACACCTAGTGGATGTGACACTATCTGGGTAATTGTGGATCGACTGACTAAGTCAGCACATTTCCTTGCAAATCAAGGAAAACGACAAGATGGAAAAACTAGCCAGAATCTGTGTTAAGGAAGTAGTCTCACGACACGGAGTGCCAATCTCCATCATATCAGATCGAGACGCTAGATTCACTTCTAACTTCTGGAAATCGTTGCCAAAGTCGCTCGGTACGCGGTTGGATATAAGTACGGCATACCACCCACAAACTGATGGCCAAAGCGAACGCACCATACATGTGACATCCAGTACCTAATCGTCCGGCAAATCCGTACGGTACGTGTACTTTGACCTTTTACTGTGTGTAAATACATTATATGACCAGTGTTTGTGATAACAGAATTCAAAATACAAGAAAAAGTTGTACGTATTTGTGTGAAAACTTAAATACTGCAAGTACAACACTCATGATAAACAATAGTTGTTTGTATCTAGGTGAAAACCTAAGTGCAGTTAAAACAACGAATCAAGAAAAGCAACAGTGTACAAGTAAACAACAAGAACATGTCGGTTGTGATTTGATATCCATAGATGACAGGAATCAGATGGCCGATAAATCAGTACGAAAACAATGTGAAAACAGGGTGTTTAGTTAAGTCCGTCAGTGAGGAAACATAATTCAAACAAAATTGCAGTGTTATTTTAGAATAACGAATTGACAGTGTGTTTGCGTGAGTGACGATTCACACAAACATATCTGTGAGTTTAACGTTCTGAAATAATGACTGGAAAGTAGAAAACAAGAATCAGAAAGTGAAACCATCGCCGTGTTCGTTCGAGTGACGATTCGAACGAATACGCGCGAAGGTGACGCGGTCTGACGAAACGAAAACGAAACACGACCTGAACGATAATAAAATAAAGAAAGAAAATATAAAACATTTATTAGGAATCACAATCTTTAAAATAATTCAAATAAAGTCTTTTTATTTAAAATACGTAAAATTTGCGTAGCAATCCGGAAACGCAACGGAGACGAAAAACGAGCAACCGATACGAACCCGAATACCCTCGGGGTATTTAAAGGCTAAATGAGGTCTTTCATCTCATTTCTCTCATTTCACTCTCTCTCTAAACACACATCCGTTTTTCTCTCTCACTAAAGATTTCAACTTCAAATCTCCATATCTTGCTCGTTTGTGGACGAAATCGGGAGTTCTTGGTGTCCACATATAGCTACAATCATCCTCTACAAGGAAGTACCACCGATCTGAAGTTTTATCCAGCCAAATCCGAGGTAAAGAGGCTTAAATGTTCGGAAAAAAAATAGGGTTTTTGGTCACTCTAGTTCAACCCATCCACTTTAGCCGGTTTTACATCATCTTATCCGAACCCTACAACCTTGAGGGCTGGTTTGCGCAGAATACCACCATAGAAATAGTCTTGCAACAGGTCGAAGGTTGATGATGAGGTGAGCAGCCGCTGGTTTGAGCAGAGGATGGATTGGCCGACCCCTTGAGCCAGCCGAACCTCGGCCTAGCTGGGCAAGAAAAGGTGGCGAACCTCTGAGCCTGCCGAATCTAACTGCTGCGAACCAACATCATCGAGCTTTCATTGCCGAACCAGCATGAGCACCGAAACCATGCACGATCTGCATGGGTGAACCTTGCTGCCCGAACCTATGACCATCAGCTGAAGCTACCATCAGCCGAACCCTCATGTGAACTAACCTAGGTCAAGGCCACGAACCCTCATGGCAAATCACCCTTGGCCGAACCTCCCTCCAGCAACGAACCTAAGAGTGGCAAACCTCCTTCCCCGAACCAGTGAACTGCAAGGTAAACGAACCAAGGCCCTGGTTCGGCCTAGCCTAGTCACTACGGCCCAAATAATTTATTCAGCCCATATTGATGTTTTCGGTCTAGGGTGATGGGATTCAGCTAAGGCCCACCGAATTGGCCCACACACATACTAAAGGCCCATGGGAGTTATTGGCCCAAAATCCCATTAACAAGCCCAAAGGACTTATTTGTTAGGCCCACAAATCACATTGGTTTGGCCCCTTTTGACATCATTCGGCCCAAGTAATAACTTGGTCTACATGGAAATAAGAAATCAATTTAGGAGATTTAATGTCAAGGAATAACATACATAGAATCACATATGGATTTTAATTTACTACGAAGGTGGCAAGTTTCGAGCATAATGGAATTCAAAGGTCTAAACATGTTATTTTAAAGGTTTTAACAAATGAATTCAAGGTGTCAAGACAACTAGAACAATGAAGACACAAAACTATGTTAAAGTTGTTAAAGGTTGTTAACTTTCAACCTAAAATCTAAGTTTTATACTTAGTATCTCTTTTGTTATGACAAAAAAATAGTCTTAATTAATTGGGCTAAGGGTTACTAAAATCCTTAGTAAGCAAATTGGGCCGAATGATGACCGAGACTAAGAGAGTTAGTCAACCTTAGGACCAACACCTCCACACACACACATCAACTGTAACTTATACTTATAGATTACGAACAACGTGAAATCAATACAGGATCGTGAATACAACAACAAATCCAACCAAGAGCGCCTGCATTTCTTGTTTAAGCTAAGTCAACCGCATTAACTACAAGGTGAGTTCATATGCCCCTTTTCTAATCTTAACTGATTTTAAACTCACGGGGCTGAGAAACATGCTTAACTTTTATTTACTTAAAAGTTTTATGTTTAACATATTGCTTATGCTTTGATTTAGATAATATTGCTTGACTTATTATCGTTTATCATTGTATGCATGCTTGTCTGATCATCATATGACAGAAACAACTAAGATGAATATGATATTATAACTTCATAAATCATCAACACAATAGAATAATGTAGTTGTAAGATTCTATCTTATAACATTAAATTATTCTTACTAGAACAAACATTGAGATTATCACAGGTGAACAGGATGACAAGAACAACAACAAACAGTATCCACCACCTGAGTCAACTAAGTGTTGTAAGAATGGTTCCTACAACGCTGTAGTGGCAACATGGTGACTATATGGAACAACTAGAATGAAAAACATGATAATGTACCTTCTTGATAACAACATCATTCACACAACAACTAATATTGTTTAATAAGACAAGATCTTATATAACTTTATTAGCAACAATGAGAACACACAACATTGAGAACAACGACATTGATGAACACAATACAATTGATTGCTATTGAACTGTCTGTATTATATCATTTCAATCATGTGCTATATATTCAAGTTTCATTGTAAGTCCCTTCTAAGAATCGTTTACCAGTTAATTTAGTGGGATCTAAACCGACGTTAGCATAGTGGTACCATAGGTTTGACAAACCTCCGACGAGTGAGGTCGGTATGTTAGTCGTAACATCAATTGGCCGGTAACGTATGACCGGTAACTGGGCGACGATCAGTCAGGTTTGGTAAACGAAACATGGTGATATCATTCGACAGTGATATTGCAATTAATCCATCGCTTCTTGTTGACTAGTAGACTGAGGAATTTATTTTCTCTTATGTCATATTGCTAGTAACAGTTCGATGAGGTCTATGGTAATACAAAGTGGTAGAGGTAAATCGGACGCATTGTAATCTGATTACGTGAGGATTGCAATGGATTCCTTTTAGGCTCTATGTACTTCATGTTGAGAACCAATATCAATTGGTTAACCAACACTCTTATTTTTTTAAAAGTGATTAACAGTTAACCCCACAAGTAATAGAATAATAACAAGGATCAGATTAAATTAATCTAATTTCCTTAACACATTGAGGGTTTATCAATACTTCGGTTTGATAACTAAACCCCTCATATTATATTATTCTACATATGATTCAATAGGTGATGAATACAAACGGACAGGTGAAATGAAAATGGGGATCCATAGTTGTATTGCAAGTGGTATTAAGTTCTATTAGATATGTGGTGGGATGTTGGCTAGGGCTTGGTTCCCCTACATATGCCCTATATATAAACATAGCTATTATGATGAGATATCACTTGTAAATATAACTATGGAAAGGCCATTGTGTGAACGGGTGAATCAAACAACTTACAAACAACAAGTATGACATTGTGATTGTGTATGTGAACATTTTAAGGCTTTCAAATATCAAACTTATGTACTCACCAACCTAGTGTTGACTTTGTTTGATTGCATGTTTTCTCAGGTGACGAACAGGTGTAGTTGCCTATATTCGAGAACTAAGCTAGTGGAATTTTAGAAGACCTAGCTTCATTTTGTGTTGCATACTTTTGGATGACAAAACAATGAATCATCTTTTGTATATCTTGAACAGTTACAAGATAGAAACTCATTGATTCTTTTGATTAGATTTACTTAGTTAAATTATGAGGAAACAATGTAATTTAACTTTGTAATTCTATTTCATTGTCACGTTAGCATTTCTCATTTATTTATCATGTGCTATGTAAACAATCTGATCATTTTAATTATCAAACGATATCGTGCCTCGAGAACTTTCCACCCAACGGGAAAGTCGATCCAGCCCGCCGGCTCGAGGTGTGACAGATTGGTATCAGAGCCATGGTTATAGAGAAATATAGGTCATATTACTTAAACGGTTTGGCCTAGACTATAACCTAGGGACCCTCATGTAGAGAATATACAATACATAACTCTATTTGCATATGTCTTCTGCGTCTGATCACTGCACTAATCGATTTCTTTCGGTTATGATCAGAATGCCGCCAAGAAGACCACCACCACCTTTACTACCACCACCACCGCAAGATTCAGCACCGCATTCATCGACACCGACGCCACCTAACTCTCCTCCACACCTACCTCCTCCACCTCCTCCTCCGCCACCGCCTGCTCATGAGTTGGATCCGGCTACCATAGCACTGGCCATTCTACAAACCAGTCAACTGAGGGATGTGATTCCTGAGATGATGAACAGAATCAACAGCCACAACAGTAACAACATCGCTTACTCATCTGGAGAAGGCAGCGGTAACACCCGCCATTATCAAGACTACTCCTACAAGAATTTTGTAGGATGCAAGCCACCGAGTTTCAGTGGCAGTGAGGGTGCCGTCGGATTGATCCAATGGATCGAGAAGATGGAGACTACTCTAGATATCAGTGGCTGTCCTGATCAGCATAAGGTAAGATATGCTGCTGGTTCATTCAAAAAACAAGCATTGACTTGGTGGAACGCTCAAGTTCAGACTAGAGGCAGGATGAGGCTCTGTCTATGCCTTGGGATGATTTCAAGGCCATGCTGCGGGCAGAATTTTGCCCAAGGAATGAACTCAAGAAGGTTGATCCAGATTCAAAATTCCCGGCTTTCCTTCGCCAATCAAACGCGGGACGTACTACTGATTGATTCCCGACCGGGGAATACTTCTTAGATAATAGAAGGGAAAGCAAGCAAAGCGAATTCCAATGATTCGAGATCTGGATAACGCATTGAGCTAAGCAGCAGAAATTGGACCTAAAACGCCGACGCTTGTCCGCCAACTCCTCCATTTATAGAGACTGAGCTGCTCAACCTTGTTATGATTGGTGTTGGGCATCTGGCATACACCACCAGGTTTCACGAGCTAGCAACATTGGCACCGGACGTGGTGCCAACACTGGAGAAAAGGATCGAACGGTACGTCAGTGGACTACCGTCTTGTATCCAAGGACATGTGATATCTGCCCATCCTACTACCCCGGAGATGGCCGTTACTCTGTCAGCAACTTTGACAGACGTGATGGCTGCCTCCGGGGCACTCAAGAAAGAAACGGAAGCCAAGGCTGGAACTTCAAAGAAGCCGGACAAGCGCCCGGCTAAGAAACAAAAAGTGGTCAAGAACTTTGCTGCGACCACTCAGACACCGATGGCAAATCAACCACCACCACTGCAGATCAAGAGGCCCTACATTGGCACAGCACCTTTATGCAACACCTGCCAGTATCATCATCCACCAAACACCCAGTGCAGACAATGCACTAACTGCGGGAAGTTTGGTCACTGGGCCAACCGTTGCAGGAGCACGGGGGCTCCGAACAGAAACAACAACGCAGCTACTACTGCTGTTGATGACAAGAGGTCTTGCTATAACTGTGGCGAGCCTGGACACTTTTCTCAGGATTGTCCCAAGAAGAATCAACAAAGGGCTCAAGTGGCAAGAGGTAGAGCCTTTCAGATTGGAGCCGCTGCAGCTCGACAGGACCCGAATGTGATCACGGGTACATTTCTCTTATCTGATTTTTATGCATCCATATTATTTGACACTGGTGCGGAAAAGAGTTTTATCTCATCCGACTTTGCATGCCATCTTAATCATGTTGAGGAATCTTTAGACTCCCCTTATACTATTGAGATAGCAAATGGCAAAAATATCACGGTAGACATAGTACTTAGGAATTGCCCACTAACACTTGGTGATCACACATTTTCCATCGATTTGATACCGATGGAACTGGGCAGTTTCGATATCATCGTCGGAATGGATTGGCTATCTCTTAACAGAGTTGAGTTCATCTGTTCCGAAAAGCTATTACGTATTCCAGTGGAGAACGATCAGACCTTGGAGATTCATGGAGACCAAGAGAAACGCAGTGTCAAGATAATATCGTGCATGAAGGCTCGTAAGTACCTCAGAAAACAATGTATCGCATTCCTAGCTCACGTGGTAGAAAAAGACAAGAAAGCAATCAAGATTCAAGATGTACCAGTTGTGAAGGAATACACAGACGTGTTTCCGGATGACTTACCGGGACTGCCACCCGAGAGATCGGTGCAGTTTCGAATCGATTTGATTCCGGGAGTGACTCCTGTAGCTAAGTCTCCTTATAGACTTGCACCATCAGAAATGCAGGAGTTGTCCAATCAATTACAAGAGCTACTCGACAAAGGATTCATCCGACCGAGCTTTTCTCCGTGGGGAGCTCCGGTTCTTTTTGTTAAGAAGAAGGATGGATCTTTCAGGATATGCATTGATTACAGAGAGCTCAACAAACTCACCATTAAGAATCGGTACCCGTTACCGAGGATTGATGATTTGTTTGATCAATTACAGGGAGCTCAGTACTTCTCGAAGATAGACCTGCATTCAGGTTATCACCAGCTCCGGATTCAAGAGGAAGACATTCCGAAGACGGCCTTTCGTGCCCGATACGGTCACTACGAGTTCATGGTGATGCCATTCGGACTGACGAACGCACCGGCAGTGTTCATGGATTTAATGAACCGGGTGTGCAAGCCGTACTTAGATCAGTTCGTTATCGTCTTTATTGACGATATACTGATTTATTCAAGAAACGAGAAGGAACATGAACAACATCTCAGAACAGTCTTGGAACTCCTGAAAGAAGAACGACTTTATGCCAAATTCTCCAAGTGTGAATTTTGGTTAAGAGAAGTTCAGTTTTTGGGTCACGTGATTAATAGTTATGGTATTCATGTGGATCCTGCCAAGGTTGAAGCAATCAAGAACTGGGATGTGCTCACAACACCCACAGAGATCAGATCATTCTTGGGATTGGCGGGTTATTACAGGAGATTCATTTCGAATTTCTCTAAGATAGCCTTGCCTCTCACCAAACTCACATAGAAGAGTGAACCTTTTGTGTGGACACAGAAACAAGAAGACGCATTCCAGGCATTAAAACAAAGATTGTGCAGTGCTCCAATTCTAACGCTCCCAGAAGGCAATGACGATTTTGTAGTATACTGTGATGCTTCCCATCAGGGACTCGGTTGCGTGTTAATGCAACAAGACAAAGTTATAGCCTACGCATCAAGACAACTGAAGATGCATGAGAAGAATTAGACAACACATGACTTGGAACTGGGAGCTGTTGTCTTTGCTTCAAAGATTTGGAGACATTACCTGTACGGTACCAAATGCACTATCTTCACAGATCACAAGAGTTTACAGCACATATTTGATCAGAAGGAGCTTAACATGAGGCAGAGACGTTGGGTTGAGCTCTTGAACGATTACGATTGTGTGATCAAATACCATCCGGGCAAAGCAAATGTTATTGCAGATGCTTTGAGTCGGAAGGAAAGAGTCAAACCTTTGCGCATTCGAGCAATGGGAATGATCGTGCAAACAAGTTTGAAAGATCAAATCCTACAAGCGCAACAAGAAGCAATGTCAAGAGACAATTTGAAACGCGAGCTCGATTGTGGAGCCGAGAAACATTTTGAAACAAAACAAGATGGAGTTATCTATTATCAGGATTGTGATTGGATCCCGGCAATAGATGAACTTCGAACACTCATACTTGACGAGGCACACAAGACCCGATATTCCGTTCATCCTGGTGCTGATAAGATGTACCAAGATCTAAGGTCGTTTTATTGATGGCCGGGTATGAAGAAAGATGTTGCCATTTATGTTGTCAAATGCATCACATGTGCCAAGGTCAAAGCTGAACACCAGAAACTGTCAGGTTTGCTGGAACAACCAGAGATACCACAATGGAAGTGGGAACAAATTGTCACACCCCAACCGACGGCGGAATAACGTCGGGGCGCGACGACGACTGTTCAAAAGCTCATGATCAACTATTAAAGTTATAAAATTTATTACATTCCAAATTAAGTGTCATACAAGTAGTTCAAATACATAACATAACTAAACAAGTTCATAGTTCAAAGTTTATTCTAAGCCCAAGAGTCCTACATGATCCTCATAGCTTCACTAGTTTGTACCTGAAACATGTTTAGATTCAAAGGTCAACTATAAATAGTTGGTGAGAACATAGGTTTTGACACCAAAAGTTAACAGTTCAAAAAGATAAGATTTGCAATTCATATGTAACATAGTGATATAAGGCAATATGTGGAAACATACACATGTAACTATTGCAGATCAAACCTTAGTTAACCTAGTTAGGCATAGTACTCCATACTACCCTCAAAATAGTTAAGTACCGTGTGATCACCGGCTGGGTGGAGTGGTCAGTTCAATAGATCTATCATCACAACAGTATGGCTTTCACAAGTTAATGATCAATGCACAAGTTAAGTATAGTTAAGATGGTAGTTTGGGACATATAGCTCAAATCCACATAGATACAAGTTTGAATTGCTAGAAAATAGTTCAAAGTTAAACATGTTCCAGCCCCGATGATCTTATAAGCAAAAACAAAAGAAAAGGGGCTATGTAACTCACATTGTATGATTGATGATTGACTTCTTGATTGTCGTTTATATGGAGACTTATAACTTGGTTCCTATAACATAATGAGTTTCCATTGAGTTTGTGGACCTACTATAGTTTATGTGATGGTGCTTGTGTTCTATTTGTCGAGATTTTATTAAAACAATAATGTCCTAACTTATACATGAAATATTATTTTATAATGTCTTGAAATTACTAAGTGTTGGATTTTATAAAAATTTCGTCATTATAACGACGTATTTTAGAAAATTACCATTTTGCTTAACAACTTCAAAACCCATAATTTAAATCAACTTATATAAATATATACAAGTATATATATATTATATCACATCATTAAAGTGTGTATATGAAATATATATACATTTATATATGTGAAAATGATTAATATTTATGTAAAAATGTCTAAGTTTATAAAACTGCTTTTGGACAGATTCTGTCCGTCTTGTTCGGAAATACTTTAAAAATAGAAGTCGTTTTAATAAAATTATGAAACTTCACAGTCTACTATTTTAAGGTGTTTTGAACAACTTTCATTTAGAAAATATTTCGTTATTTTGCTTGTAAATGGGTCAAAACAGTCAAACAAGTGTAAGTCCTTGAAGTTTCTGTTTTGACAGATTTAGTCCAGAGAGTTTGGGTTCATTTTTGACATAGTAAACCTTTGAGTTAGATTATGAAACTCTCCAGTCTACCATTTCAACATATTATGAACAACTTTATTTTAGGAAAGTTTTCATGATTCGGACCTTAAGTAGGTCAAAACAGCTGCACAAGTTAGGGGGTACAAATCCGCGCACTAATCTTGTGAAGGCTGTTTGGGGTATCATTTGGTCGAGTTAGAGGCTGAATAAATAGTGCATGGAAAGCTAACTCAATGAACTTAGTCATGGAATCTGAGTTTGTTCCATTTGGAGTTTTTATGACCATTTTATGACTCTTTGAAGTCGGGACAACAATCTGCCAGAATCTTCATGAATGCATGTTTGTGTGTATAGTTATGAACGATCTTTTAAAACGAGTTTTTGAGGCTTTACACCATTAATAGAGCTGAGAATGATGAAGAATAATAATATTCATCAATGATTATTATTTTGCTCATACAAATACATGCATGCATGAATCAAGTCACCAAAACAAGTTTTTGGACTTGAAAAACTCATTTCTAGTACATGCAACTTTGTTGCATGTAGAGTTTTAGGTCATGGCTTCAATACCCACGATTTTAGAGTGTTAAATGGTGAATATTGCATGTTCAAAACCAGGTATTGGCCATGGTTTAGAAAGTGTATGTGTTAGAGTGCAAAAATGTGAAGAAAAGTGAGTTTTGGAAGTAAACCGTTCGTGTAGGCACCTTGAGCTTGTGTTGCTTGATCCTAGCTTTGCTCCTTGGCTTCTTGGATGCTTGAAATGACCAGGAATTAAAGGATTAGGGGCTGAAGTTTGCTGGAACAAGTGAGATAATAGAGAGGAAACTTGGAAAAACTAGAAATCTTGAATGTGTGTGTGATTGTGTAAGGAAGATGGGGTTTTAAGGAGAGAGGAGGAGGGGGGACGGCCACAAGAGAGAAAAGAGAAGGGAGAGAGTGTGTTGGGTAGTGGGAGTGTAAGGATTGGATGTGAGGTTGAGTGTGTAAGAGAGATTTGTTGACTTGGTGAGAAATTTTTGTTTTCTAGTATTTGGAGTGAATATTGTATGTATGTATGTATAAGATTGTGAATGTAGTCATGATCTTATACATTATACATAAGTGTAGGTGGAAGATATATAAATATTGGGTATTATGGTGGTTAAATCTTGTATCGGGTATAAATTTTGATATTATTTATACGCGATTATTTTACGATAATTAGTAAAATAATAAAACTTACTAAAATAATTAAATTTTAGTAACTAATAAGATCATTAAATAATATGACACGTATTGTGTCTGCCTTATCCGGCTAAACACAAATATCTTTTGTTGTCGTGAATTTTAACGCGTCAAATTGCGAGAATTACTAATTGCAAGACTATACACTTAAATGTTGCTAAACTTTAAACGAGAATAAACATTTAATTATTACATCATAGTCAACGTTAAAAACATTAACGATGTTAATAAGTCAAATTTGAAAATTGACGGATGTCACAGTCTCCCCAAGTTAGAAGAATTTCGTCCCGAAATTCAACTAGCATTGTGGTTGACAGCTGCATCCGCAAAGAGTTGTGGGTATTTTTGTTTCATCTGATCCTCCCGTTCCCAGGTGAATTCAGGTCCACGTTTAGATTCCCATCGAACCTTGACTATTGGTATTCGGCTGCGTTTGAGCTTTTTCTCTCCACGGGTTTCTCCACAAAGTGCATCGACTCATCAATGTACACGTCATCAAGAGGAATATGGAGGTTCTCATTGGCTAAGCATTTCTTGAGGTTGGATACGTGAAATGTAGGATGAATGTTGCTAAGCTCTTGTGGTAGCTCGAGCTTGTAAGCCACCTTTCCAATTCTTTCGAGAATTTTGAATGGTCCTACATAACGGGGTGCTAGCTTTCCTTTCTTCCCAAATCGGACTACTCCTTTCCAAGGGGACACCAAGGAGTACAAGATTGCCGACATTGAATTCCAAGGGTTTTCGTCGTTTGTCAGCATAGCTCTTTTGACGACTTCTAGCAGCCAGTAGATTTTTGCGAATTTGCATAATTTTGTCAGTAGTTTCTTGTATCAACTCAGGACCGCTGATTTGAACTTCACCAATCTCGCTCCAACAAATGGGTGAGCGACACTTACGACCATAAAGTGCTTCGAAAGGTGCCATATCGATGCTTGAATGATAACTGTTGTTATACGAGAACTCAACCAAAGGTAAGTGAGTATCCCAATTACCACCGAAATCGATGACACAAGACCTCAACATATCCTCAAGGGTCTGAATTGTTCGTTCTGACTGACCATCAGTTTGAGGATGATAAGCTGTGCTAAGGTCTAGTCGAGTACCTAGATTTGATTGAAGTGATTGCCAAAAGCGTGAGATGAAACGACCATCACGATCGGAGATAATGCTCAGAGGTACGCCATGGCGGCTTACTATTTCATTGATATAGATTCGAGCCAATTTCTCAACTCGATTATCCTCACGAATAGGTAAGAAATGTGCCGATTTAGTAAGACGATCGATGATCACCCAAATACCATCATGACCCTTAGAAGTGCGAGGGAGTTTAGTAATGAAATCCATGGCTATGTTTTCCCATTTCCACATAGGGATTTCTGGTTGTTCAAGCAGACCAGAAGGTCGTTGATGCTCGGCTTTAACTTTCGAGCAAGTGAGACATTTTGCCACAAAGAGAGCAATGTCCTTTTTCATACCTGCCACCAATAGTGATAGCGAAGATCCTTATACATCTTATCCGCTCCAGGATGAATAGAGTAGCGAGACTTGTGTGCCTCATCCATGATAAAGGTACGCAAACTATCACGATTTGGAACCCAAATGCGATCCAAGAAACAAAGCAGCCCATTTGATTTAGTTTCCAAATGTTGTTCAGCTCCACAGGACATTTCGTCGCACATGTTACCCTCGAGGACTGAGAGATTTTGTGCTTTGAGGATACGATTCTGGATATTGTTTTGGGCTCGGATGCTTTGGAGTCGAATAGAATTGATGTGACCTTTACGACTAAGAGCGTCGGCTACAACATTTGCCTTACCAGGATGGTAGCGAATCTCGCAGTCATAGTCGTTAAGTAGTTCAACCCATCGTCGTTGTCTCATGTTAAGTTCCTTTTGATTGAATATGTGTTGAAGGCTTTTGTGGTCGGTGAAAATGACACATTTGGTTCCATAAAGGTAGTGTCTCCAAATTTTCAAAGCAAAGATGACAGCACCCAATTCAAGGTCATGCGTCGTATAGTTCTTTTCGTGAATTTTGAGTTGTCGTGACGCATAAGCTATAACCTTACCCCTTTGCATAAGGACACAGCCAAGACCCTGATTTGATGCATCACAATAGACCACAAAATCGTCGTTACCATCAGGAAGGGTCAATATAGGAGCATTGCATAACATATGCTTTAGATTTTGAAACGCGTCTTCTTGCTTAGGACCCCATTCATATGATTTACCTTTTTGAGTCAAGGTAGTGAGGGGTAAAGCAATTTTGGAGAAATTAGATATGAAACGCCGATAGTAGCCCGCTAAGCCAAGAAAAGAGCGAATTTCGGTAGGGGTAGTTGGGGTTTTCCAATTCTTAACAGCCTCAATTTTTGCAGGATCTACATGAACACCCTTGTCATCGACAATGTGACCCAAGAATTGAACTTCCTTAAGCCAAAATTCACATTTAGAGAATTTGGCGTATAGTTGTTCTTTTCTTAAAAGATCCAAAATCAGACGCAAATGTTGTTCATGGTCAGATTTAGTCTTAGAGTAGATTAAGATGTCATCGATGAAAACAATTATGAATTTGTCCAAATAGGGATTGCAAACACGGTTCATAAGATCCATGAAGACCGCAGGTGCATTAGTTAACCCAAATGGCATAACCAAGAATTCGTAATGACCATATCTTGTGCGGAAAGCTGTTTTTGGAATATCATCATCATGAACGCGAAGTTGATGATATCCCGATCAAAGATCGATTTTAGAGAACCAAGTAGCACCTTGAAGTTGGTCGAAAAGATCATCAATTCTAGGTAATGGGTAGCGATTCTTAATTGTAAGCTTGTTTAGTTCACGGTAGTCAATGCACATCCGAAACGTTCCATCTTTCTTCTTCACAAACAATACAGGTGCTCCCCAAGGTGACGAACTAGGACGAATAAAGCCTTTTTCAAAAAGCTCTTGAAGTTGACTAGCTAGCTCTTGAAGTTCCGACGGTGCAAGACGATAAGGAGACTTAGCCACGGGAGTTGCGCCATGTACAAGTTCAATACGAAATTCGACTTGTTGAACTGGAGGAAGGCCAGGTAAGTCTTCCGGAAATACTTCAGGAAAATCTTTGATAATAGGAATATCCTCGATTTTCTTTTCCTTGTCCTTCTTGTTCACAATATGAGCCAAGAAAGCCACGTAATTCTTACGCAAGTACTTTTGTGCAGTTGTACAGGACATAAGCTTAAGCCCACGGGTTGGTTTTTCTCCAAAAACATTCAAAGTATCGCCGGATGAAAGAGGAATACGAATGTACTTTTCAGCACATACGATTTCAGCACGGTTAGTGGTTAACCAATCCATGCCTACTATGACATCAAAACTTCCCAGTGGCATAGGTATAAGATCAATCGAGAATGTATGGTCATTTAAGTTTAAGGGAACGTCAAGAATGATGGAATCAATAGTAATAGGGCTTCCATTTGCTACTTCTACTGTGAATGTGCTTTCTAGCCTAGTGCGGTTCTTAGCAAGTAAATGTTCAAATTCAAGAGATACAAAACTTTTATCAGCACCCGTATCAAATAGAATAGAAGCATATTGGTCATCAACTAAGAACGTACCGTTCACCACATCGTTGTTGTTTTGAGCTTCATTAGCATTGATGTTGAAAGCACAGCCGCGATTCACAGGAACTATCGGGTTTTGAGTAGCAAGCCTTGGGCATTGGTTGCGAAAATGCCCCTGGTCACCACAGTTATAACATGCCCGACCTTGGATTGCAAGTGGTGGTGCTTGGTTGTTTTGACCCATGGCTTGGTTGGCTTGGTTAAGTTGGTTGTTGAACTGAGGCCTGGTGGTTCTGCAAGTGGTTACCAAGTGTCCATATCGCCCACAGTTGGTACAGATGCGACACGGCACGTTGGCTGGATGATGGAGTCTACATGCGTTGCAAAGAGGCTGATTACCCACATATTGTTTCTTGGGAGGGTTGGTAAACTGAGCAGGCATTTGATTTACTGGTGTAGCAGGGGTTACTACAGCATAGTTTTTGGCTTTACGCTTCTTGTTCTTGGATGAGGATTCAGTTGGGTTCGTTTTGGATGATTCACCTATAGTAGGTTTAGTGATAGTTTTCTTGCTTCCTTTCCTGGTTAGGGTACCATCCTTGACATGATTATCGGTTAACGTTGCAGCAAGTCTGATAGCATCCTCAAGAGTTGTAGGATTTCTGCCCAGCACAGTATCTTGAATTATCATTGGTAGTCCACCAATGTACTTCTCTATGGCCCTTGATAAAGGAGTGACCATATGGGGTACAAGCAGACTAAGCTCATGAAATCGGTTCGTGTATGCAAGATTTTCACCACTGTCTTGGGTAAGATTCCAAAACTCTTCCTCGAGCTTCTTCATTTCGTTTCTTGGGCAAAATTCTTCAGTCATAAGTTGTTTGACATCGGCCCAAGGTAGTGCCATAGCAACATCCACACCACGGTTACGTTTTTCACCGTTCCACCAAGTTAGTGCCCTCTTTTGAAAAACACTTGTACCATATTGTACCCGAAGATTCTCAGGGCAACCACTATTGAGGAAGGTGTTCTCGATACTTTCGAACCACTGTAAAAGACCAGTGGCTCCTTCTGTACCATTGAATGTAGTGGGGTTGCAAGAGTTGAAGTGTTTAAAGGTGCAAGTGTGATTGCCACCATTCCCGCCATTACCATTTTCATCATGCCCGTTATGGGCTGCAGCGTTGAGTTGAGTTACAAGATTCGGTAAAGCAGCAGCCATTTGTTGGGCTATGAGTTGGGCAAGTCTTTGACCTCTCGGACGACGAGGAATCTGACGACGAGGAATCTGGAGACGGGGAGGCATTCTATAGAATATAAAACCATGGAAAGGATGAATATGAAATATTCATAAGAGTATTTCATAATATAAGAGAAAATTTTTAAAACATATAGGGTGTAACCAACAGATGATCACATGGACTAATCAAAGTTGCTTCAAGTTTTTCTAACAATTGTAAGAGACATGCTTTAGCCTATAAGTGACTACTCACCCCAAGAGTTCCCAGGAAAGTGTAACAGGTCCAACGGTTGATTAGGATTTATACGAAACACTTTCCTAGACAGAACTCCCTAGATACAGGTAATCACCCTTCCAGATTGCACGTGTCTATAATTATTATTTAAAACTTGAAGACTTTGACGAGATTTTTATACAGATTAGACATATAGTCTAAAAACATATGATTTTTGAGGGTTTGAGGATTTCTTAAGAGTAGTTAAGGATGAGGGTGGAAAATAGGGATGCAAATAGAAATAAGGTGTAGATAAGTCGCACGTAAGATCCTAAGCTAACTTAGGTTATAGTCTAGGTCATGTCTAATAACCTAAATCCCTATAACCATGGCTCTGATACCAATCTGTCACACCCCAACCGACGGCGGAATAGCGTCGGGGCGCGACGGCGACTGTTCAAAAGCTCATGATCAACTATTAAAGTTATAAAATTTATTACATTCCAAATTAAGTGTCATACAAGTAGTTCAAATACATAACATAACTAAACAAGTTCATAGTTCAAAGTTTATTATAAGCCCAAGAGTCCTACATGATCCTCATAGCTTCACTAGTTTGTACCTGAAACATGTTTAGATTCAAAGGTCAACTATAAATAGTTGGTGAGAACATAGGTTTTGACACCAAAAGTTAACAGTTCAAAAAGATAAGATTTGCAATTCATATGTAACATAGTGATATAAGGCAATATGTGGAAACATACACATGTAACTATTGCAGATCAAACCTTAGTTAACCTAGTTAGGCATAGTACTCCATACTACCCTCAAAATAGTTAAGTACCGTGTGATCACCGGCTGGGTGGAGTGGTCAGTTCAATAGATCTATCATCACAACAGTATGGCTTTCACAAGTTAATGATCAATGCACAAGTTAAGTATAGTTAAGATGGTAGTTTGGGACATATAGCTCAAATCCACATAGATACAAGTTTGAATTGCTAGAAAATAGTTCAAAGTTAAACATGTTCCAGCCCCGATGATCTTATAAGCAAAAACAAAAGAAAAGGGGCTATGTAACTCACATTGTATGATTGATGATTGACTTCTTGATTGTCGTTTATATGGAGACTTATAACTTGGTTCCTATAACATAATGAGTTTCCATTGAGTTTGTGGACCTACTATAGTTTATGTGATGGTGCTTGTGTTCTATTTGTCGAGATTTTATTAAAACAATAATGTCCTAACTTATACATGAAATATTATTTTATAATGTCTTGAAATTACTAAGTGTTGGATTTTATAAAAATTTCGTCATTATAACGACGTATTTTAGAAAATTACCATTTTGCTTAACAACTTCAAAACCCATAATTTAAATCAACTTATATAAATATATACAAGTATATATATATTATATCACATCATTAAAGTGTGTATATGAAATATATATACATTTATATATGTGAAAATGATTAATATTTATGTAAAAATGTCTAAGTTTATAAAACTGCTTTTGGACAGATTCTGTCCGTCTTGTTCGGAAATACTTTAAAAATAGAAGTCGTTTTAATAAAATTATGAAACTTCACAGTCTACTATTTTAAGGTGTTTTGAACAACTTTCATTTAGAAAATATTTCGTTATTTTGCTTGTAAATGGGTCAAAACAGTCAAACAAGTGTAAGTCCTTGAAGTTTCTGTTTTGACAGATTTAGTCCAGAGAGTTTGGGTTCATTTTTGACATAGTAAACCTTTGAGTTAGATTATGAAACTCTCCAGTCTACCATTTCAACATATTATGAACAACTTTATTTTAGGAAAGTTTTCATGATTCGGACCTTAAGTAGGTCAAAACAGCTGCACAAGTTAGGGGGTACAAATCCGCGCACTAATCTTGTGAAGGCTGTTTGGGGTATCATTTGGTCGAGTTAGAGGCTGAATAAATAGTGCATGGAAAGATAACTCAATGAACTTAGTCATGGAATCTGATTTTGTTCCATTTGGAGTTTTTATGACCATTTTATGACTCTTTGAAGTCGGGACAACAATCTGCCAGAATCTTCATGAATGCATGTTTGTGTGTATAGTTATGAACGATCTTTTAAAACGAGTTTTTGAGGCTTTACACCATTAATAGAGCTGAGAATGATGAAGAATAATAATATTCATCAATGATTATTATTTTTCTCATACAAATACATGCATGCATGAATCAAGTCACCAAAACAAGTTTTTGGACTTGAAAAACTCATTTCTAGTACATGCAACTTTGTTGCATGTAGAGTTTTAGGTCATGGCTTCAATACCCACGATTTTAGAGTGTTAAATGGTGAATATTGCATGTTTAAAACAAGGTATTGGCCATGGTTTAGAAAGTGTATGTGTTAGAGTGCAAAAATGTGAAGAAAAGTGAGTTTTGGAAGTAAACCGTTCGTGTAGGCACCTTGAGCTTGTGTTGCTTGATCCTAGCTTTGCTCCTTGGCTTCTTGGATGCTTGAAATGACCAGGAATTAAAGGATCAGGGGCTGAAGTTTGCTGGAACAAGTGAGATAATAGAGAGGAAACTTGGAAAAACTAGAAATCTTGAATGTGTGTGTGATTGTGTAAGGAAGATGGGGTTTTAAGGAGAGAGGAGGGGGGGGGGGACGGCCACAAGAGAGAAAAGAGAAGGGAGAGAGTGTGTTGGGTAGTGGGAGTGTAAGGATTGGATGTGAGGTTGAGTGTGTAAGAGAGATTTGTTGACTTGGTGAGAATATTTTTGTTTTCTAGTATTTGGAGTGAATATTGTATGTATGTATGTATAAGATTGTGAATGTAGTCATGATCTTATACATTATACATAAGTGTAGGTGGAAGATATATAAATATTGGGTATTATGGTGGTTAAATCTTGTATCGGGTATAAATTTTGATATTATTTATACGCGATTATTTTACGATAATTAGTAAAATAATAAAACTTACTAAAATAATTAAATTTTAGTAACTAATAAGATTATTAAATAATATGACACGTATTGTGTCTGCCTTATCCGGCTAAACACAAATATCTTTTGTTGTCGTGAATTTTAACGCGTCAAATTGCGAGAATTACTAATTGCAAGACTATACACTTAAATGTTGCTAAACTTTAAACGAGAATAAACATTTAATTATTACATCATAGTCAACGTTAAAAACATTAACGATGTTAATAAGTCAAATTTGAAAATTGACGGATGTCACACAAATAGCTATGGATTTTATTACCAAGCTACTCCGCACTTCCAGCGGGCATGATTCGATTTGGGTCATCATTGATAGATTGACCAAGTCCGCACACTTCTTGCCGATGAGAGAAACTTACAAGATGGAAAAGCTAGCAAGACTCTATGTTGATGAAATAGTAGTCCGGCACGGTGTGCCATTATCTATTATTTCTGACCGGGACAATCGATTTACTTCGCGGTTCTGGCAATCATTGCAACAATCCTTAGGGACAAGTGTTAACATGAGTACCGTTTATCATCCACAAACGGATGGACAAAGTGAGCGAACAATTCAAACCCTAGAGGATATGTTGAGAACATGCATCCTAGATTTCGGTTGAAGTTGTGATAAACATTTACCACTCATTGAGTTCTCCTACAACAACAGCTACCATAGCAGCATCAGATGTGCTCCTTTTGAAGCACTATATGGTAGAAAATGTCGGTCTCCAATTTGTTGGACCGAAGTGGGAGATAACAGAATTACTGGGACTGAACTCATTCAGGAGACTACTGATAAGATAGCCCAGATACAACAGAGATTACAAGCAACACGTAGCCGCCAAAAGAGTTACGCAGACAAACGGCGAAAGCCTTTGGAATTCGAAGTGAGTGACCGAGTAATGTTGAAAGTGTCCCCATGGAAGGCGTAGTTCGTTTTGGGGCTAAAGGCAAGTTAGCACCAAGGTATGTCGGACCGTTTGGGATAACTAAACGCATAGGTCCTGTGGCATACAGACTCAAACTCCCTGATGAACTCAGCGGAGTACACGATGTATTTCACGTATCAAACCTCAAGAGATGTCTCGCTGATGAATCATTGATCATACCGTTGGAAGAAATACAAGTCGATGAATAGTTACATTTCATTGAAGAACCTGTAGAGATTATGCAGCGTGAAGTCAAAAGACTGAAACGAAGCCGTATCCCTATTGTAAAGGTTCGATGGAACTCCAAGCGTGGACCAGAATTTACCTGGGAGCGCGAGGATAACATGAGGACAAAGTAACCTCACTTGTTCGAGAAGTAGAGCCCGACATTGATGCCTAAATTTCGGGACGAAATTTCTTTAACAAGGGGAGATTGTGACATCCAGTACCTAATCGTCTGGCAAATCCGTACGGTGCGTGTACTTTCACCTTTTACTGTGTGTAAATACATTATATGAACAGTGTTTGTGATAACAGAATTCAAAATACAAGAAACAGTTGTACGTATTTATTTGAAAACTTAAATACTGCAAGTACAACACTCATGATAAACAATAGTTGTTTGTATCTAGGTGAAAACCTAAGTGCAGTTAAGACAACGAATCAAGAAAAGCAACAGTGTACAAGTAAACAACAAGAAATTGTCGGTTGCGATTTGATATCCATAGATGACAGGAATCAGATGGCCGATAAATCAGTAGGAAAACAATGTGAAAACAGGGTGTTTAGTTAAGTCCGTCAGTGAGGAAACATAATTCAAACAAAATTGCAGTGTTATTTTAGAATAACGAACTGACAGTGTGTTTGCGTGAGTGACGATTCACACAAACATATCTGTGAGTTTAACGTTCTGAAATAGTGACTGAAAAGTAGAAAACAAGAATCAGAAAGTGAAACCATCGCCGTGTTCGTTCGAGTGACGATTCGAACGAATACGCGCGAAGGTGACGCGGTCTGACGAAACGAAAACGAAACACGACCTGAACGATAATAAAATAAAGAAAGTAAATATAAAACATTTATTAGGAATCACAATCTTTAAAATAATTCAAATAAAGTCTTTTTATTTAAAATACGTAAAATTCGCGTAGTAATCCGGAAACGCAACAGAGACGAAAAACGAGCAACCGAAACGAACCCGAATACCCTCGGGGTATTTAAAGCCTAAATGAGGTCTTTCATCTTATTTCTCTCATTTCACTCTCTCTCTAACACACACACCCGTTTTTCTCTCTCTCACTAAAGATTTCAACTTCAAATCTCCATATCTTGCTCGTTTGTGGACGAAATCGGGCGTTCTTGGTGTCCACATGTAGCTACAATCATCCTCTACAAGGAAGTACAACCGATCTGAAGTTTTATCCAGCCAAATACGAGGTAAAGAGGCTTGAATGTTTGGAAAAAAATAGGGTTTTTGGTCACTCTAGTTCAACCCATCCACTTTAGCCGGTTCTACTTCATCTTATCCGAACCCTACAACCTTGAGGGCTGGTTTGCGCAGAATACCACCATAGAAATAGTCTTGCAACAGGTTGAAGGTCGATGATGAGGCGAGCAGCCGCTGGTTTAAGAAGAGGATGGATTGGCCGAACCCTTGAGCCAGCCGAACCTCGGCCTAGCTGGGCAAGAAAAGGTGGCGAACCTCTGAGCCTGCCGAACCTAACTGCTGCGAAAAAAAGAGAATTAGTCAACCTTAGGACCAACACCTACACACACACACATCAACTGTAACTTATACTTATAGATTACGAACAACGTGAAATCAATACAGGATCGTGAATACAACAACAAATCCAACCAAGAGCGCGTGCATTTCTTGTTTAAGCTAAGCAACCGCATCAACTACAAGGTGAGTTCATATGCCCCTTTTCTAATCTTAACTGATTTTAAACTCTCAGGGCTGAGAACATGCTTAACTTTTATTTACTTAAAAGTTTTATGTTTAACATATTGCTTATGCTTTGATTTAGATAATATTGCTTGACTTATTATCGTTTATCATTGTATGCATGCTTGTATGATCATCATATGACAGAAACAACTAAGATGAATATGATATTATAACTTCATAAATCATCAACACAATAGAATAATGTAGTTGTAAGATTCTATCTTATAACATTAAATTATTCTTACTAGAACAAACATTGATATTATCACAGGTGAACAGGATGACAAGAACAACAACAAACAGTATCCACCACCTGAGTCAACTAATTGTTGTAAGAATGGTTCCTACAACACTGTAGTGGCAACATGGTGACTATATGGAACAACTAGAATGATAAACATGATAATGTACCTTCATGATAACAACATCATTCACACAACAACTAATATTGTTTAATAAGACAAGATCTTATATAACTTTATTAGCAACAATGAGAACACACAACATTGAGAACAACGACATTGATGAACACAATACAATTGATTGCTATTGAACTGTCTGTATTATATCATTTCAATCATGTGCCATATATTCAAGTTTCATTCTAAGTCCCTTCTCAGAATTGTTTACCAGTTAATTTAGTGGGTTCTAAACCGACGTTAGCATAGTGGTACCATAGGTTTGACAAACCTCCGACGAGTGAGGTCGGTATGTTAGTCGTAACATCAATTGGCCGGTAACGTATGACCGCTAACAGGGCGACGATCAGTCAGGTTTGGTAAACGACACATGGTGATATCATTCGACAATGATATTGTAATTAATCCATCGCTTCTTGTTGACTAGTAGACTGAGGAATTTATTTTCTCTCATGTCATATTGCTAGTAACAGTTCGATGAGGTCTATGGTAATACAAAATGGTAGAGGTAAATCGGAAGCATTGTAATCTGATTACGTGAGGATTGCAATGGATTCCTTTTAGGCTCTATGCACTTCATGTTGAGAACAAATATCAATTGGTTAACTAACACTCTTATTTTTTTAAAAGTGATTAACAGTTAAGCCCACAAGTAATAAAATAATAACAAGGATCAGATTAAATTAATCTAATTTCCTTAACACATCGAGGGTTTATCAATACTTCGGTTTGATAACTAAACCCCTCATATTATATTATTCTACATATGATTCAATGGGTGATGAATACAAACGGACGGGTGAAATGAAAATGGGGATCCATAGTTGTATTGCAAGTGGTATTAAGTTCTATTAGATATGTGGTGGGATGTTGGCTGGGTCTTGGTTCCCCTACATAAGCCCTATATATAAGCATAGCTAATAGGATGAGATATCACTTGTAAATATAACTATGGAAAGGCCATTGTGTGAACGGGTGAATCAAACAACTTACAAACAACAAGTATGACATTGTTATTGTGTATGTGAACATTTCAAAGCTTTCAAATATCAAACTTATGAACTCACCAACCTAGTGTTGACTTTGTTTGATTGCATGTTTTCTCAGGTGACGAACAGGTGTAGTTGCCTATATTCAAGAACTAAGCTTGTGGAATTTTAGAAGACCTAGCTTCATTTTGTGTTGCATACTTTTGGATGACAAAACAATGAATCATCTTTTGTATATCGTACAGTTACAAGATAGAAACTCATTGATTCTTTTGATTAGATTTACTTAGTTAAATTATGAGGAAACAATGTAATTTAACTTTGTAATTCTATTTCATTGTCACATTAGCATTTCTCATTTATTTATCATGTGCTATGTAAACAATCTGATCATTTTGATTATCAAACGATATCGCGCCCCGAGAACTTTCCGCCCGACGGGAAAGTCGATCCAGCCCACCGGCTCGGGGTGTGACAATACAGAATCTCGAAGATATGCTACGAGCATGCGTAGTAGACTTCAGAAACAGCTAGGAAACTCACCTACCGTTGGTGGAGTTCTCCTACAACAACAGCTACCATACGAGCATCAAAGCAGCGCCTTTTGAGGCACTCTATGGCAGGAAATGCTGATCACCCATCTGTTGGGTGGAAGTGGGCGACAGTCAGCTCACAGGTCCGGAACTTGTACACGAAACGACACAAAAGATTGTGCAAATCAGAAACCGCATCGCAGCAGCTCGCGATCGTCAAAAGAGCTATGCCGACAAACGGCGGAAACCTTTGGAATTTCAGGTAGGAGACAAGGTCCTTCTGAAAGTTTCACCGTGGAAAGGCGTTATTCGTTTTGGGAAACGAGGCAAACTGAACCCACGGTATATTGGACCATTCGAGATCCTGAAGAGGATTGGTCTAGTGGCATACCAACTCAACCTACCAGCTGAACTTGATGGAGTTCACAACGTATTTCATGTCTCGAATCTGAAGAAGTGTTTATCAGATGAAACACTTGTGATTCCACTGGATGAGATCCAGGTGGATGAACAGCTACGATTCGTGGAAGAGCCGGTAGAGATCATGGACCGTGAGGTCAAACAACACAAGCAAAGTCGGATTCCAATTGTTAGAGTCCGATGGAACTCAAAACGCGGATCTGAATTCACGTGGGAACGTGAAGATCAGATGATGCGCAAGTATCTCCATCTCTTCAAACAGACGGCGTCGAATGCTGACAACAACAAATAAATTTCGGGACGAAATTTCCTTTCAACAAGAGGATGATGTGACAAACAGAAAATTTTTGTTCTCAAACACTACCAACAACAACCAAATTTCGAGACGAAATTTCTTTCAACAAGGGGATGATGTGACACCCGGCACTTTCAGGTAAATTGCAACTCTTACACTCTACGTATTCCACATTCATACTTGTTGCATTTCATTAAATTATGTTTAATTAGTTGAGCTGAACACACACAACTGCGAAATGATAGTTCGAAGAACTATCGAATCATACATTACACATTGGTTATGAAAACCAAGTGTGGCAATCACAAACACAAAACAATAATTCATGAAATTATTGGATTTTAATCAAACATGCGATCAGTTCGTAAAACACAATCACAAACGAATAAAGATAGTTCGAGGAATTTTCAAAACACACACACGAGTCTCACTAACGTTGGTAATCAAACTTATGTGTTATTATAGGATTATATGCAAAACATGTATTAGATGCTTAAGATAAGTGTTAGGAATCGAGCATGAGCGAAATCGGATCAACGAAATCGAAAAACAAGGAAATAGGTCCTTCGTGGTACGCCAAGGTCCTTTGGCGAAGGGCTTGGCGATACACGAAGCGAAAGCGGGGGCTCTGGACCCCGAATTCCTCGGCGGTACGCGAAGCCCATGTAGACCAAAATTTCTATAAAATCAACCCCATTCACTTTCTATCCGGTTCTCTCACAATTTCTTCGAAATCCTTCACTCATTCTCGACCAAAACCTCTGCAAAATCCATTCCAAACCTCTGGTAGCACTCTTGGAGGTATTTCCCTCATCCTTGGTGAGCTTGGATACCTTGGAGCTCGGAGAAGAAGTTAGAAGGATAGAAACAACGATAAACACACTGAATCACTGCCATCAAAAGCTGTTATTACTCTATCTCATTGGATCTTAGCTTCTAAGGTAGTTTTACATGTTTATTAGTTGTTAAATAGTACATGCATGATGTAAAAACACACATGCAAGTGTGTTTGAACACATGCAACTCCATGTGGATATTGAGCACGAATTTGTTGGTGATTTGATGTGGTATAAGATTTAGATCTACTGATTTTATTATAAGATTGATTGGATTTGAGTTTGATTGAGTTATTGATCGATTTGATGATGATTTAGGTGAACTTGCCATAAAAGGAAACTTTTATGATGCATGTATTAGATTTGTGATGATCTAGACATGTTAGACATGTCTAGATGATGTCAAATGCATATTGGAGTGTTTAGAAACACATTTGGGTGATTGATTTGGTGAAAAAACACAATTTTGTAGAAACTTTCTATTAAAGGAAACTTTTATAAATCAAAAAAGGCTTTTGATGTTTTAAGATGTTTTAATGAACTTTGATTATTGAAATATGTTTAGAAATGGTTTTTAACATATTTGGAAACTTGGATTTGTGAAAACGAGCTTTTAAACAAGTACTTACTATTTTAGGAAACTTTATTTGGGCAAAGTGGCATAAATGGCGATTTATGCGCAAACGATGTGTTTTAAGTAAGTAAATGTGTTTTTACAAACATACTAGAGTGTTAACCATAGGAAATGGGATTCCATAACTACACTTTCCTAAAATGGAAACTTTCCTAAAATGGAAACTTTCCAAAAATGGTAACTTTTACGATCCTTACATGCCACCTAAGTGAACGATGTACGATTAGAGTCATAGGACGCATGTAGGTGTCCTACTTGTATTTATGACACATTAGACGGTCATAACAAAACAAACGTGTCACCAACGATTCGTAGAGTCAACATAAGACAACACACACACTCGATTGAGCACACCGATACTTGGAGTGTGTGGATTACAACACACCACAAAACTCATACTCACAACCTATATGGTTATAGGTGCATACTAGCAGGTGCTAGCATTCGCAAGTAGTGAGCATATAACCGGAACTGCTCTATCAGGTGAGTTCACGGCCCCTTTTTATCTTTTCTACCTTTGGGGGAGAAAACATTGCATGATAAACTGTTTTGATACAACAACTGATTTTCGATTACGTATGGACATGCTTTATCACTATATGTATATGTGTGGACCACATCACAACTAAAAGTCCTCGTGATACTCCACGGACTGTTAGTTGAGGGCAGCGCCTAGCGTGGTAATCTTGAATAGTACCATTTGGGCCTGACAAGCCCCACTGTTGCGCACCTTGGAGGCCACAAAGACTGGAGGTCGGAACAGTGCAATATTGACCAACACTTTGCCATTGTCTTGTGACGGACATGGCGGGAGGCACAACTGTCAGCTTCGGCACGAACCCGCATATAATATAACTGTATTGACTAGCTATCAATCGATACTGCATTGTAATGATATGTAAATCACAACTCTTACTTTAAACATTGAATGTTTACTTCTTATAAAAAACATGTGCTCTCACCAACCATTGTGTTGACCCTTTTACTCGCATGTTTTCTCAGGTAACTAAGGCACGCGCACAAGGATAGGATGCTAGGATGGAGTCCATGCATCAGTTTTAGTGTCTTAGGCTATTTGAGAACCTTTATGAGTTATCTTGATGTGTAATGATTATTACTTAAACCACTTCCGCAAACTATTACTCTATATTATTTTGAAAACTGTTTTAACAACGCTTTCGCAACTTATGAGTTATATCTGTTTTAATATTATTAAACTTTCACAACTCTGATTTTACAAATTGTTTTATCCAAGACATTGGATGTACGTATGCAACCAGACATGTAGGTCTCGCAACTGTGTGACCGGAGACTGCCATCTTTGTGCTCACGCCCCCTGAAGGGACGGGATTTCTCGGGGTGCGACATTCCAACCACCCGATCTTCAATCTAATATGTTCCTAACTTTCCTAGGTCGGTTATGTGCAAATCCTAAGAGTTTTAAGGTCTGAAATGAGCTGAAATGTTCAGCTCGTTCGAACAAGATGATGAATAGTATAAGTTACTGAAAATCAGTGATTTCTCCCTCAATTTTACCTCATATTCGGCGATTCAAAGCTCTATTTTTTCGTCTCTTCACGATCTACACGTTCCCACGTTCGTTTTGACACCAAAAAACCCAATTTGTTGCAGATTTGAGCAAGATATGGATGTTTTAGTGAGAGAAGGAGGATGAGAGAGAGAGTTACGGGTTTGGAGAGAGAGAGATAGATTTTTGTGAAGGTTAAATGGTATTAATGTCTTTTTTTGGTTTTTAAACGTTCGGGTATGTTCGGGTTCGTTCGGTTTCGCTCGGTTTCGCGCGAGCGCGTCGATTTCGGTTTTTCTCGTAACTAAACATTACGATCTTTTAAAATATGGTTTTCTAAATTATTTTAGGTGGTAATTCCTAATAAATTAACTAGATATCTTTTATTTATTTTTAGCGTTTCAAAAACGTTTAATTTTACTGTTTAATCGAATTATACGGTCTTCGCGCGTATTCGTTCAGATCGTCACCCGTTCGAATAAGACGACAACTATACTTTTCGATTTGATTTTCTAATTATTGGACATCGTTCAGAACGTTAAGCTTACAGATATATTCGTGCGAATCGTCACTCAACCGAATACTCCGTCAGTTTAATATTAGCATAATGACGTTCGTTATTGTTTTTTTTTTCTGTTCAACCTCACATACGTTTATACATAATAAATCCTAACTAATATTCACATAATAGTTCTGTGTTGTCAGATAGAATTCTGACTGTTAAACCATGAATAAATGATATGATTTTCTTAATAGGTACGTAATAGTTACGTATTAAACATCAAATGATTATAATACACATGTAATATACATAGTTCGTACCTGATCTGTTGTACAAGTCACTGTTCCGGCTACGGTTCCGGCATTGATGTTACATCACCCCTGGGCCCCTGGCCCCTGCCACCCTCACCACAACCAACCTCACCATCGTGGTCCCCTCACCACCAGCACCCTCACCAGCCTGTCCAACTCCCAACCCCCCGTCTATGCCCATCATCTGTAGCGAGGGAGGGACCCATATCACTCCCCGTACGAGGGAGAACCTTAGACCTACACCAGGAAAATCCCGGACGATCTTCATACCGAAGAGCGTCCGACGATCGAGTCTGACTGAATCCACAAGATCAGACAGCTCCTCGATTGTGTCCTGGTGCATATGACCCAGTACGCGGCCTGTCAAGGTGATGCAGGCACCGCCATATATGGCTCCACGCTGCTGCCGGTGGTAATATGTCACGAAGTACGTAGAGAGGCAGCGCACGAGCTGGCAAGTACGACCTGTAATCAGGCATTACAGGTAGAAAAGATCATGTAAGGTGCATCACTCGCGGCTTATGCCACGTCCAGCTATCGACGTGGCAATCAGCCGGTGCATATATCGAATGAAAAGGTCGCGTATGCGACTGACTCTCGCCTTGGTGCCTGTGAAGGCATCCTCGACAATATGAAGCCACCATGCACGCATGGTGGAATCATCAATCTCAGTAATCCCCGCTGTGTACAACGGGGTAACAGTCTCTGGCTCCCAGTACAAGCCAGAGACTACAGCAAACTCGACCAACAACATCTCGTATCGCTAGCCGAACATCGAGAACACCACCTCCGGCACTGCAGTCGGACGATAGGTGAATGTGGAGAGGAACTCCACGGTAACCTCCTGGTAGGAAGGCTGGAAGGCGGAATTGAACAGCCGTCTCCACGGCGTCTCCTCCCCGATCCCCTACTCAGCGCGCTCTCTCTTGCCGATCTTTGTCAGGATGTCCTAGTCGACGGCCTTCTACTGGACGATCTTCATCGTTCGGAGCTTCGCGCACCGGCCGGCAGCCACAAAGCCCGCGGGAAACTGGAGGATCAAATGATCCCGTAGATCGTCGTCGCCGCCCTCGCCTCGATACCTGATGACAAATCTGCACGTGATTAAAAATGAATATAAAGTTAACTTTTAAAACAAAAAATTGGACCTGTACGCCACATACATTGTTCACGTTCTTTTGTTATAAATGCATGTGCAATACAAAACGTATGGTGTGTTGAAGTCACACCAACAATCTGTACAAACGGAATTATGTACATGTTCGTTTTGTATGTAGCATCAATCATCAACAAATGCGGGAACGCTGGCCAGTATGTGTACAACTTCGGATGACAGAAGAAAACTTTCCCAACGACATTTGTTGCAGAATCTTCTCTGGTATAATATACATAGCCCTTAGAATGCAGTAGGTTTACCAGAACCTACATCGGAGTTGTACCTACTTCTTTACATTTTTTATTTTCTATTGGGCGTTGGATATGTCCTTAATTACAGAAACATTATTAGGGTTTTGCTTCTTGATAGTTGACAGTATATTGCACGGGTCCATATGTTGTACTGTAAGCTGTCCCACTATTTTATGTTCGTCTTGAAACAATATTCTTACAAATGGATGCCTCTCTAGATGTTGAGCAGCCTCACGGTTAAGCTCGTCATTTCGGACCTCTAACTGACAAACAAGACGTTTTTCGTTTTAAACGCCAGCTAGTTTAACTGGACAGCCAATTTTCTTGCTGCTGGAGCATTTACGCGTCGCTATGGACTTGTGTTCGCCACTACGATCACAAACAAGCCATACCTTCTTTACAATGTCTCACTTCTTTTTAGATCGAGCGGTGACTACAATATAACCGTTGTCAACCGCTATGTTTTTCACCCAGGCAACCAGCTCATCATAAGACATAAAATCCTAAAACAATAACACGACTTAAAATATATGTAATGTTAAAACATTAAACTCAGTCTAAATTATACCTGACTGGTATCCCACAACACTTTAGCATGATGATCTCTGTCGAAATAATCATGCCTACTATTTTGTGGTTCTAAACATATATCATTTTCTTCATTCAAACTTTCATGATTGTATGAAGGCTGACTCTCCCATCCAAATTCATGCTGGTTTTCGTAATTGTAGAAAGATTCAACGCAAGGATCCTCATTTAAATCGGGAATCATATTTGCGTTGTATGACTAAAAGTTTGGTTCCTAGTTTAAATCAGGCAGCTCTTGAGGTCTACTGTCACCATGATAAGATTGACCGAAAAAATCTTGTTCTATCTTCTCGTTTCCAAAGAAGAAGTTAACGTCCCAAAATGGCATTAATGTGAATACAATAAACAACCGAAAGAATTCAAATAGAGAATGAGGATGAAGAAAAACATGAATGAATTCGAAATGTTCGTTTGTTCGATATATATATATATATATATACACAAATAAAGAAGGGAATCTTACATCGTTTCAAAGGTTGTACGAGAGTTAAATTTGAAAATTTGTATGCGAGTCGTATATGTAACATCAGTGCCGGAACCGGTGCCGGAACAGTGATCACAACAGTAACATGAACAGTAATCAGGTACAGATTCTATGCATGTCAGTGTAATTCTTAATTCCAGCATATTTCATTATCATTTCATGTAACAAACAGTGAATTCAGAATCATTTCAGAGAAACTAAACTCAGAAAACACGGTTCATCAGTCAGATAATTATCTGGCAACACAGAACCATCATGTGATTACTTGTTAGGATTTTATTATGTATAAACGTATATGAGGATATACAGAACAAAACAACATGGATATCGTTACGTGAATGCTAAATTGACGGATTATTCGTATAGGTGACGATCTGTACAAATAAATCTGAAGGTTTAATGTTCTGAATAATATTCGATAATTAGAAAACAATATTGAAAAGTATAGTTATCGTCGTGTTCGTACAGGTGACGATTCGAACGAATACGCGCGATGACCATACGATTCGATTTTATGTTAGCCTCATATTTGGCTAACCAGTCCATACCCAAAACCACATCGAATCCTCCTAAGGTAATAAGAAACAATCGGACTGGGAACCTATGACCTTCTATCTCAACATAGCAATCATCAATAGCCTCAGTCACCCTGGTCATATTACCAATAGCCGTCTCTACATCAAATCGATCAAGGCTGATGTTATGATGAGGCGAGGGTATGTAGCCTACTTGGCCTATGTGATTGAGGAACGTAACGATATGAGGACGATTGATGATGTTTCCGTGGTGCGTAACTTTCCTGATGTATTCCCTGAGGAATTGCCTGGATTACCACCCGAACGGGAAATTGAGTTCCAAATCGACCTAGTGCCGGGGGCACAACCCGTTGCCGAAGCACCTTACCGTTTAGCTCCAACTAAAATGAAGGAAATGATGACCCAGCTACAAGAACTCCTTGATAAAGGTTTCAAACGACCGAGTGTTTCTCCGTGGCGAGTACCGGTGCTGTTTGTTAAGAAGAAAGATGGAAGTAAGCGTATGTGTATCGATTACAGGGAACTGAATAAGTTGATAATAAAGAACAAGTATCCTCTACCAAGAATTGATGATTTGTTCGATCAATTGCAAGGTGCAAGCTGGTTCTCAAAGATAGATCTCCGAACCGGTTACCATCAGTTGAAAGTTCAAGAGCAGGATAGTCCAAAGACTGCTTTCCGTACGCGTTATGGACACTACGAGTTTCTCGTTATGTCGTTTGGATTGACGAATGCTCCCGCATCATTTATGGATTTGATGAACAGCGTATGTCGACCGATGCTGGACCGATCCGTGATAGTGTTTATTGATGATATTTTGGTTTACTCAAAGAACAAGGGAGACCATGCTTGCCACGTACGTGAGGTATTGGAGATCCTGAGGAAAGAGAAACTTTATGCTAAATTCTCCAAATGCGCCTTCTGGTTACGGGAAGTACAGTTTCTGGGTCACGTGGCGAACCCGAAAGGCATTATGGTAGATCCAGCTAAAGTTAAAACGGTTATGAAATGGAGCCCTCCGAAGTCACCGACGGATGTACGCAGTTTTCTTTGTTTGGCCGGCTACTATCGGAGAGTTATTCAAGACTTCTCCAAGATAGCGACACCGCTGACGAAGCTCACAAAGAAAGATGTAAGGTACGAATGGGGCCCAAACCAAGAACAAGTGTTTTCAGTGCTAAAGGAGAAACTTACCCAAGCTCCTGTTTTAGCATTGCCGGACAGATATGATGATTTTGTCGTGTATGCTGATGCATCACGGTAAGGGTTGGGATGTGTACTGATGCAAAAGGGAAGGGTGATAGCTTATGCTTTGCGCCAGCTAAAGATTCACGAGGTTAACTGCCCGACCCCTGATCTTGAACTCACTACAGTAGTGTTTGCATTGAAAATATGGAGGCATTATCTGTATGGAGTAAATAGTACCATCTATACCGACCATAAGAGCTTGAAATACTTCTTCGAGCAAAAGGATTTGAGCATGAGGCAGAGGCGATGGCTTGAGCTACTAAAGGATTATGATTGTGATATTTTATATCACTCGGGAAAGGCCAATGTGGTGGCAGATGCTTTGAGTCGCAAGACTGATCATCCTGCCATACGAGTAAAATCGTATTGTTTGGTGATAACGCCAGACTTTCTGAACGAAAGGACTAAAAGAAGGGAACGTGGGTTTTGAACGATTCGGTCGTATGTGGGTGCCCCGAAATGGGGACATTTGGTCAAGAATTTTAGATGAAGCCCACAAGTCACGTTATTCGGTTCATCCCGGTGCGACGAAGATGTATCAAGATCTTCGGAAAGATTATTGGTGGCCGGGTATGAAGTTTAATGTGATGCAATATGTGAACAGGTGCCTTACTTGTGCGTAAGTGAAGGCTGAACATCAAAAGCCCTACGGATATGTGCAACCTCTTGAGGTACCGGAATGGAAATGGGAACACATCACCATGAATTTCATAACTAAGCTACCGAGAACAGCTAAACGACATGATACCATATGGGTGATTGTGGACCGACTGACGAAAAGTGCACACTTTCTTCCTATCAGGGAAAAGTATACGTCTGAAAGGTTGTCTGAGTTGTTCGTAAAACAGATTGTGACCCGACATGGAGTCCCTGTCTCCATTGTGTCAGATCGGGATACGAGGTTCACTTCCAGATTTTGGAAGCAGTTTCATGATGCTATGGGAACGAGGCTAAACATCAGTACCGCCTATCACCCTCAGGTAGATGGACAGTCGGAAAGGACTATCCAAATGTTGGAGGATATGCTTAGGGCGTGCATTATCGATTTTGGAGGGAGCTGGGATGACCACTTGCCATTAGTGGAGTTTTCATATAACAACAGCTACCACTCTAGTATCGGAATGCCCCCATATGAGGCGTTGTACGGCAGACGATGTAGGACCCCGATTTGTTGGGGTGAAGTTGGACAGAAAGAGATGGGAAACAAGGCTGCCGTGATTGATATGGCAGAAAAATTATGAGTGATAAAAGCATGGATGAAAGCCGCACAAGATCGACAAAAGTCTTATGCAGACAAACGCAGAAGACCGATAGAGTTTGATGTTGGCGATCGAGTGTTGCTAAAAGTATCACCATGGAAGGGAATCATTCGATTCAGAAAGCGAGGAAAGTTGAGTCCGAGGTACATCGGACCGTTTCGGATAGAGGCAAGGGTGGGGAAGGTCGCGTATTGACTGGACCTACCAGAAGAGCTGAATGGGATGCATCCTACCTTCCACATGTCACACCTGAGGAAGTGTTTGGCAAACGAGCAAGCACATGTTCCTTTGGATGACATTGAGGTGGATAACAGACTGAACTACATAGAGGAACCAGTCTCAATTGTGGATACGAAGGAGAAACAACTACGTAATAAAACGGTTCGTCAAGTTAGAGTTCAGTGGAAGCATCGAAAGGGTTCAGACACAACATGGAAGACGGAAGATGAAATGAGGAGGTTGTATCCTCTTTTGTTCAAGTTGTAAACGAGTCAGGTTTCGGGACGAAACCTATTGTAAAGAGGGGAGACTTGTAACATCCCAAATTTTCTAAATACAAGTTATTTGAATTCGCGAATGCGTAACAGATAATATACTTGTTGGGAAACGGACGGAAAATAACCAAGTTAAGGTCTCAAGATCGTGTAGTCAAATTGGGTTTCGTGTACACTTGTTCTCGAAAACTTAGTAGTCGAAAATCTCCTTTTTCGAGTACGGGTGCATTGCCTATAAATAGGAGTGCCTTGGGAAACGTGCTAACCATTGGCTGGAAGCATTCTCTCCCAAGAACTCGAAGGGGGCGATTTTGAGAACTTCAAGGATCGGGCATTTGATCGATGAAACGGAAGAGGAAACGCACGAGAATCCACAGAAGTGATCATTTATCATCAAGTAAGTGATCTAAATCAAAAAGTTAGGATTTTTAGACAAAAGTGAACTTATGCATAAAGCTCACACCTTTATGCAAAAAGTTCGAAACTTGGTGGTTCCAGCTTGTTGGTAACCACATAAGAAGCCTATAACTAGCTCCCCATGATCTTAGATGAATTTCTGGGATGGTTTATGGTAAAAGGATGAGTACTCGAAAATATGCCAAGGAGAATACTCGAGACCAAAGTGGGTTCATAAGACCATTCGAGAACACCCTTCGAGTATGTGAATTTCGAGTACACAAGGAAATTCGATTACTCATGGGAAATCGAGTACACTAGCATTTCGAGTACTAGTAATACTTCGAGTATCCTGGTCTTCGAGTACTTGGGCAGTTCGGAAACAGAATGGTTTTCGAATACCGGGGGCTGGTTAGGAGGTTATGAGGACTTAGAATACATTTTAAGTCTAAGAATAGTATGTAATGATACGATGTACTTATGTAGGTTCTCAAGTCTTGGCTAAGGAATTCGGTCAAGAATACAAGAAGCTACTATCAGGTGAGTTCTAGATGCCCTATTTCCTATTTAATGTTTTGGGCTGGCATACATGTTTGTGTTATGTTATGATGTGCTTACGCATGATGATGAATGAATGATGATATGCTATGATTATGTTTGCATGTATATGTGTTACGTATGATGAATATGCAGGAAAGTATGCTAAGTATGATGAATGCATGATAATGAGTTATGATGATGAACTGTATGATAACATGCTATGATGATAGTTATAAATGTTATGCTATGATGAGATCCTAGGATGCTAGGATGAAGGTACGATGTATGATATGGTGATTGCTAGTATGACATGTTTTCGAGGCCGTGATGTGGGATACGATGAATAGATGCTAGCATGACATGGGCAGGATGAAATTGTTACGATGTGATAATATGATGTTAGTATGACATGTTTATGATGCTTGCATGCCATACACGTGATGATAGAATGATGAATTCCTAAACGGTTAGGAAAGTATGAGAGGATAATATATTAGCACGACATGTTACGATGCTATGATGACTATGATGAATGATGCTATGGTGCTAGTTGTCCTATATGATGAATGAATAATGTTCCTGTATGAGCTATAGGATATGTATGAATGATGATGCTCCAGTACTTGTACTGGGTAAGTATGATGACCTGATTATATCAGGATATGAATAGCCGATCGGGCTATAACATGGATTCGACCGGACTATAAACAGGAGAGTCGATCGGACTATAAACATGGAGCCGATCGGGCTATAAACTTCATAAGAGTCGATCGGACTATTAACACGGAGCCGACCGGGCTATAAACACGGTAAGAGTCGATCGGACTATAAACATGGAGCCTTGTGCCGGCATAAGCCCACTGCTCATGTTGATGACAGTGGTTTCGATGATGACGATGGTTATATGGTTACGATGATGAAATGGTTATGTGCTTTGGTCTATGTGTATGAAATGATGTTTTCATGTTAAAATGTTTAACTCACTAACGATTATGATGGTTTATGACAACTAGAACTAACCAGCGTAAGCTGATTTGATTTAGTATGTATGTCAGGTTGATGAGAATACAAGAGGACATGATGCAGCCGTGGCATAAAGTTAGATAATCCAGTGGTTTTCGCAATTCGATATGATTATGATATAGACACTTTATTGTATTATGTCCATCAAACTATGTTTACATTTCCGCTGCATGATTATGAAAGTTTTTAGTTTAAGAGCTATGTGTTATGATGAAAACCAACCTCTATGAGGCCTCCCGGTTTCGGGGCCTCACATTTATAATGTCACACCCCCAAATCTCAACTAACGGAATCATACCGTTTGGAGCGTGACAAACCAAGATCTCAGTCATTAGACACATCGAAAGACCTCTATATACTTTCAAACATAATTTAGTCTTAATTTGTAAAATCAAAGTTTAACATTTGTGGAAGCGTTTGAAAATCAATAACCAAATGTAACAGTTGCAAAACCGTAAATACAATATTCAATGTTTTAAATCAACAATCAAAATAAATTGTATGCATGAGACTCAACGTCCTAGTCCCTGCTTGTCCTTGCTTGTGCATTAGTGTCCTGAGAAAACATGTAAATCAAGTCAACACAAAAGTTGGTGCATACACAGGTTTGTATGAATAATCACAAATGTTTGAACCAAATGTTTGAACAAATTGTTTGTAAGAAATGTTTGCAGATCACATAATCACACATTGCATAGTCATGATAGCTAGTCATTGTACTATTTACATAAGTGGTCGACACCGAACCTGACTGTTGCATGCTATTGCATGTTTTGCCTTTCCACTATTGTCTAACACAAAAAATGGTAATGTTAAATTGGTTAGTTAAACACTTGCATAAACCTCTAGTTTACCAAGTGAGGTTTGTCAAACCCAATAGATCTATCTTCAACTACCACGCTTTGCACTACGGCAAACTAAAGGGTTCGATGTGTAAGGACTTTGAGTGTTATGTGCACACTTATAGTAAATAGCTAACTCATGCAAGTGATATGTATCCAAAATGTTTGTTTACACATGTTTTCTCCCCCAAAACAGTAAAAATCAGAAAAGGGGCCGTGTACGCACCTTTGATAGCAACAGAATGATCACGTGTTTGTAAATTCGCGTAGATAATCTTCTACGAATAATCTGTGTAATTTACGATAACGTTTCGTTATTCGGAATGTCATTTCATGTTTGAAATCACATACGTGTCAACACACGTATGTTAGATTGTTAGAAACGTTCATACGAAGGTACTTGTGATTTTTAAATTCGTTTATTTAAATTGTATTCGTAATTATTTAAACACAAGTAATTATACGCGAGTTTGTTTTCGAGTCAAAATGTAACTTTTATCATTCTAATTTGTTCGGGATTCCATTTCGGTTCCAACAAAATTCGAACGGATCAAATCGGAGTTAAAATGAGTGAGTTATGGTTAAAATACAAAAAATTGGTTTAAATCTCAAAAAGCAGTGAGGCACAGGTTTGAACATGTGACCTCCCGAACATAACAAGCCCATTCTACCATCTGACCCAACTAGTCATGTGCATTAGAAACCCCAATTTAATTGTTTTAACCTCAAATCAATCAATTCCCTTTTATAACTTAAACCGAACCCATTGATTCAAATTGAGCTCCAATTCAAATCCAATCGATCCCAAAACCATAGGGCTTTTGTTACAGAGATCTAAACGGGTTTAATTGTGTGTTTAATTTCTTTATTTCAGCAAAATCATAGAGTTTCTTAACCCCAAATCGCATTCAAACCCAAACCCTATTCCTTTGATTCAAATCCTTCAAATTCATTATTGTTACTCAATAAAATCATAGGGTTTTTATTAAATAACATATTTCGAACCTACCTACATGGTTTAATTTGAGTATTAAACTCGTTCAAAGCAAAATCCCCAATTTGTTCACACAATGAACCCTAGAAAAACAAAATCCTTTAATTCGTTGTTGTAACATCCAATTAACATAGGGTTTTCAGTTAATGACTGATTTCGAAACTGGCTGTATATGTTAATTAGATTATTAAACTCATTTGAATCAAAACCCCCAAATGGTTTTAGATGATGAACCTAGAACTCAAACTCAATCAATTCGTTATTGTTTAATTAGTTTAACATGGGGTTTTTATTAAACTAATGATTCCGAAGCTACCCATATAGTTTAATTTGATTCTTGAATTCGTTCTATTAAAAACCCCCAAATTCGTTCTTAGTGTAAACCCTAGAACTTGAAATCCATTAATTCGTGATTAGAACTCCAAATTATGATAGGGCTATGCTTAGTCGGCCTTTTTAGCATGTGTAGGTGTAGTTTGTTACCTGATTTGCTATCGAATTGAAGTTGCTCGACTTTGAGGTGGAGTTCGGCCGACCTTTAATCGAAATCTTCAAACCACGACTTCTGGAATTTAATTGATTGATGAAGCAAGTCCTAATATTGCCGATTAGATGTTATGGGAGTTCAATTGTGTGAAATTTGATCAATTTATAAGGATTTGGTAGTTAATGGTTACGGTTTCAACATTTAAGGTCGTTAATGGGTTTAATTCGAACATTAATGGTGTAATAATGAACAAAAGCTGTTAATAATCATCAACGTGATGATTATGGAGGTTTAATTCGATTCATAAATGCCTTTTGATGTGAATTTCGAATTTGAGTTTGATTTACATGATGAATTTTGACTTTAAAAGTCAAAATTAAACTTTCTCCTCCTATTACAAGTTAAATCCTTGTAATTTAAATGTTTATGCATTTGTTTTGATCAATCCCAGTCCTTTTGGTTTGGTTCTGTTCGATTTCGTACCATTTCGGTTAATTTCTGGTTAACGGGGTTAATCCGGAATGTCGGATTGTCACATATAAGGTAAAATTTATTAATTAAAATTATTATTTTAAATAACCGTTGTCAGACGGTTTTATTTTTAATATGGGTCCCTGTTTTTAAAAATAGGCCAATGAGAAAAGGGGAGGCATCTCGGGGTGCGGGGGCCGCTCTGGGTTAGAAATGGGCACCGCCGGGGTAGGGGCGGTGTGTCCGCGCGCCAGGCCCCGCCGAATGGAGCATTCCCGCTGGAACGACGATGGAGGTATTAAACATAGCCTTGTGTACAATATAAAAATCTCCAAGTAAAATTTATGTGCTACTTGCTTTCAATTTAAAAAAAAAAACTAAAATCATTTTTCGACAATTATTTCACATAAACAAAAAACTCACTAGTATCATCAAAACTATAAAATTAAATTTTACGTGGTACTTATTTACGAATGTGATAAATTATTATATTATTATATATATATATATTAAAACATATGAAAAAGGAATAGTAAAATATTATTATTATATAAGTGGCCCCATGTATTATATATATAATTATATATTATATTATTTAAATGTTCGATACATGTAGTGACGTTTTGAAAATTAAACTTGAACCATGAGAAGTTTTTTAATTTTAAAAAGTAGTAAGCAAAAACACGTCCTTAAATTTGAGATATTTGCTTGAAGATTTAAGGGTTTTTTTAATTCAAACGATTGGTTGCCGGTAATATGAATTTTGTGAGTAATTTTTTTCTATTATTAACATATTTGTGAGGATTTTGTATGATTTTATGTTATCATTAAATTTTTCTATAGTTCGTGATGAGAGATTTGATTTAGTATGTAACTTATACTTTTGCAAATGATATATAATATTTATTCTTAAGAGTGTCCTGTGAGAACCCGCCACAACGCGCGGGGCGAATAAAACTAGTTATCTATTATATTATAATATTACACCAGTGTGAAATATTATAACAATACGTATACTATATATGAAAACTATAAAACACTTTACATTAGTTTTAATGTTTGTTAAATTATTATATTACATTATTTTCATTATAGGTTCTAATGATAGGTTTATTATATTAATTGTAATATAAAATTTTATAACATTACACCAGCGTAAAATATATATAGATGTTCATTAAATTGTATAATTACGAACGTCTAAAAAAATTGACAACAACATGATGGACTTAAAAAGTAAAACACGATGTGTTTAATTCTATAAAACATAATATAGTAAAAAAAGTTATAAAGTCTTTAAAATAAAATGAGGAATATTTTTTTAAAACAAGAATTATAAATGTAAGAAAGTTTTAACCAAACAATTACATGGGTATAACCAAACATATATTAGATCATTTAAAATAGCATTTCAACTAAAAAGATTTAAAAATAAAAGAATTTTAGTTTAAAACAAAGATTATATCCATATTACAAGTTTCCATCCTAGTAATAACAATGGTCTAATAATACATAAATTGCATCACTACAACATATTACATAATTATAATAGATTACATCACTGTAACAAAACAATTACATGTTCAACACTAAATGTTTACTTTTAACTATGATAAAACTGCCTTGATTATAAAGTTTTAATAAATTTCACATGCTACTTAAATTATATAAATATGCTAATTACATTACTGTGATATGTATACAAGTGTTAACTACGTCGCTATAAAATGTACAATATTTTTACTACATCACAGTAATATGTATAATGTAACATCAATGCCGGAATCATAACCGGAACAGTGATCTACATAGTAACTCAGGTATAAATTTCATGTAATGTATATGTACTATTATCATTTAATGTTTGACACAACACTATCACGCATTCATTTCTGAAACACAACTCAAAACCATGGTTCAACAGTCAGAAATTTATCTGACAACACCTAACTATCACGTGATTGTTAGTTAGGATTTTATTATATATAAACGTATGTGAGGTTGAACAGAACAAAATAACAACGGATGTCGTTACGTGAATGCTAAATTGACGGATTATTCGTATAGGTGACGATCTGTACGAATATATCTGAAAGTTTAACGTTCTGAATGATGTCTAATAATTAGAAAATCAAATTGAAAAGTGTAGTTATCGTTGTGTTCGTACGGGTGACGATCCGAACGAATGCGCGCGACGACTATACGATTCGATTTAAACAGATAAATTTAACATTTTCAGAAATTTAAAATAAACGGAAGATATTTAATTAATTTACTAGGAATTACCACCCAAATGAAATTAATGAAATTCTGATTTTAAAACTGTAACAATTCGTTACGAAAACGAACGAAAACCGACATTTCTACGCGAAACCGAGCGAGACGGAACGAACCCGAACGTAAATGAACGATTTAAAACCATGAAATGGAAATAAATGCCATTCATCTCCTCCAACTACCCACTCTCTCTCATCTCACCGTCACTTTCTCTCTTCACACTCTCTCTAGAAACCAAGCCCTAGATTCTTCAATACTCCACCAAATCAATCCATTTTGGTGTCAAAACGACCACAACAACTTGTAGATCGTGAAAGTACAAGAAATCCAAGCTTAGAACCATCCAAATTTAGGTAGGTTCGAGTTTAAAGTCACGATTTTTAGGATTTTTACTCCCTTGTTCGAACCCTCAACCATAACCGGTTCTAAACACCACAAAACCCTTAGGAACATCACATAAATGGTTTAGGGCGATGTTGGCTGTTCTTTGTGCGGTTGCATTTTACTTGTTTGGTAAATGATTATATGTATTCGGTTTTTTAGCCTTTAATTTGTGTTATAGATTTGGGTTTATGTGTTTTTTTGTTTCTAGTTTTATTGGAATTCTGTTTAGCGGCACACCCAAAAAAAATTTTGGACGAATTTTTTTTATAGTATCGCTGTATAATAAATTTTTTCCCTCCTCTGTAGATCGACTTAGGTCGACTCATGTCAATAAAAATATAATCAAACTAAATATTATACATAAAAACATAATAAAAATACAATACATATAAGATTGTTCTTACGCATGTCAAAATGGGCGGGCTGGTTTGTGTAACGAGTCAGAATGGGTGCGGGTCAAGATGAGTTTGAAGCAAAATCAGTTTTGGTTTGAATGGGTTGTTTTTAAAGAACATCAATTTCATTCAAGTTAAAATGAATTGCAACTAAACAAAAAGTTTAATTAGATAATTTTTAGTGGTTTTCTTATTATATATTATTGATCATTTTTATCAGTTTGAATTCCTTATATTGACATAATTTTTGAGTTATTCATATTGACTCGTATTATGTTAAGTTGTTATTAATTTCCAGCTATGTTATAATATTGTTTATTTCAACCCAAAATATAATAATTGTTTACTCAAATATACCTTATTTATCTAATTATCACTACTTCAAGCAACAGAAGCATGTTCAAGCACTAAAAACATACAATCTATTTTATTACAATCGATCATTTAAACATGGTTATTTATCACACAATCACTTTCAAAAGACGCATCCAGACCTTCAACTACAATTTTGAAACCTTCAACTTCCAAAAGACAAATCAAGAAACTTTCAAAAGACACATCCACAATCATTTTCATCAAGCATCTACGTAAGCAAATGGTGAAAGAGGAAAAAGAATCGGTCAACACAATTCAAACAAGAAAACCAACAAAGCTGAAAACATAAACAATACTTCCATTAAGGTTCCAGCGAATGGGAAGAGGAGGAGGTGCCCTTGCCGTCGATGGGTGCCACCGACCGGGAATAGAGGGTGACCTGGAGAGCAGATGACTTGGAGAGCAATCTACCGGGAGAGAAGCAACTAGGAGGAGGTGACCGGAAGTTGCAGAAGTCGTCCAAGCTGTTAGTCGAACGTGAGTGTCTGCCAATATGAAATTTGGGTTGAGAGAAGTGGGAGGGGGTTGGGGGTAAAAACGTCCGCTTCTTTTTTTCTCCCATTCAGACATGTCTCAATATCTGAACCATTCAGAGGTTCATTCAGACCTGTCTTTCCATTTAGATGCGTTTTTTCTTTGAAACAAACGGTCTGAATCTGAACCACTCAGATTCAGACCTATTCAGACCCATTCAGACCCAAACAAACAGCTCTTAAGGGATTTTATTTCTTAAAATTTATCCAAAACGACATATACGGAGACTTTTTAAGTAAATCTTTTCTTCAAAACAAAAAACAAGTGCAACTATTACTTAAATTATCATCACAAGTCCGAATATGCAAATTTAAGGGGATTGTAAAATATTAAGGGGTTAGAGGCCGTTCGGTAACGTTTGAACCATTAAGAGCTGAATCAATAAGATGTCTGAATGGTTAAGTGGCTCTGAACCATGAGTGCTGAACCAGTTAAGACTGTTTGGTTAAGCCTTTGAATTAAAAATGCATAATGACTATTTTACCCTTCTGAATCGAGTCTTGCGTTTTTAATTTTCGAATTTGGTTTTCAGGTCGGTTTAACTATATATATATATCTATATATACTAGCCTATAAACCCGTGTATTACACAGGTAGAATAATTAAAAAATATAATTAACATCAAATTTATAATATTTATTTAATAATTATAAAATTATATTTTTAGATAAGAAATAATTGAAATATTCTTATAATTTATTAAATTTTAATAAGTTAGTAAATTATTAGATTACGAAGATTTATATTTTTTTTTATAATTATATAATTTAATCATTAAAGATTATTAATATTTATCAAGAGAGAGGCTGGAAATTTTTTTTAAGATTGCATCAGAACGTGACACGTGTCTTCTAAAAGTAAAATGTGTATATATATATATATATATATTATATCCTGTTAATATTTTTTTATTTTATTAATAATAAATATACATAATCTCAAATTCTTATCTTCCACACCTAACCCTAAATTTCCCAATATCAGATGTGAAGACCCAAACTCGTTTCTGAAATCCAGTCCTAGATTCGTCGACTCCTCCCATCATCTAACCCTAATTTCACAATGTCGCCACCATCCAGGGGCGGATCCAGGTAGGAGGATACGGGTTCACCGGAACCCACCGCGATTCGAAAAGTTAGTAGGAAATTTTTTTTAAAGGGTTAAAAAATAGGGTGAACCTATTAGTATTTTGAAAATGAATCCCAAGTATATAAATTCCAAATAGTTTAGTGGTAAGGAATTCTGTTCTCATTCTATAGGTCACATGTTCGAGTCCCGGATCCTTTTTTTTCTCCGGATCTTTTTTAGGCTTTTAATAAATAGAAAAGGGTTATAATTATAGACTTAGGGTTAGGGGTGTGCAAGAAACGGTCCGGACCGCGAGAACCGAAGACCCGAACCGTGAAAACAGGTTCGGGTACCCGTTTATAAAAGAAGGTTCGGGTTTCGGGTACGTTTATGGGGCTTAATCGGTTTCGGTCCGGTTCCGGTTTCTAACCCGCGGGTTACCCATGAAACCCGGACCGGTTTTTTAACCTAGTTTTTTTAGAAAAATTAAAAATGCCTACCTATACAAGCTAGTTTCTAATTGAGAATTGAGATTTCATGATTCTAACAGGCAAGTTACTCGACACAGGGTGACTATCCAACTTCAAGTTTTCAAATGTGATTTTCATTTTTCAATTCAATTCATCATGAGCAAGCACCAACTTGAATATTTAAAGACATTTTTAAATGTTTGTGATATTATCATGTATAGAATTATGTCATATTCACGTTCTAAAACATTAGCATCAAGTACACGAACCATTTCTCTATTTTTTTCTTACAGGTTTTTGATGTTATGTTTTAACTTATCGCTTTTACATTAAACAGGTCCAAACCCGCGAAAACCGAACCGTGAAACCCGTATTACCCGGAACCGGTTTCTAATAATCGGTCCGGTTCTCGGTTCCCAAATTTATGTTAAAACGGGTTCGGTTCCGGTCCGGTTCCGGACCGATAATCACCCCTACTTAGGGTTATTTTTTTCAAAACCACGCTCGTTTCCCTCAAAATCAATCCCCCCCCCACCCAATTCGGCTTCAGCGAGTGCTTCACGATCCAAGGCAACACCGGCGACCAGCCGACCACTGACTTCAGCCCTCCGCCCCTCCTTCGCCTCCGGCGACCGGGACCTGCGCAGCGGCGCTCGCCGCTCCCTCTCCCTGCTTTTGAGGCTTCTGAAGTTCTGAGCTTCTCCGTCTCCCTGCTTCTGCGGCTTCTGAGCTTCTCCCTGCTTCTCCGGCTCCTTGTTTAGGTATTTTGTGAAATTAATATTGTTTTGTTTGGGTATTTTGTGAAATTAGTGAAGATTTGTTTAGGTATTTAGTGAAATTATTGTTGATTTGTTTAGGTATTATGTGAATTTTGTGTTGATTAGTTTAGGTATTTTGTGAAATTAGTGTTGATTTGTTTAGATATTTTATGAATTTTGTGTTGTTTAGTTTAGGCATTTTGTGAAATTAGTGTTGATTTGTTTAGGTATTTAGTGAAATTAGTGTTGATTTGTTTAGGTATTTAGTGAAATTAGTGTTGATTTGTTTAGTCATTTTGTGAAACTTGATTAGGTACTACGAGTCTTGATAGATTTTTCAAAAGAGCATCAACAAATGTTGAATATCTGCAAGTAACAAAGGATTAAAATTTGAGTTGAATGATCTTCCGTGGGATCCTTCCGAAAGGAAACCAATTTCATCTTATCACTCTAGTCAAGTCAAAAGGATGAAATTAGAAGAGTTTATTTGCTTAAAGGTCCATGTCAACCAATTTCATCTTATCACCTAGTCAAAACTCAAAAGGATGAAATTAGAAGAGCTTATATTATCCGACCCGGATATTTTTTACCGTAGTGAACCCACTGAAATAAATTCCTGGATCCGCCGCTGCCACCATCCACCTCCATGTGCTCATAGCTGAGAGCGTGTCACAAGCCGAGCAGACGAGGAACGTACGGGAGCGGCTGCCCCCTAGTTAAAAGGCGGGTACGCCATTGATTTTGTTGCATATAGATTAATGAATAGTCCAGGAATGCATTAACCACTGTTTGTCTTCGATTTCCATAAAAATTTCTCCCTGAAATGCGTTGAGGCGCAACAGTTGATTGAACATCTAGGGGTAAAGCGTTGTTTCCGTGCGGGCCAAACGAGTATTTCACATAGAACCGACAAGGAGTTTCATTAATCACCGATCATTTTGAATCTTTGATTCTCTGGAATGCATTAAATGAAGCTGATATCAGAGTATTATCAAGTACGATTTAAGAGAAAATCCTTTATCTCTTTTTTAATGAATAATTCAAACGATTACAATCAGGAATATTTATAATAAAACTAAACAGATAAAACATAACTGAAAAACAAAATCATAGGAATAACCAAACTATGCTTATCTACTTAAAACAAATAATTAAAAGTAAAACCCTCTACTTTAATAAAATAACAAGTTTAACCAACAATCACCCCCTTAAACTTGTTATCTTCTTCAATCCCAGCTTGTTCCTCATTTCCTCATGCTTCAGTCTTGGCAAAACCTTTGTCAAAATGTCAGCCTTTTGATCTATTCCGCTCACATGTTCCACTTTGATCCTTCCTTCTTCAACACATTCCCTGATGAAATGGTATCGGGTATCTATGTGCTTACTCCTTCCATGAAATACTGGATTCCTCATTAGAGCCAAAGCTGATTGATTGTCCACCTTTATGGTAACCTTTTCCTCCTTTTCCCCAAATATCTCAGCAAGTAACCTTTGCAGCCAAACAGCCTGACAAGCTGCACTTGTAGCAGCCATGAATTCTACCTCGCAAGAAGAGTTCTACCTCGCAAGAAGAAAGAGCAACTGTTGCTTGCTTCTGTGAGTTCCATGCTATTGGTGTCCCATCATAGAAAAATACTAGCCCAGATGTGCTTTTTCCATCATCCCTATCGATGGAATAACTACTGTCACTATATCCGTATAGGATTCTGCTACCCTGTCTTTCATACTTCAAACCCAAGCTTGTAGGTCCTTTAACATACCTGAGTATCTGCTTTAGTGCCTGCTGATGAGTTTCTTTCGGGCTCTGCATAAACCTGCTTACATAACCAACTGCATAGCTAAGATCTGGTCTGCTATGTGTCAGGTATCGCAGGCACCCAATCCATCTTCTGAACTGAGTTGGATCAACATTCGGACTATCATCTTCTTTTGAAAGTTTTAGGCCAGGTTCCATGGGGAATGTGGTAGAGTTGCAGTCCTTCATATTTGTCTCCTGAATGATCTTTTGAGCATAGCCTTTCTAACAAATGGATATTCCTGACTCATCTTGGTTCACTTCTATGCCCAGGTAGTAGTTTAACAGCCCCAAGTCTGATATTTCAAAGTTCTCTTCTAGCTGCTCCTTTACTTTCTTGATTTCTTGCTCACTGTCTCCTGTTAGAAGTAGATCATCTACATACACCCCCATAATTATGGTTTTCTTCTTCTGGCCTCTCTTGTATACGGCAGGTTCTTGCTTACACTTCACAAACCCAAGGACCTTCATCACATCAGCTTAGTGTTCCAGGCCCTAGGAGCTTGCTTGTGTCCATACAAGGCCTTGGACAACCTGTAGACCTTCTTTTCTGCTCCTTTTTTCTCAAAGCCTTCTGGTTGGGATACAAACACCTGCTCCTTTAGATCTCCATGTAGGAAGGCTGTTTTGACATCAAGGTGATGTACAAGCCAGCCTTGTTGCGCTGCTATTGCAAGGATCAGCCCTTATGGTTTCCATCCTGGCTACGAGGGCAAACACTTCCTCATAGTCTACCCCATATTGCTGCACATATCCCTTAGCCACCAACCTTGCCTTGTATTTCAATATCTTCCCCTCAGAATCCTTCTTCTTTTTGAATACCCATTTCAAACCCACAGCCTTGTTCCCTGCTGGTAGGTCAGTAAGGGTCCATGTTTGATTCTTTTCGATTGAGGCCAACTCTGTTCTCATGGCCTCCTGCCATTCCCTGCTTTCTTTGGCTTCACTGTAGTTTGTTGGCTCGTTGTCTGCCATCATTAATTCAATTTCATATAACTCATTCAGAGACCTGAGACCTCTTACCGGTGTGTCATCCTGAACTTCATCAGTGGCTATTGTGGGTTCATATTCTCCATCTTGGCCAGCTTGTACTCTGGGCAGAATTGGTCCTCTTTCTCTCACAGTACTTTCTGGGCTACTCCATTCAGATTCTTCATCGGAGGTTTCCTGGGGCATCTTGATTTCTTTGTTCCTCACCGCTGGGTCCTGCTTCTTCCCTGGGATTTAGTTGAACTCTGAATTCCGTCCAAGATGCCCTGCTTGATCCATCACTTTCATGTTCTGTGTTCCACATCCAGCCCCTTGATTCATCGAAGGAAACATCCCTGGTGACATGAATTTTTCCTGTGGTTGGGTCGAGCATTCTGTAGGCCTTGGTGTTTGGTTGTGATCCAAGATGCACCATCTTCAGACTTCGATCATCTAGCTTTCTTAGACCCGTGGCCAGCCGCTTTACATACCATATGCATCCAAAGATTTTGACATGCTTAAGGTATGGCTTGATTCCCTTGAAAGCTCCATAGGGAGTTGTGTTTGCTAGAGCCTTGGTTGGTAGTCGATTTAGCAGGTAGACCGCATGTCTGACACCCTCTGCCCAGAGGTACTGTGGTAGCTTCATAGCTCTCAGGATGCTTCTTGTCATATCAAGTATAGTTCTGTTTCGCCTCTCCACGACCCCATTTTGTTGAGGCGAATACGGAGCTGTAAGTTGGTGTTTCTTGCACATGTCTTCCAGATTGTTGGATGTGAATTCTCCACCGTTGTCAGTCCTCAACCTCCTTATTTTCCTTCCAGTTTCTAGTTCTACCTGGGCTATGAAATTCTTCAGGCTGCTGAACACTTCATCCTTTAATTTGATTAGGAGCTCCCACATGAAACGGCTGTAGTCATCCACTATTAACAGGATGTACCGGTTTCCTCCTTTTGTAACTGGGGAGATGGGACCACACACATCGGCATAGATCAACTCCAGGGGACTTCCTGCTCTGTAGTTGGAACGGCTTGGGAAGTGGTTTCGGGGTTGTTTGCCTATTGAACAGCTGTCGCACAGTTGAGTAGGATGGGTGATGTTGGGGACTCCTCTTGCCAATCCTTTTTTCATTCAGCATCTTCATGGAATTAAAGTGGAGATGCCCCAGCCTGGGCATGCCATAGCCAGGCTCGACTATCCAGGTTAGCCAACAGACAAACTGGTCCAGCCACCCTCAACATTACCTTGTAGAGTCTGTTAGGGGCTCTTTGTACCTTTATGAGCAATTCTCCGGCCTCATCTGTTATCCGCAGAAGATCTTCCTTCATCCTTACTTCATACCCTGCTTCAGTAAGTTGGCCTAGGCTGATTATATTGCTCTTTAGTGAGGGGATGTAGTAGACATCCCGCAAGACCCTATGCTCTCCTGTCTTGCATTCCAGTACAATATTCCCCTTGCCTTTGATTTAAACACAAGATCCATCCCCAAATCTTACCTTGCCAGAGGTTGTTTGGTCAAGTTGGGAAAACAGGCCCCTTTTCCCGGTCATGTGGTTGCTGGCCCCGTTGTCCAGAAACCAGTTGTTGCCGTCTTCATACTCTAGCTGCTTTGGTAATAACCCTTTCTTCATTTAGGAGGATTGAACCTCCTTGTTCTTCTACTCCCAAGGCCATCAGCAGAGCAGGTCCATCATCACCTGTTTGGGCCAGGTTGCTTTCCTCCTGCCTGGGTTTGGCTGGGCATTCGGAAGCATAGTGACCCATTGAGTCACACTTAAAGCATTTAACTGTAGCTCGGTCCTTGTACCCTTTGTGTTTGTAACTGTTCTGGCCTGGTTCTTGTCCTCTGCCCCGGCCAGGACCTCCTCGGCCTCGGCCTCTTCCTCGGGAACAAGGCTTGTTTGAGCCTCGGCCTTGCCCCTTAAAGCCTTCTTGTCTTTTCTTTGCCTGCCAGTCTTCATAAGACATCAGCAGTTGGTCTCCTTTGGTTCCCGAGCTTGAGCCAATTTCCCTGGGCTTAATCCTTTCTTCGAAGGCCTTGAGCCTTCCGATGGCTTCTTGAAACGACATGGTGCTTAGGTCGGCGAACTGCTCAATTGAAGCCACGATTGCAATGAACTTGCTTGGTACAGAACTAAGCAGTTTCTTCACCAGAGTCTTAGTCTTTGATAGTTGAACCCAGGCTGTTCGACTTTGACACCCGTTTGCTTAGCTTTGCAGAAAACTCATCAATGGTCTCCCCTTCGGTCATCCTCAGATTTCAAACTTTGATTGCAGTGTCTGCAGTCGTGCTTCTCGAACTCTATCGGCCCCCACGAACCTTGTCTTTAACCCATTCCACATCTCCTGCGTAGTGTTGTGCTAAGATAGCTGAAGTACTAGCTCCTTCGGTATTGCTTGGAAGTGCAGTGCCATAGCCATGTCATCCTTCTTCTGATCCATCACCGTTCCTGCTCGTGGTTCAATCGCGTCTAGAATTCCATGAACACGAAACACAGCCTTGATTCTGATCGCCCAGACATTGTAGTTGTCGGACATCAGAATAGGGCATTGAAGTGTCGCCGAGTTGCTCCCTTTGCTTGGTGCAATTGCGCCTGCGTTTCCACCGTCAGCCATCCTCCTGATTCTGTCTTTCGAATCCTTCTACGATCGAGAGCCTTCTTGATCGATAGGCTCTGATACCAATTGAAGCTGATATCAGAGTATTATCAAGTACGATTTAAGAGAAAATCCTTTATCTCTTTTTTAATGAATAATTCAAACGATTACAATCAGGAATATTTATAATAAAACTAAACAGATAAAACATAACTGAAAAACAAAATCATAGGAATAACCAAACTATGCTTATCTACTTAAAACAAATAATTAAAAGTAAAACCCTCTACTTTAATAAAATAACAAGTTTAACCAACATTAAATACTCAATAAACTAACATATAGTATATAGTCCAGGAATGAAATTTGTGTTTTATTGGATGCAAAGATAATACTATAAATAGATGAAACATTTTGCAGTGTTATTATTTCCATATAAATTACTTGAATGATGAACTGTTCTCAACTTTTCTATGGTTTTGGAAGGATGCCTTCCTTTCAAACTATACAACTAATTAAATTTGCTTTTCTTTGATTATATCTAGGGTTTTCAGTTCAAACCAGTGAAGCTGGAAGTTAGATTTGTTTTTAACAATGTTGTTACAGAGTACGGGATCAAGTTTGCTGCCATTTTGCCAATCTGTATATGCAAAAGATAATGTGTTAAATGCTTGTTACCCATCTGATAAGCTTCCTCATACGAGCATTTATCTACCGAAATTGCACTTTACGGTATCTTTCCAATTGAATTCACTTGTTAGGTGATAGTTTGATACAAAACCCCTATGGAATATAAGATTATTCTTAAGGTGGCAATGTTGATCATTAATGGATCTATATGGGTTGAAAGTATGTTTGAGGCATACAATGATAGACTAAGCTTTGTAATAAATAATGTTTAGTGAGTCTTGGTTCGTTATGTTGTAACTGATAGTTAGTTTTTCTGTTATTTTCAGTTGTAATAAACAACTTTAAATAGCTGTGTGTCTGTAATTGTACGCAAGCAGACTAAAGTGAAATCAAAGGATCGATTTCCAAAATTCTCTCAATTTTAGTCTTTCAATTTTAATCAGATACCATTCTTCAAGTGGTATCAGAGCTCGGTGAATTCAGATCCAACGAATCGAGCTCAGCGAACGAAATCGACGAAGGAGTTCGACCGAAGACAGCCAATTGATTGCTTGACCCGACGGACTGGATCAAGAAGCGGTGGTGACCTATCGGAGACAAAGAAGACGATCAGATATGGGAGACGGACCTACGACCGGCGCGGTGGTTACGATCAAAGAATCCGGCACAGCCTCACTTCAGTGCCCGATGCTGAACAACAATAATTACAAAATTTGGGCGATTCGACTGAAAGCGGTGTTCAAGGTTCACGGGATCCTCGAGGCTCTTGAACCAGGAATCGGCATGGCTGTAGACGCGAATAAGAACGACATGGCCGTGGCTCTTTTGTACCAAGCGATTCCAGAGGAACTGGTGCTACAGGTGGCGCAGTGTCAGACGGCCAAACAGATATGGGAGGCCTTGAAGGTGAGGTTTGTAGGAGCCCGTGTGAGGGAGGCGAGGCTCCAGACACTCCAATCCGAATTGGAATCGATGAAAATGACTGATAACGAGGGAATTGATGAGTTTGTGAGCAAACTCAGCCACTTGGTGTCCAAGGCAAACAGCCTAGGGTCTACAATTGATGACAAGACACTGGTAAGAAAGCTTTTGGGTTCGGTGCCAGAAAGGTTCTTGGCGATTGTAGCATCCATAGAGCAATTTGCTGACTTGAATGTGATGTCCTTTCAAGAAGCGATTGGGAGACTTAAGGCTTTCGAGGAGAGAACAAAAATGAAGGAGAAGCAACCTGCTGCCAAGTCTGAACAATTGCTCTTGAGTTTTGATGAATGGCAATCCAAAAGGAGAACTGACTCAAGTCAAGGGGGTGGCCGAGGTTCAGGCAGGCAAAACTCAAGGGGCAGAGGCAGAGGTCCTGCGGGTAGAGGCAGAACCCAGGACCAAGCTTCTACAAGTTCTCAGGTAAAGAAAAACAAGGATAGGACGAAAATAAAATGTTTCAGATGTGATTCCATGGGGCATTATGCTTCTGAATGTCCCACAAAACCAAAGAAGGAGGAAGCCAACCTCACTGAAGCCAGGGAAGATGGACCAGCCTTGATGATGGCACTGGCAGTGTTCTTGAATGAAGAAAAGGTGGTTCCAAAGAGGTACCAGACCGAGGAGCAAGACATGTGGTTTCTGGACAATGGGGCCAGCAATCACATGACCGGGAACAAGCACCTGTTTGCCAATCTAGACAAAAAGGTGACTAGGAAGGTAAAATTTGGAGACGGCTCCTGTGTAACAATCGAAGGAAAAGGGGATATTGTGCTGGAATGCAAGAACCAAGACCAGCGAGTGCTATCTGAAGTCTATTACATCCCGATCTTGAAAAGTAACATCATAAGTCTGGGCCAACTTACTGAAAAGGGGCATGAAGTGCGAATGAAGGAGGAACATTTGTGGGTCTTCGAAAAAGGTGGTGCCCTGCTGATGAAGGTGCCCAGATCCCCTAACAGGCTGTACAAAATCATGCTCAAGGTGGTATCACCAGTGTGTCTTCTAGCAAATGTGGAGGTGAATTCAGCATGGCTGTGGCATGCCCACCTAGGCCATCTGAATTTTGATGCTATCCAGAGATTGTCCAGCAAGGAAATGGTCCATGGAGTTCCTAAGATCACACACCCATCCCAGGTGTGTGACTGTTGCTTGGCAGGAAAGCAGACCAGGGCATCCTTCCCTAGAGAAACCCAGTTCAGGGTAGAGCATCCACTGGATCTGGTCTATGCTGATGTCTGTGGCCCAATTCAACCAGAAACTCAAGGAGGAAACAAGTATCTACTGCTGATTGTTGATGATCACAGCAGGTACATGTGGCCATATCTCATTCGAACCAAAGCTGAGGTGTTTGGGAGATTCAAAGAGTTCAAGGAGGCCACTGAACTGGAGTATGGGAGGAAAATAAAGAGTCTAAGGACTGATAATGGAGGGGAGTTTACCTCAAATGAGTTCAAGGCCCTGTGCGAAAGATCAGGGTTGTTTCATCAGCTAACAGCTCCATACTCTCCACAGCAGAATGGTATTGTGGAGAGAAGGAACAGAACTGTCATGAGCATGACCAGGTGCCTCTTGAAGGCTATGAATCTTCCTCAAGATTTGTGGGGAGAAGCAGCAAGACATGCGGTCTACATTCTAAATAGATCACCCACCAAGTCCTTGGAAACCACTCCTTATGAAGCCATCAAAGGAAGGAAACCAAGGGTGGAACACTTGAAGGTGTTTGGGTGTGTTGGCTATGTAAAAGTTCTGGGAACAAATCTGAAGAAACTAGATGACAGAAGTAAGAAGCTGGTACACCTGGGATGTCAACCAAAAACCAAGGCGTACAGGATGCTGGACCCAGAAACAAAAAGAATTCATGTCTCAAGAGATGTGCAGTTTGATGAATCAAAGCCTTGGAATTGGGAAAGAACAGAAGACACTTCTAAAACTGAATGGACTGAGTTTTTAGTCCATACAGAGTCTGGGAGAGAAGAAGAGGAACATCAGGAACATCTGGTCTTTGATGGTGAACCAGGTGTGTCAGATCAGTACAATCTGGATTCAAAAAATGAAGATGTGTCAGTCTGGAGCAGCCCAGAGTCAACTGTAAAGGGCAGGGGTCCCATGTTGAGCAGACTACCAGGTGATTATGTGGGAAAGAATGATCCCACTCAGGCCCAGATGAAAGATACGATCATACTCCCCTAAGAGGATCAGTGGATATTGAAGCCATCTATGAGAAAACCCAAGGGTCCCAGTTGCTGTTGTTAGAAGGTGAACCTGTAAATTACAGGGATGCCCAAGGTGTTAAGGAATGGGAAGAAGCAATGGCGGCTGAGATAAAATCAATTGAAAAAAACAAGACCTGGGAGCTTATTGATAAACCGATTGGAGTAACTCCAATAGGGTTGAAGTGGGTGTACAAAGTGAAGAGAGATGCATCAGGGGAGGTTTCTAAATACAAGGCCCGGCTTGTTGCAAAGGGATATGTGCAGCAATATGGAGTAGATTTTGGAGAAGTGTTTGCTCCGGTGGCCAGGATGGAGACTGTTAGATTGATTCTGGTGGCAGTGGCAGCTCAAAACAACTGGTGGGTTCATCACATGGATGTCAAATCAGCCTTTTTACATGGTGATTTGAAGGAGCTAGTGTATGTGACTCAACCAGAAGGTTTTGTTCAGAAAGGGGCAGAAAAGAAGGTCTATAAACTATCTAAAGCTTTGTATGGGCTTAAACAAGCACCAAGGGCTTGGAACATCAAGCTAGATGGGGTGTTAAAAGAGTTGGGTTTTGTTAAATGCAAGCATGAACCGGCTGTTTATCGAAAGGGACAGAAAGAAGAGACCTTGATAATTGGGGTTTATGTTGATGATCTTCAGATCACAGGGGGATGCTCAAGAAAAATCAGGGAAATCAAGAAGGATATGGAGAAAAGATTTGAAATGACAGACTTGGGTCTGTTGTCTTATTACCTGGGAAAATTAGGTCACACAAACTGATCAAGGGATTAAGTTGCAGCAAACAAGTTATGCCAATAAGATCTTGGATGAGGCTGGATTGAGAGATTGCAATCCAACCAAGTACTCGATGGAGCCAGGGTTGAAACTGTCAAAAAATGATGAAAGTGAGGATGCTGATGCTACTCAATTCAGAAAGTGGATTGGGTGTTTAAGATATTTGATTCATACCAGGCCTGATTTGAGCTATGCAGTTGGGTATGTAAGCAGATTCATGCAAAGTCCCAAGCAAACACATGTGCTGGCCTTGAAACAAATCCTGAGGTATGTAAAGGGTTCTACCAAGGTTGGTTTGTTTTATGAAAGGGGTGGAAATGATGTCTTGCATGGCTATAGCGATAGCAGTTTTTCAACTGACCGAGATGATGGCAAGAGTACTACGGGGATGATATTCTTTTATGGGACTAGACCAATAGCATGGAACTCTCAGAAGCAGGCCACAGTGGCTCTATCATCATGTGAGGCAGAATTCATGGCTGCTTCAGCAGCGGCATGTCAAGCCATTTGGCTGAGAGGTTTGTTGGCGGAAGTTATAGGGAAGAAAGAGTCTCAGGTGGAGATTAAGGTAGACAACAAGTCTGCTATTGCTCTGATTAAAAACCCTGTTTTTCATGGACACAGCAAACATATAGATACCAGGTATCATTTTATCAGAGAGGCTGTTGAAAAGGAGCAGATTAAAATCGAGTTTGTCAGTGGTGATGAGCAGAAGGCTGACATTTTAACCAAGGCTCTTCCCAGGGTGAAATTTGAAGAAATGAAAATCAAATTGGGGCTGAAAGAAGTTACAAGATGAAGTTACAAGCTTAGGGGGGTGAATTGATAGACTAAGCTTTGTAATAAATAATGTTTAGTGAGTCTTGGTTCGTTATGTTGTAACTGATAGTTAGTTTTTCTGTTATTTTCAGTTTGTAATAAACAACTTTAAATACCTGTGTGTCTGTAATTGTACGCAAGCAGACTAAAGTGAAATCAAAGGATCGATTTCCAAAATTCTCTCAATTTTAGTCTTTCAATTTTAATCAGATACCATTCTTCATACAACCTCCTAAATGACTGTCTTGATATTATTGTAAGAGTATTGTTACTTTAATATAAAATGACACATTAGTTGTGTGTAGTTAGATACTTAAAATGACCATAAAGCTTATTGCAGTTCAGCCTTGTCTATTTTGGCACTAGAATGACTCATTTCAACCTGAACCCATCTTGACCCGATTACCAAGCCTACACATGTGCCACCTCTAATATATTCTAATTGGATTGTGAAAACAGCCTGGAAGTTTGAGAAGCAGTTGTTTGAGTGCTTCTAAAGTCAAAGAAATCTTGGACTATAATGATAATGAACAGAAAGGAGTTAAAGAGTCAAATATGAGTGATTTAAGTGATGATGAAAATGACAATGATGATTTTGAAATGGACGAGGATGAGAGAAAAGAATTCAGGAAAAAGATTAGGCAAATGCTTGAAATGAACCATGAGGTTAAAGAAGAAGTTGATCCAGAAGAAAAAAGAAAGATGATGCAGAAACTTTTGGCTGATTATCCCCTAGTTGTAGCTGAAGATGATCCTGATTGGCCTGAAGATGCTGATGGATGGGGTTTCAATTTTAGTCAGTTTTTTGATAAAATGACTGTTAAGAATGTAAAAAAAGATGATGATGATGATGATGACAGTGATAATAAAGTTAATTGGCAAGATATACGTGCTATTAAAGACATTACTTCTGCTGATTGGGAGGAAACTGTATTCTCAGACCTTAGCCCGCTGGTTGTTCTCGTTCATAACCGTTATAGAAGGTTAGTGTTTATTTGGCCAGCTATTTTCATCAAAGTTGGTTGGGAATATTGCATGTAAAATGGTCTAGGTTATAAGTTTATGATCAAATAAGGGACTCAGTTACCTTATTAATGATTATATGTTATTGGGTCCCTTGATTATAAACATTATAACATATCCCTTAAAAGTTAATTTTGCAAGTATGTTCCTTTTACTTGCTATTTTATAATTTTTATACCATCATGTTAGGCATAAAGATTGGTTGTATATCCAAGCCAAGGGTCTCTTTAGAAGCAACCTCTTTATCCTCTTGGGATAAGAGTAAGTTTTGCCTTCGCTCCAACCCTAGACCCTACTAAATTGGCTTTACATGTTTCATAGTTGCCATTCTTGCTTATGTATGGGAGCTGGTCTTTTAGAGATAATATTAGATTGTTTTATTGATTTTTTTTATGCTTAGGTGGCACGAAGCCGTACAATGGATTGGCTGGTGGGTTGAGTAAGGATCCAAGATGGGCTGGTGGGCAATGGGTTGACTCAAAATACATTTGTCCCTTTTATTGGTTTTTTATAAGTAGTTGTGTTTAAAATGGTTAAAGAATTATATTACTACAATAATAATCTATACCTAATTTAATATAACAATTTAAGAGATTGTATGCAATAAAAATACAGTCCTGGCGTCTTTCAACCTGGTTCCTTTTGAGCTAAACTTTTTTTTTACGCATTTGACCCATTTGACCTATTAGTTTGATCATGGAAATTGAAATCACATGTTTTGCTGCATCGGTCCACCATCGTTACCCCAAGTTGAGCCCTCCTATGACGGGATTTCTAGCATCCCAATTGTTTAATGCTCCAGGTTAGACTTGAACCTGAGACCATTTCAGGTGGAAACCAAAAAGAAAACTCCATGCCTTGCTGTAGCAGGGAGTCTGTTGGGTTAATCGGTTGTTCGCGGGTTAATTCACGGGTTGCGGATCTTAGTTCATGCGTTATACGGTTTTGTTCACGTTTTGAATACATGGTCCATGTTGACCGAATTTGTTGGCTTCAAAGGACCGTTGGATTGTTCCTAAAGAATAGGAGAACGTTGGAGTGGTGTAGATCATGGTTTTATTTTTAGCATGTGCTTGATTTTAGTTTAGTATAAATAGGTTAGTTTATATATTTTAAAAACACTGTAACCTCACTGCAAGTTAGTATATAGAAGTATTTTTTGTTTCATTCATTTACAGTTTATATATTCATATATGTGAGTCTTGTGTCTGATTGAAGAGGGAGTGAGGCTTGAACCAACATTTGGTATCAGAGCCAAGGTTGAAGACGCCGGTTTGAGAGTCGGTTTCGTGAAAGGGAGTAGCCCTTGGCTGCAGGGCAAACGCAGCAGCGGTACGAACCGGATTTTGGTTCTTAGGGGCTGTTTTCGGGACTGTTTTACAGCAGTATACGGAGACCGGGAGCTAGTTCGTGTCAGTCGTTGTCGCGGGAGAAGTACCAGTTGAGACGACGGGGGGTGACGGGTGAACGCCGGTGTGTTCCGTGGGCTGTTAGTCGCGATTAAAAGGGTGTTTTGAGAGGTGCTCGGGTCAGTAGTTGGCACGGGGTGAGTGCCGGTTTGACGACACGGGTGACTGGTGATAAACATTGGCTATTCGTGGCTATTAGCGGTCATCAAAAGAGGAGGTAAAGCAACATTTTCTTGCTGATTCAGGTCATAGCTAGAGGTTTTTGATGCACTCAAAGTCATTCCATCTTTGATCGGGATTGTTTGTGTGAGATAAAGAGACTTACTGAAGGTGCAGAAAGGGCGGGCACAAGGAATCAAGGCAGGTGGCTTTTGGATTCAGCTTGCTTGGCAGGTTAAAGGAAATGGTATAGGCATCAAGTAGTGGCCTTGTTTTCGTCATCGGTGAAGAAGCTTCTTTGAACAAGCATGATCAAACGGGTTGGTGCTGTTAAAATGAAGGTGTTTGATGTGATTGTGTTACTCGGGTGAATAAACTACACGGTTCTAGACATTATGGTTGCTGGAGTTCAAATCGTATGGCTTAGGATGTGGCCGGGGAAAGAGGTCGTTGATCCATTAAAAGTCAAGATGTTAGTGAACGGTTCCAGCAGGATAGCCATGTGAAATGTTACAAGTGTAGTGGATTATTTCAGGTTGAACCGGGGAGACTTTGGACGTGACCGGTTGAGGTCATGGTGTCCGGAATAGGTTGGGATGGTTCAAAAGACGACGGTTCGGTGTCGTGAGTGAAAATGTGAACAAACCGATTAAGGGGGTGAATGTTGGGTTAATCGGTTGTTCGCGGGTTAATTCACGGGTTGCGGATCTTAGTTCATGCGTTATACGGTTTTGTTCACGTTTTGAATACATGGTCCATGTTGACCGAATTTGTTGGCTTCAAAGGACCGTTGGATTGTTCCTAAAGAATAGGAGAACGTTGGAGTGGTGTAGATCATGGTTTTATTTTTAGCATGTGCTTGATTTTAGTTTAGTATAAATAGGTTAGTTTATATATTTTAAAAACACTGTAACCTCACTGCAAGTTAGTATATAGAAGTATTTTTTGTTTCATTCATTTACAGTTTATATATTCATATATGTGAGTCTTGTGTCTGATTGAAGAGGGAGTGAGGCTTGAACCAACAGAGTCAAACCCAAGACCTCTCAAATGAAAGTTAAGTGAGGTGCTAGTTGGGTTGTTAACCCATTGGCATCTAACAAACATTTAGGTGTATTTCTTTTGCCTCTCTCTATGACTTTGAATAAATAAATGGGCAATTGCAATAAATATCCACATATACCATTTCTAATTTGGTCAGTTGTCCAAAGAGATGCCATGCCTTTACAGTGTTTGACAATAATTTATTAGAAATAATGATATGTTTGATTTTATGATTGTAGGCCAAAGGAAAATGAAATGGTACGTGATCAATTGGAGAAAGCCATACAGCTTATATGGGATTGCAGGATACCATCTCCTAGGGTAACTACATATTCATCCTCTCACACATGCATCATATGTACACATATTTGGTTATTTATATGTATGTACATACGTACATTAATTATTAATTAAGAAACATTTATTGATATTTATGGCAGTGTGTTGCAATTGATGCTGTTGTGGAGTGTGATCTGGTATCAACACTGCAAGTTTCTGAGTTTCCTGAGCTCATTTTTACAAAAACTGGGAAGATCTTACATCGTGAAAAAGGTACAAATTATATGTTATAAGTTTGATATCATGTTGTATTTGCCTCGGTTAGCTTTTTTTTTTTTTAAGGATATCGGTCTGGTCAAACTGCTATATGTTTCTACCATTTGCCCCTCTATAAAACTACAAGCATTTCCTTTTTGGTGTGTGGCCACCAATGACATATTTGCTCATTATCATCTAGATAGGTCCAATTAGGGGTGTTCATTATACGAAATGACCTGGAAAAACAATAATTTGAACCAAACTGAATTTGAATCACTAATGTAATTTGGTTTCTAATCACGATAGCATATATATATATATATATATATATATAGGGATTGTATGTTGTGAAAATTCAATCTTAGAGAGGAAACCCTTCAATCTAGGCCCTCTATTTGAATTTTGAAAATAAATATGTGGTCTACACTAAACCACATTAAAATTGATTTGTTTATTCAAAACCCAATTTTTTATTCAGCTTTAATATGGAACGCATATTTATTTTAAGATTCTAAATAGAGGGCCGAGACAAGGTTTAGTTTAAGGGTTTCCTCTCTAAGATTGGGTTTTCACATGATACAATCCCTATTAAGGCTGTAAACGAACCGAATGTTCACCGAATAGTTCCTGAACCGTTTGACGGGAAGTTCGTTTATGTTCGTTCGTTTAATAAATGAACAAACACGAACAAGAAATTCCGTTCGTTTAGTTAAAAGAACGAACATGAACAGAGGTCGTGTTCGTGAACGCTCGATAAGGTGTTCGTTAACATTCTTTTTATGTTTGTTTATTATGTTTATTTGTTAAATATGTTTCATATTAATTTTTTTTTATTTTTAGTTTAATATTATATTATTTAAATTAAATATCTAGTCATTTGAAATTTATATCTTGTTAAAAACATAGAAATTTGAATCTCAGATGCTTGAAATATTAGTTTTAAGTAATTTTAATTATGAATATTATTTTTTAAGTGTTTAATTTTAAGATGATTATGTATAATATTTGATATTCAAATGCTAATTTTCTTTTTAAAACAATAAGCATTCATTTATGTTTATGAACCGTTTGTAAACAAGTTCAATTCCTTAATGTACGAACACGAACATGATTTTTCGTTCGGTAAGTATTCATGAACTGTTCGTGAAGAAATTAAATGTTAAACGAACGAACATGAACAAGGGGTCGTTCGTGTTCGTTTACAACCCTAATCCCTATTATATATAACATACTTTTATTTTTTTATCATAATTTGAATAACATTTACCCGGTCAGATGAAACACCTCAGGTTCAATAGATGTAAGATTAGTTCAAATTTTTGACAAATAATTTCTGTGGGACAGTAGACATGTTATTTTGTTCTCATTGAGGGAAAATTTGCCCAGAAATTATCCTTGTTAGGGTGAGAAATCATGATGTGTAAGAAGAAAAAAAAAATACAAGTTTAAAAGTGTAATTGTGTTTTGTTGGGTTCCAGAAATAAGAACGGCAGATGAGTTGTCAAAGATTATGGCCTTCTTTTACTATGGAGGAGCAAAGCCAGCTTGCCTTAATAACTCTACAATCATCAATGATGCTATTCCTGGTTTCATCACCAAGAACTAGATGTACAAGTTCACCGATCATGCTTCCATAACTTGTACTCTTTTTTTTGAGAAATGATACAAGTAAATGTGAAAAAAAGCATGTATTTTGGCATTTATACGTATTTATCAAGTTACATTATCCAGTATGTTTTGTTTTCATTTAGGTTTTCTTGTTATATATATAGGAGTTGGTTCAAATACACATTTTTTTTGTGTGTGAAGGTACAAAAGTCTATGTGATTTCACTAAGCATTAATTATTTTTCCGTGATTTTATTACACCAACTTAAAAATATCATGTACAAATGAAATTATTATGTAAATGGTTAATGTGTGATAATTTCACATCTACGTGATAAAATCACACAACAATTAACGTTTTTATCACCCAGACTTTGTATACTTTACATGCAAAATGCTTTTGTATTTTAATCTCTCTATACACACACTCAACATATTATTTCTTTAAACCTCTACATTTTTTTAAAAGTTAGGTTTTCCAATTTACCTCTAGAGGAATTCATAAATTTTTTTTTTGAGTAAAGCATGATAATACTTAACCAGTCTACCATTAATACTTGATCAAAGGCGTTGCTCCTTGGAGCTCCAATTTATAAGGTTGGATCCATGCATTTTCTCAAGTTTTTCAATAATACACAACATATAGCTAGCTTGATGTAACCTATTGAGTTGGTTATTTGTTTACTAATAGAGAAGAACCATTTATATCTTGTAAAAGCATCAAATACCTTTTAAAATGAAAGGTATCCTATAGATCTTTTATTCATGTGTGTTCAATATATGAATCTTAGTATTCATTCTTATGAAAATGGTAACAAAGAGATACTATTTCTTATAATATGGACAAATGAAAGTTTAAGTCCTGAAGAAGCATTTCATGAAGCCTCACATAATTTGATTGATTTTCTTTTTACATAGAAGAAAATTTAAATTAGGAAGCCAACCAACATATAGTTCATTTATTTAACATGTTGAAGCGGTTGAGGTGACACATGTGGGAGGTAACACAGGTGGAAGGTGGCATATGTGATGATAATGAAAGGTAGAAAATTATTTGAAAGGAATGTTGAATTCCTTTACATGAAGGAACTTTTGAATCAATTTGAATTCAAATTTCATTCATTTCTCAACCAAAGACGTTTAAAAAGTTGCAATACATTCATGTAACGCTTCGGTTTCAGGAAACTTTGGATGTGAGACAAATTAGTTTTGGTAAATTTCTTATAATATCTTATGAGTGGTTACGCAATGGAAAAATCATTTGTACTCTTTTCTTGTAATTAAACAACTTTTTGGTTGAAATAACTATATTTTCATAATTAAGGAATTAAATATTTTTTTTCATACAAAACTTTGTTTCAAACAAAAAATGATAATTGTGTCGTTTTGTGTCATGAAAGATGAACATAATCAGTGTCACAAGGCATGTGTCTAGATTTTTTCAGTTTCTAACCTTGTTAACATATATATGCTGCAAGTTCGATTATGTGCCTAGAATGTAAAAATCATTTCCAACATCCAACCCTAGACATGTAATCATTCATTATACTTAAGGACATTTTGAAAATAATGTCAGAACAGGTCAATAACATTTTATTTACTCAAAATATTCTTGCCATGAATGGTTTTAAAGCTTTTGATCATAATTTGTAATGATTAATCTAAACATTTAGCAGGTTATTTCACTTTAAAATACAACCATTGTGTATACTAGTTTTGTTGCACAGGTAGGTCTACTAAAAGTAACCCTTGTTTTATGTTTATTCTTAATTCGGAGACTAGGTTGGCCTTATTATAAAAATTTCACATGATATTAAAAGTCTCTAAACATAATTTGTGTGATTAATCTAACATTTAGCAAGCTATTTCATCTTAATGTACGACCATCTTATGCACTAAGTTTATTGCTTAGGTATGTCTTATCAAAGTAGCCCTTGTTTTATGTTTATTCTTAATACATAGATTGAGCTAGCCTTTTATAAGGCTTGCTCATAATATGTGTACCATTTGATCAAACTATTCGTATGCTATTAAAGTATTTAATACATTGATGTTGATTTTGAAGATATAAATCATTTTTAGGTTTTGAAAAATTAAATGTAAATCTTTAGAAAATATTGGTTTTGTGAAAGTACATGAACTTCTAATATTTCTAACGGGATAGCACCTTGATACTAGCTTCTATCTTTGGGTTTCTTGAGTAGAAATTCAACACGTAAGTATGACACGTTTTTGAGTGAGTGAATTGTTTAATTTGTAATTACGAAGACAGCATACCATGTCCTGCTATTTATTAGTTGTTATTTGACATGTAGCAAACCTATATACCAGGCAGTAGCTGTAGCAATCTGCAATCCCTTGGCTCTAGTTAGTAGTCAACTTGTCATGTGTCATCCTCTTACTGTTTTGCGCATTTTGCGGCATAACATATATTTGTGCCCTAGGTAACAGTCCGTTATAGAGCCAAGTCACATAACACACATCATACTTCGTTAGGCACGTCATTTCCGCACAAGTTCCTTCATGGGTTTGTAACAAACTGCGGTTCTTGTAGCGGTCTGCTACCATTCAAAAATCCCATGTTTTCACTTTTGGTCATTGGGATCGGGTTTAAATACAGATCCATTATTACTGGTTTACTTTTAATGCAAATTGGGATTAAAGTGTTACAATTCTAGTTTCAAACAACTTCCCTAAACATACAAACTTACCCAGTATATTTCCTACTTGGTAGGAGTTCTAGTTGGTTTGCCCGACTAAGAAGACTACCCCACACATTTTAGCTCCCCAAGAATTTGACAAAATGACGAATTCAACCAAAAAATGAAAAAAAAGTACATAATTATAATTATAATCATTAACATTGTAATTTGATTCGTAGTGCTCTTGATTACATGGAAATACACCCTACCCCCCACGTGTCAAGCTTTGATTATAATTATAATCATTAACATTGAATTTGTGTAGCTCTTGATTACATGGAAATCTACACCCCACGTGAATTTGTGTAGAGAACTAAGTTCCATGGTTTTGATAAATGAAGGCACTCAACTCACTAGCATGAATCATTTAAAAATAACTTGTGATACCCAAGTCCTTTTGGTATCACAACTAATTGTACCAAGTCAGCCACAAATACTTGAGAACCTTGAGCAATAATATTATCATCAACATTTACAAGGACAATGTGTGCATGTGGAGACAAGCAGCTGTTCATGGCGTGTGCATGTGTGTTATCAATATACATTTCCAAAGTACACCACAACCACTGTACCAAAAACTCTCACTTATAGCATGACTGTAGAGTCTAGGGAGGTTGAGATGTAGGCAAACCAAACATCTACTTTTAAGGAGAGAGAGGTCGCTACAAAGAGACCCCCCGGCAATCAAAATTTCTATTACAAGAATTATCAAAGAAAAATACAAATTTCTTTTTATGCAAAACAAATCATATTATTCAAAAGAAAATTTTCCCATGATATTAATATATAGCTTGAAATATTAACCTGTGGGAATATATGGAAAAATTTAAACATACACTTGAGGCTTGAGAGAGAGGATAGCTTTCTTGATTCTTTCAGCGGCGGCCTGTAGGGTGGAGAGGGATGCTGCATAAGAGATCCGTATGCAGGTGTCATCACCAAATGCATCTCCAGGGACAAGGGCAACCTGGGAAATTTAACAAAAAGTATTTGAATTATAAAATCCTATATCTTCCATTTCACTTAAAATATTTCAGTAACTAAGAAGTTTTTGTCATGAAAGCTACAAAAATTGTTTTTTAGGTGTAGTTATATAAACCCAGTTTTATAAAATCCCTTAATGTGATAAATTAGAGACAAACATGTAATTTTAACTATAATAATATCTAATATTTACCTGACCCTTCTCCAGCAAGTACCGACACAAAGACTCGGAATCCTTGATCAAACCAAAGCCATCAACCTCTGTGCCATAGTAGCTGAAGTCAAGAAAGAGGTAGAAAGCACCCTGCAAAACCCCAGATTTAGAAGCAACAAGTCCACGATACATTCTAGATAAATTACTGTGACAGTGATACAATGCAAGCATCAATATATTACGTGGATACATGTAAACAAGAACTGGTGTAAATAATTAGAAATATAATTCTTTTTCATTTTTAATATATTGTATATGGATGGTCACACAAACGTATGGCTATCATACCTGAGGTTCAGACACTTTTACACCATCTAGTTCCCCGAAGGCTGAGACCAAAAAGTCTCGCCGTTCACAGAATGCTTTGACCATGTGAGAAACAGCTTCACCACCTGCATAACCCATTCCTAAAGCAGCAACCGCAGCTTTTTGAGCTATACTACTAGCACCTGATGTTGACTGAACCAACAATGAAGAGGGACCAATTATGCAAACATGTCAAAAATGCCATATTCAACAATTAAATCAAATTAACAAGGATTCTTGAAGTAGGTTTAATGTGACATTATGTACCTGGCTTTGAATTTTGTTACACGCAGCCACAAAGTGTTTAGGACCAGCAATATATCCAAGCCTCCAACCAGTCATTGCAAAAGCCTACCAAAATGCACACCAAGTGAGCCACATGTAAAGATGACATTCATGAGTAATCATCAATAAAGGATGATCATTAATAAAATAATGTGCTTTTTGAGTGCATTTGTTCGATAATGCAGCTATATACCTTAGCGAACCCATTGACTGTTAGTGTCCGCTCCCACATTCCAGGCAAAGATGCAAAGCTAGTGTGCACAGCTGGCACGTATATTATGTGCTCATATATTTCATCAGAGAGCACCTGAACAGAACCCACAAAATTATTTTCACGTTATTTATAAAAATTTTACTTATGAATGAGTCGACTTGGGTTGTGCTTTGTCTGATTGTCTCCAATGGGTCAAAAGGGTCAAATAAATTTTTTAGCTAAAAGGGTGTGGGTTGAAAGTCTAAAATGTGTTTTGAATGCATACAATCTCCTAAATGCTTTTCATATGCCAACACAATCTTCAGCCTATCAAGGTTGTGGGTTAAAGTCCCAATAGGGACAAGTGTGAGGGAGTGTTTACTGCTCAAAAGAGAACAGAATGACATGCCTACCAGCCCATTTGACCAAATATTGGACAATGACATGTTTCATCCCAATTTGACCCAACATGCCTACCAGCCCATTTCGCCAAATGTAGATCATGTGATAAGTATACCAAGAGTCTTGGATGCTTTGCAACGACTCGAGCAATCTCTTCAAGCAATTTCTTAGGATACACCGACCCGGTTGGGTTAGACGAAGAACAAAGAATTAGTAGTCTTGACTTTTCAGTAATCTTGGATTCAAGAAGCTTTGGATCTAACAGAAAATTTTCTGATATGCTTGCAGGAAGAATCACGAATTTTTTTTTTAAAAATGGGTCCCATTTTAAGAAATTGGTTACAAATGGGGTTGAAATTTTTTTTTTTTTTCACAAATTGGGTTATCTCCATTTGTAGTGGCGAAATTGAGGAGAGATAAAATGTGGTTGTAGGGGTGTAAGAAGCCGGTACATTTGTTAGCAATAAAAAAATCAAAAGAACCTCATTTTTGCCACTCCTAGTAGCGAAAATAGGCACAGCTTGTACCAGTGTACTTTTTTGCCACTCTTAGTGGCGAAAATACTGAAAGCTTGTACCGGTGTCCTTTTTTGCCACTAGGAATGGCAAAATAGGTTACTGGGTACAACCTATACCTATTTTCGCCACTAGGAGTGGCAAAAATGAGGTTCTTTTGATTTTTTTTTATTGCTGACAAATGTACTGGCTTCTTACACCCCTACAACCTCATTTTATCTCTCCTTAATTTCACCACTACCAATGGAAATAACCCCATTTGTGAAAAAAAAAATTTTCAACCCCATTTGTTACCAATTTCTTAAAATAGACCCATTTTTAAAAAAAAAAATTCGAAGAATCACAGATTTAGCATCCGCCAATCTTTGCCATTTCAGGGTAACTCACCCAAAAGGGAGCTGGAATCATAAACTGAAAACAGGAAATGATAGCAAGTTAGTGGGATGCTATGTTCTAGATAAGAATTATCATAACACCTAGAATAAGAAAAGTAAAGAGCAATTGACCTCATCTCCTGGGGAACAAACAGTCCTCTACAATTAAAAAAAGATGAAATAATTTTTTTTAAAAGAACTATAATTGAAGTATTCATTATCTATCATTTAATATTAGTCAAGCAGGAGAATAATGTTGCAATATCTTAAATGATGGAACTTACCCTTTAGTTTCTTACATATTGCCGTTCGTAGTTCCAGGGTACCCGCATTAGGAGTATACCTTGTGTAACCTTCACGAATTGCATTTATTCCAGCCTAGTAAAAATTTAAATGATGATTAACTAAAGAAATGATTTGTAGAATGACAGGGACACCAGCTTCTGCTAGTGCAGTTGCTTGGTCGGTTATAGCCACTGTTTTTGAAGGCTTTACAGAGTTGACTCTAGGGCTCAGAGAGGTATCAAGTTCCATTTGCTCCGAATTATTGTCTGTAATTACTGCTGAACAAACTATAGAGAACTTCTGATGTCTTCTAGCCTCCAAAGATCTACCCCAAAATAAACCGAAAAAATAAAAGATATTGTGGTATAATTCTAGCATAGGTAGGTCTCAAAAACACCTTATTAAATCTGTTTTTTAAATACCAGGCTATAAGTTCTCCATAAAGTAAGAGTAAAGATGGTTTCTTACTTAAAGCAATAACGGGAAATCCTGTTTGCCAGAATGATAGGTATGCAAATGCAATTAGCGGATAAGTTATGGAGGATAAAGATTATTACAATCAGAGTCGATATATAGCGGAAACACAAACACACACACAAACGAAAGCAATAAACAAGACACAAGGTGACCTATGTTTATAAGCTACAACCAGGCTTTCTTTATATTGTTGCTCAGTACACGATTACAATTACAGGATACATGATATAAATAAAAAAGGATTGTGGTTTCTAAATTGGTGGCCAAAAAACTAACTAAATATTAATCAAACTGGCCCCAATAGACCTCCTAGTCAACCGAATTAATACAAGCCCGAAAGGCTTAACCAATCCTAATTCCTAACAGAAGATATCCATGGATGTAATTACAAGTGGTCTTAGGAGGGGTACTATTGATTTTCAGTTCAATAAAATTTTCTATCAATAGGGGATGGAATGCCATTGCTTTTCTTTGTTTTAGCCGATTTGATATGTAAGACACTCAAAGGCAAGAGCTTTATGTGCATAACACATCGATCTATTTACAACCAAAGGTTGCATCTTTTGCATAACAGCCTTCCTCATCAAATAATCATCCTTTTGGTGGTTTTTACATGTCAGCCTCCTCCAGACCCTAATTTTGGCACACATGTGCATGATGTGTCATTCGCCTCATGCCTATGGCTTTTTTTAGACCCTAATGAAGATTGTCAACCATAATTCATGCAATCCATGTCATAAATTTCTATAACTTAATAATTTGTTATTCTTGGCGTTAAACCTCATTCTTACTGAGATGGTAGAACTTCAACTACAATTATGAAGACCTCAATTCCAAATTAGAAGAACAAATTGTAGGCATTAGATATCATTCAATCCAAATGATTAACAGATCTTCGTGTATCATCATACTACATTTGAAATAAACGTGTGTGTGCAAACTCCCATAGAACGTACATCTAAATCTACTCGATTTATACAAAAACAATCCAACTAATTTATAAATTCATTTCCAATGACAACTGACAAGAAATCTGTATACAAAACTCTAAAAACCAATTCAATCACAAAATAAATGTTAGCAAGTTCTAATGCCAAATCAAATCACAACTATTAAGCTATCAAACGATAGCGATAATAAGAAGAGGAAAGCAAATTTAATATTTTTTAACTAAACTATTATGTCGTGCATTACATATATTTAATGTAAAATATTAAATAGTTGTAATACAAATTTAAAAATTAAAAAAAAATATTTTAAAGTAAATGATTAATTGCATACGAATGAACACTTTAAGCAATAAAACAATAACTAAAAACTATATTAACTATACAAAATAATATATAATCCTTTTGATTTGTAACAATTATTATCTTTGAACGAATTAATAATAAAACTTCAGTTTGTATTATATCAAAGACTAACTTCTATAAATCAATTAGGTCGAATATAATTCATGTAATTATTAAATTAAACGACTCAAATTAAAAATATCGTTAAACATAATGACCAAAAGTGTAATTTTCTCTATCATTTTCTCTACTTTGGTAAGTAAATTTAAATAACAAAATTTGTTTATATAAATCTTATTGTTTAAAACTCTGGTTTATAGTTTATACTATTTTTATAAAAAAAATATTTTTAAAGAAAACTTGTTTTTTATATAACTTTGATTTTCCGAAGATAAAATATTTCTTATATAAAAAATTTAATATTAAAAAAAAACCATATTTTATAAGCTTTTTTTAAATGTGTTTTCTAATAAAAAGATAAATAATATTATTAGTTATTAGTATTATAATTATTTATTACGAAAGAGAATAGAATTATTTAATAGGAGAAACTTAAATGAATTTGACAAGAAATTAACATTTGTGAATAGTGGTGTAAGAATACGACAAGTGAAAAAGTATATTTTTGTTTATTAGTATAGTATGATATGATTTTAGATTTTAGGGTCAAATATAATTATTTTTAACTGAATTATTTGATTATTTTTATCCTGGGGTGGTGGTGGGGTCTCAACGGAGGTCATGGTAACTAGACCTTGGTGACGTGCCCTGAAAATCAGTGGTTCACACTTTGAAATCAAATGCCGTTAAAAAATGTAATGATCATTAAATTCAGTGAAGTTATGGGTTGTTTGAGCATCTAATGATTTTATCAATAAATTATATCTAAATCAATTAAAGGTTGTTACTATTTGTTTTACCAAAAATATATCTATGAATCATTCGATTTATCTTTTAATTATTAAGTTTTAAACATATTATCTCTAACACTTAATGAATATATTACACACATTTCAAAACTTAATTTTAAATTTATATCATTTATTCTCAATAAAGCGTAGAATAATCAATCGCTTGAAAAGGACATCATCCGACACATTGTATAAGGGTATTTACGATCTTGTTTAAAACTGTAAAACCATACAAACTAGTTGTCGGTTTGATTTCGTGTTTGGTTTTTCTTTGAAATTCAGTAGGGTTGTTTCAAAATTTTCAAACAATAGCCAACATTTTTGTTTAAGGTTTATATATAAATGATCTATAATATAGGACCATGAGATTCATATATATATATATATATATATATATATATATATATATATATATATATATGATTTGAATCCTACGAAAACCCGATCTTAAAGAGAAAACCCTTAAACCCTTCGTGAACCGTTGATCAAAGTTTTATTACATTATCTCTTTATTTATTTGGAAGGGCATATTGGACTTTTTATAATCAACCACTTTTTCATATTTACTCTATCAGATCTGTCAAAACTCAAGACTATATCTTTCAATATTTTTCTTTCTTCTATCACATTCTTCATCTCCCCAAATATTGGCAGCCTTGGACGATCGGTGTTGTGGTGGTTCTTGGCGGCGACAACAACAAGTGATGGTGATGGTGGTGCTCACTCCTCTTTCTACTCTTGCAAACGATGAAAGAGATGGTGGTGGTGGTGCGTCTTGGGTGAGGAGCGTGGTAGCGGTGGTGGTTGTGGATTCATGGGGCTACGGTGGTAGGTTCAAGAGACGGTGGTGGATGAACGGTGGTGATTGATTCTGGAGCGGTGGAGGTGGTGGATTGGGATTCTAAAGATAGTAGTGGCGGGTTTTAGGTGGTGGTTGAGGGTTTTCAGGTGGTGGTCGTGGGTTTCAAGAGGTGGTGACCGTGGGTTTCAATTGGTTTTCAAGAGGTGGTGGCAACGGTGGTGGTGTGGTAATAGTGGTGACGGCGGTGGTGGTAGTGAAGGTGATGATGGTTCAAAGGCATGCTTAACCATGTGTATATTGTGTATTAAAACTTGTACATTTCTTTTTTTACACATGTGTAATGTATTTCATGTATTATAACTTGTACTTTTTTAGTTAGACACATGTGTAGTTTTTCGAGTCATATAGTTTTTTGAGCTTGAATCTGTTTTTTGTATATAAGACATTTGAAGTTAGACAAATGTGGGTATATTTTTTAAAGTTTGTGGTTATTATGTGCATTTTTTTATTACTATACATGTGTAGTTTTCAGATATTATGTTGTTGTTTAACATGTGTACTTTGTGTAGTAAAACTTGGGCATTTTTAATACTACACATGTGTAGTTTTTGTTGTTCTTAGTTAATTTGATGTTCTTGGTTAATTTGATGTTCTCGTATAAAACTAACATGTGTTTAAAAATATGTAAGATTAATGATAATTGATTTTTTACACATGTGTATGTTTTTATGTTCTTAAAAAAAAGAGTGTTTTTTTTTATTTTGTATAAAAGGTACACATATTTATTGTTCTTAAAAAATGTTTTTTTTTTTAATTTGATAAACACTACACTTGTGTAGTGTTTATTTTATATATAAAATAGATAAACATGAGAGAACCTTCCCAGATTTATTTTTTCCTAATTGTACACATGTGTAATTTTTATTGAATTCCAAGTGTACACTCGTGTTTTGTTTATTGTGTTTGAAAATATGTAATAATAATGATAATTGGTATTTTACACGTGTAATTTTTTGTTCTTGAAAAAAAGAAGTTTTTTTTTTATTTTGTATAAAACTAACCGTTTTTAAAATAAAATTATATATTTGAAAAATAGTGTCATCAAGTGAGAATAGAGATAAAAGGAGTGAGTGAGTGAGAGAAAAAATCTAACATGATAGAGGAGGGAGAAAAAGTTTGTCAAAGATAAAAAGATTCTCAGAAGAGAGAAATAAATTTAGTAGTCTTTCTTGCCCTTTATGAGGGCAAAAGTGGTACTTTACATTTCTATCTTCAATTAAATATTCAACTTAAAACATGAACCACAAATTATTAATAAATATTTAATTTAAAATCTGAAATAAGTTAGATCAACGATCAAAATAGGGTTTAAGGGTTTTCTCTTTAAGATCGGTTTTCACAGGATTCAAACCCTATATATATATCGGATGACCGTTCCTTATTGCGATAACCGAAAAAGTACATCTTATTACTTTGGGGCCTACATTAAAGTAAATCTAAAGGTGTAGGTTTTTCTTATTTTTTTATTAATTTAAGTAGGCTTTACATTAATTAAAAAAAAGAAAAAACCTACATCTTTAGATTTACTTTAATGTGGGCCACAAAGTAACCAAAGTAATAAGACGTAGTTATTCGTTTAACACAATAAACATGGGTTAACATTTGATCATATATATATATATATATATATATATATATGGGAAATATCAATAAAAAGTATATTTTGCCTAAGAAGGCTAAAAAGGATATTCAAAACCTTCAAAACCGACCTAAACGAACTCCGATTGAACTCATTTTGATGACATTGAAACCGTCTCATCGAACCCTACAATATTAGCTTTTGAGTTTTAGCTTTAACTACTAGTTTCGGAATTTAGATTTTAGGGCTTGATTTTCAGCTTTTAGGTTTTATCTTTAGGTTTAGGATTTGCTTTTAAAATTTTGGTTTTAGTATTAGGATTTATTGTTTATAATTGAAGGTTTGGGTTTTAGGGTTCTACAAGACGGTTCCAATGATGTAAAAATGAATTCAATTGGAGCTTGTTTGAGTCGGTTTTCGAGTTTTTAAAAATCCTTTTTAGCCTTTTTAGGCAAAATAGACTTTTTAGGGGAACCTTTCCCTATATATATATGGAAAGGATAATTTGAAAACCACTTATTCGTGTGAAAACCTTGAAAACTAGACAAAAATCATGTAAAAAATGTATTTTTTTTTAAATTTTTTTACAGGTTTGTAATACTATTGGGCACATTTTTATAAAAAAAAATCAAAAAAGCTAGCGCCGACCAGATATTTAAAAAAAATTATAAAACCATGTAAAACATATGTAACAAAACGTAAAAAAATTTCGTCAGATATGATGCAGCGTTACGTATGTTTTGCATGGGTTTATAAAATTTTTTTTTGAAAAATATTTGGTCGGCGCTTTTTTGATTTTTTTTTATAAAAATTTTTGGAAAATAAGGACTGATGAGCAAAACCACTGGAGCCCAACAACGGAATAACAATCGCGGACTACCTAACCGCAGACGCTTGGTCTTAACCACTGCCTTTCAACCGCAGACTACAACAGCGGATCCGACAACAACGGATCTAATAATCACTGATCCAACAACAACGGATCCAGTAGTTGAAGACAACTGTGGATCAAGACCTGAAGACAACAGCGGATTCAACAACCGCATAATAACTTCCGCGGTTCAACCACTGAAGACACAACAACTGATCACAACCACGGACGAACAATTGAAGACCCATGTTTTCGTAGTTGTTGACTTTTGTATCCATTGTTGTACATTTGTGTTTGTTTCAGTACCTGTATTTCTGTCAGCTGTTTGTCTTATTCTTTCTTGTCCTGTAACATTGAATGTTGGGTATTTATACCCCAACATTCTCTTAGATTTGACACTCATTAATTGTTTTTACGGCTAAAATATCTTACTCATTTTACCATTTTACCCTCTTGACTTCATTGACCACTGATTATCTTCCTCTTATGTATATATGTCATTCCTATATTCAGTGGTTATCTTCTTCCGTTCTTAATTTAATATCTCTGAAACTCCATGATCATCTTTGTGGACATGAAGTTAAACTCCCTTCAACTTAAATTCAAGATGCTACTTCTGGCGAAGGACATCTGCTTGTCAGGCATGTCACCTGGCTCAACGCATTTACACTGATCTTGTCTGAGCTTGATGCTCATGATGATCGTGTGTAACGGCATCAAACCAGGCTTCATTCCTAACAAAACACTGTATGTACTTCTGGGTACACATGATTGTACTGGTTTGTCTTTTTTCTTTCTCTCTCTTATGCTTACAGGTTTGTCCAATAGGTAAAAACCCTAAGGTAAACTTTTATTTTTCATCGACTATCGGGAGTTAAACAAAGTAGCAATCAAGAATCGATACCCCTTACCTCGGATCGACGACCTGTTCGATCAGCTACAAGGATCAAGTTACTACTCTAAGATCGATCTATGGTCTGGGTACCACCAGCTAAGGATTCAAGAAGAAGATATCCCAAAGACAGCTTTCCGCACTTGGTATGGCCATTACGAGTTTTTGGTCATGCCGTTTGGGCTGACTAATGCACCCGCATTATTCATGGATCTCATGAATAGAGTTTGCAAACCTTATCTAGATAAGTTCATCATTGTGTTCATTGACGACATACTTATTTACTTGAAAACTCAGGAAGAACACAAAAAGCGTCTCCAATTGGCTCTTGAACTGCTACGGCAATAGAAGTTGTACGCTAAACTCTCCAAATGCGACTTCTGGATTCGAGAAGTCCAATTCTTGGGGCAAGTTGTTAATGAACATGGGATACATGTGGAAAAATCCAAGATAGAGGCTATCAAGAATTGGGAAGCACCGAAGAACCCAACTGAGGTGCGACAATTCCTAGGCTTGGCAGGCTATTATCGACGATTTATTGAAGGATTTTCAAAGATAGCCCAACCACTTATAACCTTAACCCATAAAGACAAGAAATATCTCTGGACCGACAAGCAAGAAGCTGCATTCCAACTTCTCAAGCAGAAGCTCTATAGTGCACCTATCTTATCTCTTCCTAATGGAATGGATGACTTCGTAGTATACTGCGATGCCTCAATAAAAGGACTCAGCTGTGTGCTAATGCAGCGAAAGAAGGTGATCGCATATGCTTCTCGTGGACTTTCAGTTGACGAGACCTTGTGATGGACGAGAAGAACTACACCACCCATGACTTGGAACTTGGAGCCGTGGTATTCGCACTCAAGATCTAGAGACACTAACTATATGGTAAAAAGTGTACGATATACACTGATCACAAGATTCTCCAACACATATTCGAGCAGAAGGAACTGAACATGCGACAACGTCGCTGGCTCGAGCTACTAAACGACTACGAGTGTGCTATCAAATATCACCCAGGGAAGGCCAATGTAGTGGCTGATGCCCTGAGTCGGAAGAATACCTCGAAACCCAAGAATGTACGAGCCCTAAAACTCACCATCCATCCCAGTCTCCCTGAACAGATACGCAGTGCCCAGGTTGCGACATTGAAAGAAGAAAATCTAGTGGTCGAATCACTAAGGGGAATGGAGAAACAACTTGAAGTGAAAGCCGATGGCTTACATTATTTCATGGAACGCGTCTGGGTTCCACATCACGGAGACTTACGAGACCTTGTGATGGACGAGGCTCACAAGTCCCGGTATTCCATTCACCCTGAATCTGATAAGATGTATCATGATCTGAAAATCCTTTATTGGTGGCCAAACATGAAAGCCGATATTGCCACCTACGTGAGCAAATGTTTGACTTGTGCCAAAGTCAAAGTCGAGTACCAGAAACCCTCTGGATTACTCACACAACCTGAGATCCCCATGTGGAAATGGGAACAGATCTCCATGGACTTCATTACCAAATTACCCCGTACACCTAATGGATGTGACACTCTCTGGGTAATTGTGGATCGACTGACTAAGTCAGCACATTTCCTTGCGATCAAGGAAAACGACAAGATGGAAAAACTAGCCAGAATATATGTTAAGGAAGTAATCTCGCGTCATGGAGTGCCAATCTCCATCATCTCTGATCAAGACGCCAGATTTACTTCGAACTTCTGGAAATCACTACAAAAGTCGCTTGGTACGCGGTTGGATATGAGTACAACATACCACCCACAAACTGATGGCCAGAGTAAACGCACCATACAGACTCTTGAAGATATGCTACGAGCATGCGTAGTCGACTTCGGGAACAGCTGGGAAACTCACCTACCGTTGGTAGAGTTCTCCTACAATAACAGCTACCCACAAGTATAAAGGCAGCGCATTTTGAGGCACTCTATGGCAAGAAATGCCGATCACCCATCTGCTGGGCGGAAGTGGGCGACAGTCAGCTCACTGGCCCGGAACTTGTACACGAAACAACGGAGAAAATCACGCAAATCAGAAACTGTATGACAGCAGCTCGTGATCGTCAAAAGAGCTATGCCGACAAACGCAGGAAGCCTTTGAAATTTCAAGTAGGCGATAAAGTCCTTCTGAAAGTTTCGCCATGGAAAGGCATCATTCGTTTTGGTAAACGAGGCAAACTGAACCCGAGGTATATTGGACCCTTCGAGATCCTGAAGAGGATTGGTCTAGTGGCATACCAACTCAACTTACCCGCCGAACTCGATGGAGTTCACAACTTGTTTCATGTCTCGAACCTGAAGAAATGCTTGTCAGATGAGACACTTGTAATTCCACTGGATAAGATCCAGGTGGATGAACAACTACTATTCGTGGAGGAACCGATAGAGATCATGGATCGTGAGGTCAAGAAGCTTAAGCAAAGTCAGATTCCGATTGTCAGAGTCCGATGGATCTCGAAACGCGGACCTGAATTCTCGTGGGAACATGAAGATCAGATGATGCGCAAATATCCCCACCTTTTCAAACAGACAATGTTGAACGCTGACAACAACGAATAAATTTCGGGACGAAATTTCCTTTCAACAAGGGGATGATGTGACAACCAGAATTTTTTTTTGTTTCTCGAACACTTTTGATTCTCAAACACTATCAACAACAACCAAATTTCGGGACGAAATTTCTTTCAACAGGGGGATGATGTGACACCCGACAATTTCAGGTAAATTGCAACTCTTACATCCTTTACATTTCACATTCATACTTGTTGCATTTCATTTAATTATGTTTAATTAGATGAGTCAAACACAAACTACTGCGAAACGACAGTTCGTGGAACTATCGAATCGTACATTTCACATTGGTTTTGGAAATCAAGTGTGGCAAACACAAACACTAACACAAAACAATAATTCGAGGAATTTTTGAGTTGTGCATTACACGTTGATTAGGATTAATCAAGAGTGCAAACATTCGTAAAACACAAACACAAACAATCACCGATAATTCGAGAAATTATCGAAAGACACACGAGTCTCACGAACGTTGGTGAACAAACGATTGATTGGTAATTGAGTCACACATGACCGAACATTAGTAATTAAGGTCAAACGATGTTAAACGAGGAGTTATTAGCGTGAAATGATCGAAAAACAGATCGAAACGATGGAAATGGGCCTATTGGGCCTGACCAGAGGTCCAGGCGGTACGCCTAGACCCAAACACCCTTCCTGGGTGATGTGCGCGAGACGGGAAGGAAAGTCTCGGATGCCAGGCTCTCGCGCAGTACGCCTGGACCCAGTGAGCCACGCCAGGCGGTACGCCTGACAGACACAGATAGCAAAAATGGATTTACACTCAACCTACTCGCTTTTAATCATTCTAATCCTATTTCCTCGACTAAATCACCTCAATCTCGATCTCCTACCCTTGTTTCTTCATCATTTCACCAGAAAAACCTCCATTGTTGGTCTTGGAAGCCATTGTTGGAGCTCTTAGAAGGTTTGAAGCTTGGAAGTGAAGCTTGGAAGCTTGTCTTCATCAACACCACCACTTGAACCTCCTAGGAAATCATTCTCAGAAGACTTCAGAGCTGCTAAGCACCTGTTCCAGATTCATCTCAGTGTTTTAGAGCATCCAAGGTAGTTTTACATGTTCGTTCATAGTTAGATCGTACATGCAAGGGCTAAAAACCCACATGCAAGTGTATTTGATCACATGCAACTCCGATCCGCTCACATGCACGAATTTGTAATGGTCTAGAGTGTTTATTGATATATTTTGAATGAGATTGATGATAGAAACCATCTAGGATTGGGTTTTTTTGATTTGATGCAACTTACTATATTAGGAAGCTTTTTAGTTACATGTTGGTGATTTGTGATGATCTAGACATGTTAGACATGTCTAGATTTTGTCAAATGCATATTGAAGTGTTTAGAAACACATTTGGATATGTGATTTTGTGAAAATACGATTTTTAGATAAACCTACTATATATGGAAACTTTTGTAAATCAAAAGAGGGCTTTTGATGTTTTTGAGTGTTTTGATGAACTTTGATAATTGAAATATGGTTAGAAATGATTTCTAAGCATATTGGAAACTTTGATTTGTGAAAACAAGCTTTTAAACGGATACTTACTATTTTAGGAAACGTTATTTGGGTTAAACGCCATAAACGGTGATTTACGCGCAAACGATATATTCTAAGTGTTTAAAAGTGTTTTTGTAAACATATTAAAGGTATAACTTTATGAAATGGAATTTCATAACCACACTTTCTTAAAATAGAAACCTTCCAAATATGGAAACTTTTACCGAAACAGAAACGTTACTATTTCCGAAACATGACTTATGTGAAATCATCACGATTAGAGTCATAGGAATGCATGCTGGTGTCTTACTAGCATTAAGACACATAATCAAACTAAACGAAACCAACGTGTCACCAACGATTCGTAGAGTCAACACACAAACACTCGGTTGAGCACACCGACACTTGGAGTTGTATGGGATACAAGACACCACAAAACACATACTCACACCTATATGGTTATAGGTGCTTACTAGCATGATTGCTAGCACTCGCGCGGGTAGCAAACACACACGTAAACCGGAACTGCTTTACTAGGTGAGTTCACGACCCCTTTTTCCATTTTCTACCTTTGGGGGAGAAAACATTGCCTACAAACTACTTTGAACAACATACATACTTTTTTGTTACATTTGTACATGCTAATATCGCGTATATGCATATTTGTGGCACTCATCCACAAAACTAATAAGTCCTCATTAAACACATCTCGAACCGTTAATAGCACGTAGCGCATAGCGTGGTAATTCTGAATAGTACTATTTGGGCCTGACAAGCCCCACTATTGCGCGCCGTATGGCCACCCCGACTAGAGGTCGGAACAGTGCATAATTTACCAAACAACATTGACATATCTTGTTGGATGGATATGGTGGGAGGCAGCATGTTAGCTTCGGTTGCGAACCCGCATATGGTATAACACATATTGACTAGCTATCAAGGTATATTGCATTGTATTGAAATGTAGACCTGCAAAACACTTTCATTAAACATTTTGATGTTTATTGCTGAATACAAACATGTGCTCTCACCAATCTTTGTGTTGACCTTTTACTCGCATGTTTCCTCAAGTAACTAAGGCACGCACACAAGGATTAGGATGCTAGGATGGAGTTCCCATGCATCTACTATAGTGCTTTAGAATTTTGAGATCATTTATCATTTTGTTATGTCATATGTTAAACATCTTTAATCGCTTCCGTACACTTTAAACTTATGTTGTTTTGAAGACTATTTTATTAACGCTTCCGCAACTTATTAAATTAAACTGTTTTGATAACTTACATAACTTTCGCAACTCTGATTTTATAAATTGTTTTGTCCAAGTATTTGGATGTACGTATGAACCCACACATGTAGGTCTCGCAATGCTGATTGACCGGAGATTGCGATCCTGCCCGATCAGTCTGTCGTTCGCGCCCCGGAAGGGACAAGATTTCTCGGGGTGCGACACGAGATCTCAGGCATATCACAGGCTTCTTAGCTACTGTGTGGCCACTATCTCAGTTGGATTGAGCTCAAGAAGGTAGTTCTAGCATCCATTTTGCACAAATCTTACACATATACACACATGCAAACCATTGTGGCCACATGCAACACTAGCACCACCTTAATCACGAAAGTTTGATGTTATGAAGCTGTTATTTAGTAAGAATGCTACTGATTTGATGATATTAGGATGATCCATGATGATTTTGATGAGTATTTGATGGGTTTGCTATGTAATGGGTGTTTCTAGCTACATGCATGTACGATCCATGTTGTTTCACGTGATTATTGATATTAAAACGATGTTATAAGTGATATTTGAGATGATTTGTAATATCTAAGAGCATTGTTGATTTCAAGAAAGTGGTTATTTGCATTATTACTAATTGTAGTAACTTTGTTGTTACAAAGTGTGTAAAGAATGAAGAAATGGCCACATGCATGTGTTTAGATCTAGGGCTTATGCTTAAAATGATGTTAGGAATCTATTATGATGATTGTTGATGCATTAAGATGTTGAAATTGTTGAAAGAGGTGATTTTCATTAATATTTTTAAAAATAGTAACTTTTTGTCATAAGTTTCCTAAAGAATGATGAGTTTGATAATGTTGCATGCTTAACATGTTTTTTTGATGTTAACATGATGATATTAAGTATTTTGATCTCATTGATGATTGAGATATGAGCATTTGTCATAAGTTACTATAAAAAGTAACTTTATATTACGAAATCGGTAAATGGCAATGCGTTAGTTGTAACGAATATGATCTGATGATTATTTGAAAACTAGGATATTGACATTTAATTTACTATAAAAAGTAACTTTATATTACGAAATCGGTAAATGGCAATGCGTTAGTTGTAACGAATATGATCTGATGATTATTTGAAAACTAGGATATTGACATTTAGATGAGATTGGTTATTAAACTTAGTGAAATATGCTTATTTTTACAACTTTCTAAAAATAGTACCTTTTATACGCGAAATATGCTTAATCGACTATATGTGACAATGTGTTAAGTGATAAGATGCTCATTTAGGTTAACTATGCATAATAGAATAATTGGAAAGTGATTTCTTGCATGACTTGCTTAATTTGGGAACTTTCCTAAAATAGGAACTTGCTATAAATAGGAAGTTTCCTCACGGAGGTGACTTTGGTATCCGCGCACATCACACGACACTGAATCACACGTTACACGATCACTTGAACTAAAACCGTCACCAACGGGTCATTAGGTCAAACACGATCAACACGGGCAAACACGGTCAACACGACCCACATAACAACTTGGAGGTTGTTTGGACACGAACACAGTCCTGTGAGACCCACACGTATGTGAACACAAACTTATAACACCTACGTGATATAGGTAACCACTGAAAGAGGCGCACAACTCCGTTCTTGTACGAACGCACACTGCTAAACTCAGGTGAGTTTACGGCCCCACTTTTACTCTTTAACTGTTTTTACTAAACTTTTGGGGTAAGAATACAATGCAACTGTTTTAGATATATGACTGGTATATTGTAAAACTATTTCGAGTGTAACTATTATCGCATTAAGCCCTCACGTATCCTTACCGTTAGTTGTGTAACAAATGAGTCGTTATTACGTAGTACTACTGGGTTTGACTAGCCCAACTCGGCACCAATGTTGACTGGAGGTCATAACGAGTGTAATATCGATGTTGATGCCGGGTTCAGCGATGACCCGGGGAGGCAAACGGAAACAATCGAGTTTTGGTAAGATGAACTGACACACTCACGGATCGTAGATCGACAAACAACTTAACATACCCATTATATGTCTGTTTACCATTTTATGTCTGCCTAAACCTGCGAACTCACCAACTTTATAGTTGACACTTTTTCGCATGTATTCTTAGGTAACTAATGGATTTCAAGCTAGGGTGCACACGAGGATGCACTAAGGAGTCGGACTTGCATATAGACCCTAATCCTAGGCTTGTGTTATTGTGTTGTGATTAATTTATGTCTTTTAAAACAATTTAATCACGTAGTGTCTGATACAATTCCTATTTTCGCTGCAACTACTATTTTGTCATGCTATGTAAAACATTTTTTCGCTGCATATTCATTAAACTTGTTTGGTTTACAAAATTGTATGGTTGTGTAACTCATATAGAGTCGTTCTATATGACCATGAGCTGTGATCAAGGCCACGTCACACCCATGCGGTCTGACACCGCACGTGGGAATTTGGGGGTGTGACAGATCGATTTTTCGAGCTTCATGATTTATGCTTTTTGTTGTGAATTTTCAAGTTTAGCGTATTTAAAAGTGTTAAAATTATGGTTATTTTATAAGTAAATTGACATTTATGTAATAGTCTTTTAGCTTTTACAAACTAAATCACCTTATTAAAAAGTTTAATTTTTAAATATAGCAACTAGTTATGTATATAAAATAAAAATATTTAAAATAATTTAAATTCGAATTTCGAATCGAAACGAATTAAAAATATGAAATTTAAAATTCGATTCGAAATTCGATATTATACTATGAATCGAATCGAATTCGAATATGAAAATTCGAATTTAATTTAGAATTTTTCGAGTCATATTCGAAAACTGAACACCCCTAATTCAGGATCTAACCTTAAGTCTTTAACCTGCATGGCATAACTGTTGTTTAAGTGTCATAAAGTGAGACGAGTCTGCAACTTCCACATTTTTGGACAAATCAAATAGATAATTATTTATATAGTAGATTTTTCGCAGAAAAAAATTAGAATTACATTTGAATATAGATTAAACAAAAAAAGTAATTATTTGGATTAGGTCAAGCAGAATTTTATACAATACATGCATCAATAAGGATTTAATAAAATCTTCCAATTTTATACTATCCATTCTTTTACACACCTTTACATATTACAATTTTGCAACAACTATCCAACACAATTTATTTTGTATCAAAGGCTTGGCATTCAACTTTTTCAGATGTGTACAAGATAATTCACAACCACAACCATCACGGGTGCTCCTCATATGTAAACCTTCGAAAGTCGAGCTCCAACCTACATAAACACAAAAAAAAATTATGATTATAATAATAATAAATTACCAATGTTTCTCAAAGGAGAATATATCACTAAAATATGTTTTGCCTTATCATATATGGCGTCAAACTTGGTTACAAAGATCCCACCAATCATCCTAGGGCTTGGTCAGGATGAGAGGTCGGCTAGTATCTGGCAAAACATGGATGAAAATGTTGTCAAACTAAATGTATAACAAAAATATCCATCCAACTGAGTTATGATGATGATAAAAAATTCAAGACCTAATTGAATTTTGATAGTTGAGCCACGAATTGCATACATATACATACACACAGATGGCATAAATATGAATACAGATTGCATATATATAGATACAGATAGCATGCATACAGACTGCATACATACAGAAAAACTAAACACATAACTTCAGGCAAACCATATACATACGTACAGATTGCATACACACATAAAATACACGCACTCAAAAGTTGAATCTCTTGAGTTGACTTTTGTTATTACAATTTTACTAGTAAATATAAACCTGTACAAAACATAACTATAAATATAATGTATAAATACATACTAATATAACCCTTTAAAAAACGCAATTGCATACATACCGGATAAATACAAATAAACATAACTCCTTAAAAAATGGAACCTCATACATACCTATAACCTTTAAGCAAGTGACTTTAACATTAAGAACTGTATACATATACACAAAACATTCATACAAAATACACACAAAGAAGATACATATACAAAGAACATCAATACAAAATACACACAAAGCAGATGCATATACACAGAACATTCATACAAAATACACACAAAGAAGATACATATACAAAGAACATCCATACAAAATACAGACAAAGCAAATGCATATACACAGAACATACACACAAAGCATGGGTACCCTGTTATGATTATCAAAGTTAGGAAGCATTATCCAAGTAAAGATCAACCACAAAGTAAAAGTAATTTCTTGTTTTGCTTATTGTTATTCCTTGATTATTAAATTTAGATTGTTGTGTTTGTATGTGAGCTTTCTAAGGGAATATTTTCAGAAAATTCATATATCTTCTGGTAATTGGTTATTGTTGCTTGGCGACTAGGACACTTAGACCATACCCATCGTCAATCATAACACTAGTTCGGTCGCTCAAAAATGAAAAAAATAAATAAAAAAGCTTCTAAATATGGCGACTGGTTTGGTCTACCAACTATTGGTTGGTTGGACATTATTTTAATATGTATAATATTTTTCCCATATATAATCATAGATTTATTTTAATAGGTATAATATTTTGCCCATATATAAATATATTTATTAAATTTTTATTCATTTTATTATAATTATAAATTAAATTTTTATACTTTTTAAATAAAATAATTATTTTTAATGAAATAAAAATAATCATAAACAAATATTTATTTGGTGATAATTGAGTTTGGTGTCACACCCCGGGCCGGCGGGAACGGATCGGGTTTTCCCGTCGGGCGGAAGGTTCCCGGGGCGCGATATCTTGAATGATAATCGAAATGATCAGATTGTTTACATGGCACATGATAAATAATGAGAAATGCTAATCATGACATTTAGTACGCAGAATTACAAAGTTAAATTACACCGATCGTGTTCATAATTTAACTAAGTAAATCTACTCAAAAGAATCGTGTAGTTTCTATCTTGTAACTGTACAAGATATGCAAAATAGATTCACAATGCCATCAAAATGTATGCATCCGAAAGTAAGCTAGGTCTCATAAAAGTCCTCTAGCTTAATCACTGATGCTTGTTAACTAGACCTGTCCGTCACCTGAGAAAACATGCATTTAAACAAAGTCAACACTAGGTTGGTGAGTTCATAAGTTTAGTAATTGAAAACCATTGAATTATATCAGTCATGTTCACAGCGTTTCACACAAGTTGTATTGATAATTGAATCCCATGTTTCACACAATGTCCTCTCCATGGTTATATGTACAGATAATGTCTCATCCAGTCAAGCATGCTTATATATAGGGGCATACGAAAAGGTCAAGCCCAGACGCCACCCCACCACATGCTTAACTGCACTCGACACTACCTGTAATACAACGATGGATACCCATTTCCTTTCACCCATGATTTCCCGGTATGTTTATCCACCAAGTATAAAGGAAAGAGACATAATTATCTCTGTTAACCATTCCTTATGGAACAGCCGGCATGTAAAATAACCCAATGAATAAAGTAAGAGATGTAATCATCTCTGCTAACTAATCCTTACGAATTAGCCGGTGTGTAAAATAAACCAATAATTGAATAAAGAGACTTAATAATCTCTGTTAGCTATTCCTTACGGATTAGCCCGGCATGTAATATAACCCAATGACATAAGTAAGAAACGAAATCGTTTCTGTTAGCTATTCCTTACGGATTAGCCCGGCATGTAAGATATCATACTCGATATCTAGAACGAAACTTAATAGTTTCTGTAACTAATCATTACTGATTAGTCCGGCGTGTAGAATACCCAAACAATTGAATAAATAAAGAAACATAATAGTCTCTGTTAGCTATTCCTTACGGAGTAGCCCGGCATGTAAGATATCATACTCGATATCTAGAGCGAAACTTAATAGTCTCTGTGATTGTCAGTACTAACCAGTCCGGTGTGTAAGATATCATACTCGATACCTAGGTAGGGACATAATAGTCCCAGTAGCTGTCACCCGTATCCAGCCCGGTATGTAAAGTGCCCTACTCATGATCCCTAGTTAGAGACGTAATAGTCTCAGTAGCTGTCATTTCTAATCAGCCCGGTGTGTAAGATATCCTCCCACGATATCTATTGTAATGAATTCGTTTCCTAGATTTTATGCATGATATTAATTTGATTGATAGCACCTCTCGTACTCGGTATGATTTCGTTTGTTTCCCCAAATTCTAATGTTTAATGTTCGTGATTACCCGACTAATCTACGGTTGTGTAACCGACATCCTCTGACGGTTATAAGATGTGCTCTAAATAGAGTCTTAGTGAGTAATGATAGTATGTGTGGGAAATTCCATCCCAAAGGCGTGTGCTTGCGATATCATTCTCGATATCACAAGTAAAGGTCTCAACTGTTATCTCAATGTTGAGTGTTCTAGCGATCTTGAACAAAGTGTTGTAAGAACATGTCTTATATACAATGTTAGTAATGTGTGAATGATTTTGTAATCATGAAGTTACATTATCATGATTATCATTCTTGTTATTTGTAATTGTTGTTGGTATGTTATCCCATAATTCCCGTTGTTCTATCGTGTAAGAATAATGCACAGTTGCAAGATATGCTCTTATCAACTTACATTATCCTATAGTGTTATTGTGTAGTATTTCTAGGTTAACATGTAGCATCCTAGCTATTTCAGGCATGATAAAATCAACCAAGCAAGCATGTAATGATAAACGATGATAAAGATAAACAATTATTATCTAAATCACAATATAGCAATATGTTAATAAAAACTTTTAAATAAATAAAAGTTTAGCATGTTTCTCAGCCCCGAGCTTTGAAATCAGTAAAGATTAAGAAAAGGGGCATATGAACTCACCTTGTACTTGCAGGGTTGACTTAGCTTAAAAGAATGAAGACACGCTCTCTTTGTGGTTCTTGTAGTAGTTTTCACGTTCCTGTATTGATTTCATGTTGTTGTAATTCATAAGTATAAGACGTATTGATTTGTGCGCGTGTGTTGGTTTTGGTCACCATTAGGCCCTGTTTAGTTCTCAAGGGTGTTGGAATCATATGCTTATCAAGTTTAAGTCTTCATTCTTTGTTATTAACCTTGTGTCCAACTTGAGTTATTGTAGTGATAAAAGAGTTCTAATTGTAAACTTAGGTTTAACTTAAGGTTATCAACCTTAACTTATTGTAACCTAAGTTTGTAATATATTTCTCGTGTCGTTCTAGCCCAATTGTATTTACCCTAAACGATTTGTTGTCGCCTTGTATTAACACATGGTTATAAATGACTTTATAATCTCTAACTTAATTAAGTTTATGAAAGTCGTTTAATTGCCTCATTAACTAGGTGGGCCGAATGTGTGTGTCAAACCATTTGGGTCAAAACATCAAATTGGACTGGTTAATTGGCCAAATACTTGTTGTTGGGCCAAAACAATAATATTGGACCAATTATATGCGAATGGGCCGAAGGGTTGAGTGTGTGGGCCGAAAGGATGCTGTTAGGCCCAAGGGTGCTATTAGGCCGGTTGGGCTTGTCGGGCCTTAGTGGTTTTCGGTTGGGTTTTGGGCCGAAAAATGGACCTTGTGCTTCCTGTTGGGCCTAAAAATCCCATTGGGCCTACTGGATTGATTATTGGGCCAATAAAATCAATGTGGATGGTGTAAATGGGCTGACAAAACTTCATGGGCTGACCAAATGTTCTGGGCTGACCAAATGTTCTGGGCTGTAAACGTGGATCACAAACAAGCTGATTTCATATTTCCATGGAGTCCTTGGGTAGTTTTTGATCAAAACGCTTATAGGTTTGCTAGTCCCCTCATGGTTCTTTGTTAAGGGTTCGTCCCTAGGGTTTCATAGGTTCGCCCATGCAACATCCTACCTGGTTCGACAGTTGGTTGTTCACATGAGATAGGTTCGGCCAGCAAGGCTCGTGAGGGTGAAGGTTCGGTGGAGATGCAGTCAAGCGTTCGCAGTTCAGTTCCTGTATAAGGTTCGGTGATGGCGACTGGTCATGGGTTCGGCCACTACTTGATGTCACCAGGGTTCGTGCCAAAGGTAAAGGTTCGTTCGTCTAAAAGCATGTTCAGGGTTCGGCTCTTGCCTAATGGGTTCGGCCGAGAACCACTGGTTCGTCCCTATGTAGCCTCGCGAACCTGTTTCATGTCCTCATCATCATTCTTCGTTTCTAAGCCATCACAAGACTGCTCCCATGTTGTTTGTGTATTGGAAAGGGTTGTCGAAGGTGTGTGGTTCCAGATATCTGGTGGTTTAACCGGTCATGGGCTGGGTCGAACATATACACAAATAAAACCCTAAAATTCGTGACTTTCACAGCACCATACCTCGATTTTGAGGGGCCAAATCACAAGATCCGTTGTACTTTCGTGTAGAGCTCGTCAAGGGCTTCGCGTGGGCGCAAGAATCATCGAAATTGGTTAAGAAACAAGGAAGTTATGGAAGATTTAAGGTCTTCAATGGTGGTGGGTGTGTGTAGCCGGAAAATAGAGTTAGAGAGAGAGAGTGTGGGTGTGCAAAATCAGAGAAATACTCTCATATGAAGTATTTATATCACGTGTGATGTCCGGGTCCGTTTCGGTTGCTCGGTTCGTAAATTCATCGCGTATCCGGATTTTTTTCGCGTAATTTAAATGTTATAAATAAAGGAAGTTTATTTTAATTATTTGACGAGTTTCAAAATTGTAAAATGTTATTCATTTAATTTTATTAAATTTATTATCGTTCGTGTCGTGTTTTCGTTTTCGTTTCGTCAGATCGCGTCACTTACGCGCGTCTTCGTACAGAGCGCTAACTGTACGAACACGATCGTACGTTCCACTTTCTGATTTTGTTTTCTAATTATCAGTTATCGTTCAGAACGTTAAACTCACAGATATGTTTGTGTGAATCGTCACCCACGCAAACACGCTGTCAGTTTATTATTCTAAAACGACACTGCAAAATTGATTTGAATTGTGTTTCCTCACTGTCGGACTCAACTACGCATCCTGTTATCACATTGTTTTCACATTGAATTGTCGGTCATCTGATTCCTGTCATCTATGGATATCAGATCGCAACCGATTTGTTATTGTTATTCGTTTGTACATTGCTGTTTCTCTTGAGTTGTTGTATTTACTGTATTTAAGTTTTCACTTAAACACATACAACTGTGGTTTGTTTTCTGAGTTCTGTTGTCACACAACTGTTTATTTACTGTATTAACACACAGTAAATGGTGAAAGTACACACACCGTACGGACTTGCCGGACGGTTTGGTACTAGTTGTCACATTTGGTTGGTTGTTAATGTGAATGAAAAAATTAAGTTTGGTTGGTTGTATAGATAGAAGAGAAAGAAATTTATTTTTAAATGAATTGTTTAGGTTGTTTAGTTGTGAATGAGAGTAATCTTAAGTAAACTTGTAAATATCAATAATCATTTCTTTTTAAAGTAATTTTTTTTTCATTTTAGTTCCCACATAATCTAAATCATAACGTGTCTTTGAATTGAAAATTATTGCAGATTATTTACATTTGATGGAAATCAATTTGTTATTAATCTATATATGTAATTATTACAACCATATTGTAATACATAGTTAGAGTGCTTGGGATCCTTATTTAATTCTTTAGGCATTCATTGCCTTTCTAAAAGTTATTTCTTTGTTGTTATGTATCTTAATTAATTTTTATTTATTTAATTGGGACAATTTGAGTTTAAATAACTCATGTCTTTGACAAAATTCCTTATTTTGTTTAATTTTGTGAAGTTTTTCATGGGCAAATTCCATATCTCGTCTAATAGCAATTTGTTTCACATAATTCAAATCAACAAATTAAATTGATTCTTTAAAATATACAGCTTGCGTATAGAATTTGTGGTTCATCTGCTTTACAAAGTGACAACAAGGTATGCTCTTTATTTAAATGAGTAATTATTAAAATGTGATGTTTAATAATGAGTTTTCTGTATATGGAACAAAAAAGAAGAAAAAAACTCTAAAAATTGGTTTTAGTAAATCCCCATAAATTGGTTTCTTATTCATATATTGACAAAGTATTGGCAAAAATAATTTTTCTTTAGCTTCTACTCTTGTACCACATTGCATACATATACACTTATGCTTATCAACTTAAGAAAAATAACTATATATTGAAAACCATACCTAAGTATAAATACTATTTATGCTAAGGTAGGAGTACCTATTCTTGAAACAAAAATACACAAACTTAAACACAGCAAGGACATATATATAGATATCCCTCTTAAAAAACAAAATTGCATACATACACAAAAGAAAAACCATTTTTTAAATGCATTCTTTTCGACTATTAAATACATATGCATAACTATAAAAAACCAATTTCAGATATGGACCTGCACTTTATTTTGTTTACGCAAGTTTATCGTAAAATTGTTTTATGCATAGAGGTATCTATTGTTGAACATATAATGTGTTGAACTATACATACCATTTATACACAGAGGCATTGAACAATACTTACATACAGAACATGCATAAAGACAAATAAAATACTTGGATATTGAGGAGATATAAAGAGCCAAACTGAAGAGAACCAGATGGAGTAGCAGTGGCAATCGAATTCCGCATACAACTATGTAAAAAAAAAGTTAAACAATGCATAAAAATTAGGTTAAATAAAATTTTGAGGAGGCATACCAAGAGAGGCAGATGAAGGCAAACACAAGAGAAGAAGATGGAGCAACAGAGTTTGTCTGATTGAAGAGAAGCAACTATTTTTAAAGAAAAGATTCAAATTTTGAAAAATTGAATATGGAGCCATTTCTTGGTTGCTCTTTTCGTGTATGTCTTGTTCAGAAGCGAGGAATCCAAGAAAAGATAACTACTTCTTTCGTCGACCTGATTCGAAAGTGAAGGAATCAAGAAATCATGGTTGAGACTTGAGAAATATTATGATTATGGAAAAAATTGATCATAGTACAGATTTATATATATATATGTATGTGTGTGTATATACATACATGTATACAAAGAACTAACTTAAATACGGTGTATCATATGCCATGTTAAAGATATTATGCTCATCAATCTCCAAAAGTGGCTTTAACCATAAAGGGGTCAAATGAACTCTAAAAGACTTAAACAAGGGATGCATTTCAGGTAATAATAAAATTCTACTAAATGATTGTGTCTGAACTTAATTATCGTTTATTTAAATTGGTTGTGTTAATTTCACACTCAATTCTATATTTTCACACCCTTTGTACAGCCGTATAGTACCTTATGACATGTATAGGTATCTATACGTGGCGTAGAGACCTTTACGCCACGTACAACAACATTTTCACTGACATTCTAGACAATGATTGGGTGTTGTACGCTACGTACAGTCCTATACGCCACGTACACAACTTCGTACGACCAGTACTAACACCTCTTCACAATGATTGGATATTGTACCCCACATAGAGGACTGTACGTGGCATATAAAGGACAATTATATGAGGAGAACAGTCTGCAGCCTGACATGCTGAAAAAGTTATACGCCACGTACAGTGTTGTACGTGGCGTATAAAGGACAATGATTGGTTTTAAAATTTGGTGAGTGTACTGAAGATGGCTATATACGCCACGTATAGGCCTATACTGTCACACCCCGAGCCGGCGGGAAGGATCGACTTCCCCGCCGGGCGGAAGGTTCTTGGGGCGCGATATCGTGAGTGATAATCGTGATGATCAGATTGTTTACATAGCATCAACATTGAGAATAACTAAAGCACAATATATAACATAAACTAGAGTTTACAAAGTTAAGTTACAATTGTCAACAAAATATGCGCTTCTCAAAACTACTAGGTCCTCTATCTGGCATCCTAGCATGCAATCCTGAGCCTTAACTTAATCCTGTGCATCACCTGAGAAAACATGTTAGAAAACAAAGTCAACACAATGGTTGGTGAGTTCATATAGTTTTAGTATTTTGAAAAATTGTTTTTCAACCTCTTCGATAAAACCTTAACCTCATTAACATCACCTGTATCATCCAGCTTGGTATGCTTATATATAGGGCATACCCCTTAGTCGAGCCTACAACCCGCCCAGACGCCATCCCACCTCATACTAAGCCACATAGGACATTGATGTTAATGATAATTAAGCATTTTACCTACCATTCAATTCCCATCATAGTTTCAAGCGTCATGTTTAGAAGTTTAAGTTATCTAACCAATAGGATTCCCAATTCCCTTCGGTAACAACCTTAATCTCATTAACATCACCTGTATCATCCAACTCGGACTTCGGTAACAACCTTAATCTCAACCTTAATCTTGAGTCGAGCCTACAACCCGCCCAGAATCCATCCCACCACATACTAAGCCACATAGGACATTGCTGTTAATGATAATTAAGCGTCTTACCTACCTCTCAATTTCCTGTGTAGAATTTGATTTCCACAATTTGAAATACCTCTGATTTCCTGAGTTCACCATGCTTACATGATTACCCAAAACACTTGTAGAAATATAATGTTAAATGTTTAATTAAACTAATAACTAAGCATTTAAATACAACTAAGACATGATGATTGGGCCTTATTTGACTCAATCAATTAGTCATAGTTGTTGGTGGTTGTCCAAGTTGTACCCTCTCACACGTGACCCATATCAGGCATGACTCACAAGGAGCCTACCTGTGTGTGCCGAGATTTTAATGGTGCCCATATCAGCTTGACCCAATGGTCTACTGTACATGCCGGGACTTTACGGATATCCTTTGATTCTTGATCGTCTGTGATTCTCTTGATTTTGTTTAATAGATCACGTTATTGCCCATATAGCTTGACTACCAGAGTCTACTATTTATGCCGGGACTTTATGTGTGTTATACGTGGTCTTGATTTCTATACAACTGACATCCACCTTGACTCAAGCATTAATGATTTCATGAGATTTTAATGATTTCATTATTTCAATGATTCACACACAGTTCTGATTTCCTTCAGTCTTTTGATTTTGATCTTTATAATTCCATGATTTCACAATGATTATAGATTTATGAGTAGGATCATTTGATTCACTGATCTCTACACTGGATTAGTTTTCCATTGCTTTTGATCTTTTGATTCCACTTAGAATTTAGATTCTTGAATTTGAGCTTGATGGACTAAGGGTTTGTTTAGAGTTTTAGAATTAAGGTATTACTCATAAGAGTAACTTAATTAACTTGTAAGTTCTTTCTGCATAGCAATTTTCCTAGACAGAAGTCTAGGGGTATAAACAACCATATGTATATGTAAAACATATAATAAATAAAAGCATTTAAGTAAACAATGTAAGTAAAACAGTTTACGCATGCTTCTCAACCCCGCGTTTAAAAACAAAAATGTTTAGAAAAGGGGCAATGAACTCACATGTGTTGCTGTGCAAATGATCTATCACAAAATGCGCACTCTTGTTTGTAGACTAAGTATCTTCAGTTCCTGAGTTGTTTTAAAAGAATTTGAATACGGTAAGTATACGTATTAGCCGTCGTATTTAACGGTTTGGGTCTCGGTGTGCAACTAAGTGTCATAAATTACTAAAGTGCTTCTAAAGTTTCATCTAATTGGTCTAATTTAGATTCCCATTTATAAACTGTATCCCAACAATTAATTATAACATATCTTAATTAATATGTTTTTACTTCACTTCATTTTAAATCAAATATAAAATTTTAAGTCATTTATTCTAATTTAATAAGTTCACAAAACATTACCTCTTATGAAAATATCATTAACTTAGTGTAATTTACGTTAATCGTATGATGGGCTTTGATTACACCCATTGGGCCCATCTCGGCCCGTTATCAGATCGTGATAGATTAAACCTTCAATAATTTAGTCCTCACCCACGCTTGGGATCTTTGGTTTTCTCCCCTATGCTTTGCGATGAATCCCAAGGGTTTTAATCCATTTAAATAGAGAGTACCCTTATGTTGGGTTGTTAGTGTTCAAAGGAAACCCTTGTTATGAAAATATAACTAGCCCATGATTATTAAGATGGTCCTAGTAAACCTCTCATACACATTCATTAATTCCCCATGCATGGTTCACCTACTTATCCCATGCACACACACATAATCTCTTCAGGCACGTACGTTAAGATGTCTTATTCCCATGCGAAAACTTAGGTTCTTAGTCATCTAAATGTTCCCTCGGCTCACTATTATTAGCTGACTTACATGTCCCAAATGTCCGGCTAGTTTAAGATTACATCCTAGGTTCGGTATTTACCTAAGGCAGGGAACCTTTTTGGGGAAAACCCCTAGGGTTCGGCTGTGGTAATAGTTCCAGCTCCGACTGGTTCGCTTGAAGGTTTGGCCAAAGGAAGATGGTTCGTGGCCTTAGTGGTTCGACTAACTCATAGAAGGTTCGGCCACATGCATGCATTCGACATAAGGTTCGCTTGTCATGGAAATAAGCCTAGGTTCGCTGCTCCAATGGTTCGTGGTCAGCTAGGTTTGGCCATCAGAGGGAGGTTCGCTAGTAGGGGTTTTCCACCCTAGGTTCGGCTGCTATGCATCACCATCGGCTAGAGTTTGGCTAGCAGGTTCGGTGCAGAGATCTACAGGTTCGTTGCAGAGATCTACAGGTTCGTTGCAGGTTTGTTTAAGGCCTCATAGGTTCAACTAATGAAAAGAAAAGGTTCGGCTCCCTTATCCTAGTTCGCAATGGGTTCGGCTAAGTTGAAAGAGGTTTGGCCTTATAGCAGGTTCGCCCCAAACTGGGTTCGTCGACCTGCTCTCTCAAGATCCCATTGTTCATCATCTCCTTTGTCTCATTTAACCTGTCCAGATCGTTCCTAGGGTTTCATAGTGGTGCATGATAGTTTACTTTGGTATTTATAGAGGTTAGAACCGATTATAACAATACTATGTAACATGGGTCGTGATATACACACTAAACCGAAATAAAATGGAATTTTACCTCAAAATCAGTGGATGAAAGTCTAGATTCTTCTTATTTCCGTGATCTACGTGACGAGAGGGTCGTTTTGGCTCTAAGAACACTCGAATCCGTTGAGCTACGACCAAGATATTGTAGAGAGAAGGAGGAGGATAATCCTTTCTAGAGAGAGAGTGATGAGAACGAAAATGGGGAAGAAAATGGGTTTGGTGGTGGTTGGTCACACATTAAATGCCCTCATTTAATGATTCAAAAATACCCGATGTTCGGTCTTGCTCGGTTTCGCGTAAAATGCCATTTCTTGTGGTTTTCGTCACGAAACGACACGGTTTATATAATGGAATTTATAAAACTAATTTAAGTTGTGATTCCTAATAAATTAACTAATTATCTTTCGTTTATATTTAAAATTCCTAAAACATTTAATTAATTCCCAGTCATGAGTAGTGTAATTCTTTTCGTGAGGTCTTAGTTGTCGTGAAGCGTATGCAATAACTTTATCACGCTGCATCAACACACATCCCATACCTTGGGCAGATGCATCACAGTACACCACAAATTCCTCCGTTCCTTCCAGTAGTGACAGAATCGGTGCACTGCAGAGTTTTTGTTTCAGTAGATGGAATGCAGCTTCCTGTTTGTTTGTTTGTCTAGTCATACTTCGTTTCTATGTGCGTAAAGGCTGTAAGTGGTTGTGCGATTTTTGAGAAATATTCAATAAATCGTCGGTAATAACCCGCTAAACCCAGGAATTGTCGTACCTAGGTAGGGGTCTTTGGTGCTTCCCAATTCTTGATCGCCTCAATTACCCGATCTATCTTCTTAACCTTCCCAGATAACCCATCACAGAAAGTATAAAATACAAAACTCATACTGGCACTAGAATCAAACAATAAAGAATCAGGAATATTGTTGATAGAAAAGGTACCTGTGACCACGTCCGGGTCCTCAATAGCATCATCCTTCTTCATCGTGAAAGCTCGTGCTTTAGCCTTCTGCTTCTCCTTTCCTTTCTCCTCTTTCCTACCAGAGCCCGAAGCATTGGCTCTTGGTTGTCGGCAATCCTTGGACAGATGTCCAATACCATTGCAGTTGTAACATCTGATAGTACCGGGGCAATTGGCTGAAAAGTGCCCCACCTTTCCACATCGGAAACATAAGTTTGTGCCCACACGGCACGGCCCAAAGTGGGTTTTCCCACACTTGTTGCATCGATTCGTCTCCTCACGCTTCACTTTCTTTCCTGACATCTTTCGTTGGTCTGTTTGACCACTCTTAGTCCCGAAGGACTCCTTCACCTTAGTCCTCTTTCAGTGGCTCATCAGCCATCACATCATCCCATACAATGCCACTGAGTTCAACAATGGAGTCGAAGGTCTTTGGAGCATTGGCTTTGACATGAATCCTTAATTTTGGAGGCAAGCCCTCCATGTACACTTCACTCTCCTTTCCTCAGTAGCAATCAAATGAGGCACAAGCCTCGCCATCTCATTAAACCATGAAGTGTACTGCCTGTGATTCAGGCTCCCAGCTTTCAGCACCAAAAACTCTCTTTCAACTTTATCCAGCTTGTTCTTGGAACGAAACTGTTTAGTGACCAGTTCCTTGAGATCGTCCCAAGTCATCTTCTCCATATCAGCTGCAGCCTTGGACTGCTTAGCGACCATGTGCTAAGCAGTTCCTGAAGAACCATGTGTAGAGAATGAAGAACCTGTCAATGAGGACGACCACGAGCATAGCGAGCAACCGGAGAATGAAGAAGAGTTCACTCGAGAGTCAGTACAGGAATCAGTTTAGCACGAAATAAGTGTTGTAAATCGTTAATAACGTTGACCAGGTGCTATTAACCATATACCCAACTCATAGGCTCTAAATGTTTCCCATCCCATCTCCTTAATGTGCATGACACTAACTACCCTTCTATCCTTACATCTACATCTTAACTCGTACATAACATTCAGCTCATGGCATCCGTTCATCCGTGGTTGGAAATCCGCATCATTCAATCCCATTCTCAGTTTAAGTCTTAGCATTTGGGATACTAAGATCTCTCAAACTATGGATCTGATATCAACTTGTGAGGCCCTGAAACCGAGAGACCTCATAGAGGTTGGTTTTCATCATAACACGTAGCTCTTAAACTAAAAACTTTCAAAATCATGCAGCGGAAATGTAAACATAGTTTGATAGACATAATACAATAAAGTGTATGTATCATAATCAAATCGAATTACCAAAACCACCGAATTGTCTAACTTTATGCCACGGCTGCATCATGTCGTCTTGTATTCTCATCAACCAGACATACATGCTAAATCAAGTCAGCTTACGCTGGTGAGTTCTAGTTTTCATAAAACATCACAATCGTTAGTGAGTTAAACATTTTAACATGAAAACATCATTTCATACACATAGACCATAGCACATAACCATTTCATCATCGTAACCATATAACCATCGTCATCATTGAAACCACTGTCATCAACATGAGCAGTGGGCTTATGCCGGCACAAGGCTCCATGTTTATAGTCCGATCAACTCTTACCGTGTTTATAGCCCGATCGGCTCTGTGTTTATAGCCCGGTCGGCTCCATGTTTATAGTCCGATCGACTCTTACCATGCTTATAGCCCGATCGGCTCGTGTTTATTGTCCGATCGACTCTCATGTTTATAGTCCGGTCGACTCCATGTAATAGCCCGATCGGCTATTCATATCCAGATATAATCAGGTCATCATACTTACCCAATACGAGAACTGGAGCATTATCGTTCATACATATCCTATAGCACATATATGAACATCATTCATTCATCATATAGGACAACTAGCACCATAGCATCATTCATCATAGCATCGTAACATATCGTGCTAATATATCATCCTCTCATACTTTCCTAACCGTTTAGGAATTCATCATTCTATCATCACGTGTATGGCATGCAAGCATCATAAACATGTCATACTAACATCATATTATCACATCGTAACATTTTCATCAAGCCCATGTCATGCTAGCATCTATTCATCGTATCCCACATCACGGCCTGGTAAACATGTCATACTAGCAATCACCATATCATACATCGTACCTTCATCCTAGCATCCTAGGATCTCATCATAGCATAACATTTATAACTATCATCATAGCATGTTATCATACAATTCATCATCATAACTCATTATCATGCATTCATCATACTTAGCATACTTTCCTGCATATTCATCATACGTAACACATATACATGCATACATAATCATAGCATATCATCATTCATTCACCATCATGCGTAAGCACATCATAACATAACACAAGCATGTATGCCAGCCCAAAACATTGAATGGGAAATAGGGCATCTAGAACTCACTTGATAGTAGCTTCTCGTATTCTTGACCGAATTCCTTAGCCAAGACTTGAGAACCTACATGAGTACATCGTATCATTACATACTATTCTTAGACTTAGAATGTATTCTAAGTCCTCATAACCTACTAACCAGCCCCCGGTATTCGAAAACCATTCTTTTTCCGAACTGCCCAAGTACTCGAAGACCAGGATACTCGAAGTATTACTAGTACTCGAAATGCTAGTGTACTCGATTTCCCATGAGTAATCGAATTTCCTTGTGTATTCGAAATTCACATACTCAAAGGGTATTCTCGAATGGTCTTATGAACCCACTTTGATTTCGAGTATTCTCCTTGGCATATTTTCGAGTACTCATCTTTTTACCATAAACCATCCCAGAAATTCATCTAAGATGATGGGGAGCTAGTTATAGCTTCTTATGTGGTTACCAACCTGCTGGAACCACCAAGTTTCAAACTTTATGCATAAAGGTGTGAGATTTATGCATAAGTTCACTTTGGTCTAAAAATCCTAACTTTTTGGTTTAGATCACTTACTTGATGATAAATGATCACTTATGTGGATTCTCGTGCGTTTCCTCTTCCGTTTGATCGATCAAATGCCCGATCCTTGAAGTTCTCGAAATCTCCCCCTTCGAGTTCTTGGGAGAGAATGCTTCCAGCCAAAGGTTAGCATGTTTCCCAAGGCACTCCTATTTATAGGCAATGCACCCGTACTCGAAAAAGGAGATTTTCGACTACTAAGTTTTCGAGAACTAGTGTACACGAAACCCAATTTGAGTACACGATCTTGAGACCTTAACTAGGTTATTTTTCCGTCCGTTTCCCAACAAGTATATTATCTGTTACGCATTCGCGAATTCAAATAACTTGTATTTAGAAAATTTGGGATGTTATAATAAATACCCATAAAAAACATTACTTTTGAAAAAAAACGTCTTCTTCATCCTCATCATCTTCATCACATTCATCCTCCTCGTCTTCATCATATTCTAATAGCAAGGCTACAAATCTTTTTATCCGGTCGTTGATGGTGTTAGCATACGAGAATTTTTCTCAAATTCTCCTATCTATCACGAGAAGAATCCAAATTGTAACATCCCAAATTTTCTAAGATACAAGTTATTTGAATTCTACGTACGTGTAACGGATAGGTAACTTGTGGGAAAATAGACGAAAATAACTAAGATGGGGCTTAGAAATCGTGTACTTGAAATATGGAGATTTCGAGTACACCATATTTCGAGTACTCCCTATTTCGTGTACTCAGGTGTTCGAGTACGGGCACCTTGTCTATAAATAGTCGTGCCTTGGGAAATGTGACAACCTTTGGTTGGAAGCACAGTCCCTCTCGAGTACACGAAGTTTAAGTCCAAGAATTTCAAGAATCAAACTTTGATCGACCAAACGAAGTAGGAAACGCACGGGATTCTACCAGGAGGATCAGCTACCTTCAAGTAAGTGATTCATGTATAGAAAGCTGATTTTTTATACAAAAGTTAGGATGGTTAAACAAATGGTGAACTTATGCATAAAGCTCACACCTTTATGCATAAAGTTCATAACTTTGAGGTTCCAATACGTTGGTAACAACATAAGGAACCTAGAACTAGCTCCCCAAGGTCTTAGATGAATTTCTGAGATGTTTAATGACAAAATGATGAGTACACGAAGCTATGCACTAAGAGTACTCGAAATCATACTTAGAATTTCGTGTACATGAGTATTTCGAGTACATGGGTATTTCGAATACAATGGCTATTTCGTGTACATGGAATTTCGTGTACAGGGGTATTTCGAGTACAATGGCTATTTCGTGTACATGGAATTTTGTGTACAGGGCATTTCGTGAACAAGGGATGTTTCGAGTACATGGCAATTCGTGTACATGAGAACTTAACGAATTTCAAGGGTTTCGAACACTTAGCTAAGTTTCGAGAACTTGGATTCAAAAAGGGAGACTAGTAGGCTATGAGGACTTAGAATAATTTCTAAGTCTAAGTATGTGATGTGATGGTATGTGACGATATGATGTAACTGATATAGGTCCTTAAGGCCCTAGCTAAGGAGTTCGGCTAAGGTTAACAAGAGTCTACTGTCAGGTGAGTTCTAGACGCCCTCTTTTATGTTTAATGTTTTGGGCTGACATACATGCTTGTTGTTATGTCTATAATGTTATGTGCTCATGATGATGATGAATGGATTATGATATGCCCTGACTATGTATGCAAGTTTATGTGTTAGAATAATGCATGCATGAAGGTATGCTAAGTATGATGAATGCATGATAAATGAGTTAGGATAATAAATGACATGACATGATAATGATGCTAGCACATGGTATGATGATGACTTATGATAACATGCTTCGTGAATATAACTATGAGAATGGTTATAGAAGTATGACAAGGTCCTAGATTGCTAGGATGGAAGTATGATATGTAGGCATGACGACGTGATGTTATGATATGATAATGATACTAGTATGTTATGATTGTATGATGAAATGATATTAGTATGACATGCCTAGGGTGCCATGGTTAACACTATGAATGATGTTCTAATGCTAACATGGAATGTATGGTGATTATGATGAACGATGATATGATGCTAGTGTATCATGTATGATGCATGAATGAGGTCCCTATACGTTCTATAGGATACGTGAGAATGATGATACTCCGGTACTTGTACTGGGTAAGTATGAATGATGACCTGACTATATCAGGATATGAACAGCCGATCGGGCTATAAACATGGAGTCGACCGGACTATAAACATGAGAGTCGATCGGACTATAAACATGGAGCCGACCGGGCTATAAACACGGAGCCGATCGGGCTATAAACATGGTAAGAGCCGATCGGGCTATAAACATGGTAAGAGTCGATCGGACTATAAACATGGAGCCTTGTGCCGGCATAAGCCCACTGTTCATATGGTGACAGTGGAACGTATGATGACGATGATGGTATTGATGTTATGTGCTAAGGTTATGGACTATGTGTATGAAATGATGTTTATGTTATGTATGTTTAATGCTGTTTTATGAAAACTAGAACTCACCAGCGTAAGCTGACTTGATTTAGCATGTATGTCAGGTTGAAGGTAAGATTCGAGAATGCATGGAGCTCGGGCATCAAGTCAGACGATCCATTGGCTTTGGCAATCCGATATGTTTTTGATACAGACACTTTATTGATTTCTGTTTATCAAACTATGTTTACATTTCCGCTGCATGATTTTGAAAGTTTTTAGTTTAAGAGCTATGTGTTATGATGAAAACCAACCTCTGTGAGGTGCCCGGTTTCGGGGCCTCACAAGTTGGTATCAGAGCCATAGTTTGAGAGATCTTGGCATCCCAAATGCCAAGACTTAAACTGAGAATGGGATTAATGGATGCGGATTGCCAACCACGGATGACGGATGCCACGAGTTGAATGTTTATGTATGAGTTAAGGGTTAGATGTAATGTTATGAAAGTAGTTAGTGTCATGCACATTGAAGAGATGGGATGGGAAACGTTTAGAACCTATGAGTTGGGTAAATGGTTAATAACACTTGATCAACGTCGTTAACGATTTACAAAACTTATTCCGTGCTAAACTGATTCCTATGCTGACTCATCAATTGTTGCATTATGTAGAAAGTTAAGATGGCCGGACAAAAGGGTAGACCGCGAAAGAAACCACAGGTAGCTGAAGAACCACATGTCGAGGCGGAAGAACCCGTCAACGAAGACGACCACGAGCACAACGAGCAACCTGAGAATGAAGACGAGTTCACTCTAGAGCCTATCGTGGTGAAGGCTATTTCTGATGAGGTCTGCAAGATCATGGATGAAAAGATGCCAGCAATGATTGCTAAGGCACTGAAGGATGCTCTAAAAGACAAGTCTGAAGGAACTAAAGAAAGCACCAAAGAAGATGAGGTGGTGATCATCGAGACGAAGAGCGGCGACTCTATGACTGGGAAACTGAAGGGCTGTGACTACAAGTCCTTCAAAGGATGCAACCCACCAACCTTTGACGGGAAGAAGGACGCAGTGGCCACCTGCCACTAGATTTCTGCGATGGAGGCTGTTATCTCCATCAGCGAGTGCCGAGTTGACCAAGCTGTCAAGTTTGCGGCTCACTCTTTCGTTGAGGAGGCACTTCACTGGTGGAATACCGTCAAGCAATCCAAGACTACTGAGGATATGGAAAAGATGACTTGGGATGATCTAAAGGAACTGGTCACTAAGCAGTTCTGTCCCAAGAATGAGTTGGATAAGGTTGAAAGGGAGTTTCTGGTGCTGAAGGCGGGAAGTCTGAACCACAGGCAGTACACCTCACGATTCAATGAGATGGCAAGACTTGTTCCTCACTTGGTTTCTACCGAGGAACGTAGGGTGAAGTTGTACATGGAGGGTTTGCCTCCGAAGGTTCGGATACATGTGAAGGCGAATGCTCCCAAGACTTATGACTCCACTGTGGAGCTCAGTGGCATAGTTTGGGATGACGTTATGTCAGCTGAGCCAGCCAAAGAAGAAGCAAAGGAGAAAGAGTCCTCCGGGACTAAGAGGGGTCGAACAGACCAACGAAAGTCTTCTGGAAAGAAGATCAAGCGAGAGGAAAAAGGTCTATGCGGCAAGTGTGGCAAGAGCCATTCTGGGCCGTGCCGTGTGGGCACAAACTTATGTTTCAGATGTGGAAAGGTGGGGCACTTTTCAGCCAACTGTCCCGGTACGATTCGATGCTATAACTGTAACGGGGTTGGACATCTGTCCAAGGATTGCAGGCAACCACGGGCCGATGCTTCGGGCTCGGGCAAGAAAGAGGAGAAAGGAAAGGAGAAGCAGAAGGCTAAAGCACGAGCCTTTACGATGACGAAGGATGATGCGATTGTGGACCCGGACGTGGTCACAGGTACCTTTTCTATCAACAATATTCCTGCTTCTGTATTGTTTGATTCTGGTGCCAGTATGAGTTTTGTGTCTTCTACTTTCTGTGATGGGTTATCTGGGAAGGTTAAGAAAATAGATCGGGTATTTGATGTAGAGACGGCTATTGGTAAGATGACCAGGGTGACTGAGGCTATTGATGACTGTTATGTTGAGATAGAAGGTCATAGGTTCCCTGTCCGATTGTTTCTTATTACCTTAGGAGGATTCGATGTGGTTTTGGGTATGGACTGGTTAGCCAAATATGAGGCTAATATTGTATGTCGACGAAAGATGATATGTTTACGTGCGATGGATGGGAGCTCCGTGACGGTTTATGGTGATAAAGCGATGTATGCTCCAAAGATCATTTCGATGATCAAGGCTGATGTTATGATGCGGCGAGGGTGTGTAGCCTACTTGGCCTACGCGATTGAGGAACGTGCGGATACGAGGACGATTGATGATGTTCCCGTGGTGTGTAACTTCCCCGATGTATTCCCTGAGGAATTGCCTGGATTACCACCCGAACGGGAAATTGAGTTCCAGATCGACTTAGTGCCGGGGGCACAACCCGTTGCCAAAGCACCTTACCGTTTAGCTCCAACAGAGATGAAGGAGATGATGACCCAGCTACAAGAACTCCTTGATAAAGGTTTTATACGACCGAGTGTCTCTCCGTGGGGAGCACCGGTGCTGTTCGTTAAGAAGAAGGATGGAAGTATGCGTATGTGTATTGACTACAGGGAACTGAATAAGTTGACCGTAAAGAACAGGTATCCTCTACCTAGAATTGATGACTTGTTCGATCAATTGCAAGGTGCAAGCTGGTTCTCGAAGATAGATCTCCGATCCGGTTACCATCAGTTGAAAGTTCGAGAGCAGGATATTCCAAAGACTGCTTTCCGTACGCGTTATGGGCATTACGAGTTTCTCGTTATGTCGTTTGGATTGACGAATGCTCCTGCAGCATTTATGGATTTGATGAACAGGGTATGTCGACCGATGTTGGACCGATCGGTGATAGTGTTTATTGACGATATCTTGATTTATTCAAAGAACGAGGGAGACCATGCTTGCCACGTACGTGAGGTATTGGAAATCCTGAGGAAAGAGAAACTTTATGCTAAGTTCTCCAAATGCGCTTTCTGGCTACGAGAGGTACAGTTTCTGGGTCACGTGGTGAACCCAGAAGGCATTATGGTAGATCCAGCTAAAGTTGAAACGATTATGAAATGGAGTCCTCCAAAGTCACCGACAGAAGTACGCAGTTTTCTTGGTTTGGCCGGTTACTATCGGAGATTTATTCAGGACTTCTCCAAGATAGCGACGCCACTGACGAAGCTCACGAAGAAAGACGTAAAGTACGAATGGGGTCCAAACCAAGAACAAGCGTTTTCAGTGCTGAAGGAGAAACTTACCCAAGCTCCTGTTCTAGCACTGCCGGATGGGAATGATGATCTTGTTGTGTATGCCGATGCGTCACGACAAGGGTTGGGATGTGTACTAATGCAAAGGGGAAAGGTGATAGCTTATGCTTCGCGCCAGCTAAAGATTCATGAGGCTAACTACCCGACCCACGATCTTGAACTCGCTGCAGTGGTGTTTGCATTGAAAATATGGAGGCACTATTTGTATGGAGTAAGGAGTACCATCTATACCGACCACAAGAGCTTGAAGTATTTCTTCGAGCAAAAGGATTTGAATATGAGGCAGAGACGATGGCTTGAGCTGTTAAAGGATTATGACTGTGATATTCTATATCACCCGGGAAAGGCCAATGTGGTGGCAGATGCTCTGAGTCGCAAGACTGATCATCCTGCCATACGAGTAAAATCGTATAGTTTGGTGATAACGCCAGACTTTCTGAACGAGCTCAAACAGGCGCAACAGGAGGGATTGAAAGAAGAGAATGTGGGTTTTGAACGTGTCTTCGGACAAGTCAAGAACTTGGAAGACAATGACCATGGGATAAAGCTACGATTCGGTCGAATGTGGGTGCCCAGAAATGGGGACATTCGAGCGAGGATTTTAGATGAAGCCCACAAGTCACGATACTCGGTACACCCTGGTGCGACGAAGATGTATCAAGATCTTCGACAGGATTATTGGTGGCCGGGCATGAAGTTTAATGTGATGCAGTATGTGAACAGGTGTCTTACTTGTGCGCAAGTGAAGGCTGAACATCAGAAACCCTACGGATATGTGCAACCTCTAGAGGTACCAGAATGGAAATGGGAACACGTCACCATGGATTTCATCACCAAGCTACCAAAGACAGCTAAACGGCATGATACCATATGGGTGATTGTGGACCGACTGACGAAGAGTGCACACTTTCTTCCTATCAGGGAAACGTATATGTCCGAAAGGTTGTCTGAGTTGTTCGTAAAGGAGATTGTGGCCAGACATGGAGTTCCTGTCTCCATTGTGTCAGATCGAGATACGAGGTTTACTTCCAGATTCTGGAAGCAGTTTCATGATGCTATGGGAACGAGGTTAAATATCAGTACCGCCTATCACCCTCAGACTGATGGACAGTCAGAAAGGACTATCCAAACGTTGGAGGATATGCTTAGGGCGTGCATTATCGATTTTGGAGGAAGCTGGGATGACCACTTGCCCTTGGTGGAGTTTTCATATAACAACAGCTATCACTCTAGTATCGGAATGCCCCCATATGAGGCGTTGTACGGACGACGATGTAGAACCCCGGTATGCTGGGGTGAAGTTGGACAGAAAGAAATGGGAAACAAGGCTGCTGTGATTGATATGGCAGAAAAACTACGGGTGATAAAAGCACGTATGAAAGCTGCACAAGATCGCCAAAAGTCCTACGCTGACAAGCGCCGGAGACCGATCGAGTTTGATGTTGGCGATCGAGTGTTGCTGAAAGTATCACCATGGAAAGGAATCATTCGATTCAGAAAGCGAGGCAAGTTGAGTCCGAGGTACATTGGACCATTTTCGATAAAGGCAAGGGTAGGGAAGGTCGCGTATCGACTAGACCTACCAGAGGAGCTGAACGGGATTCATCCTACCTTTCACGTGTCGCATCTTAGGAAGTGCTTGGCAGACGAGCAGGCGCATGTTCCTTTAGATGACATTGAGGTAGATAATCGACTGAACTACATTGAAGAACCAGTCGCCATTGTGGATACGAAGGAAAAGCAGTTAAGGAATAAAACGGTTCGTCAAGTAAGGGTTCAGTGGAAGCATCGGAAAGGTTCAGACACGACGTGGGAATTGGAAGACGAGATGAGGGAGTTGTATCCTCATTTGTTCGATGTGTAACAAGGCAGGTTTCGGGACGAAACCTATTGTAAGGAGGGGAGACTTGTAACATCCCAAATTTTCTAAGATACAAGTTATTTGAATTCTACGTACGTGTAACGGATAGGTAACTTGTGGGAAAATAGACGAAAATAACTAAGATGGGGCTTAGAAATCGTGTACTCGAAATATGGAGATTTCGAGTACACCATATTTCGAGTACTCCCTATTTCGTGTACTCAGGTGTTCGAGTACGGGCACCTTGTCTATAAATAGTCGTGCCTTGGGAAATGTGACAACCTTTGGTTGGAAGCACAGTCCCTCTCGAGTACACGAAGTTTAAGTCCAAGAATTTCAAGAATCAAACTTTGATCGACCAAACGAAGTAGGAAACGCACGGGATTCTACCAGGAGGATCAGCTACCTTCAAGTAAGTGATTCATGTATAGAAAGCTGGATTTTTATACAAAAGTTAGGATGGTTAAACAAAGGGTGAACTTATGCATAAAGCTCACACCTTTATGCATAAAGTTCATAACTTTGAGGTTCCAATACGTTGGTAACAACATAAGGAACCTAGAACTAGCTCCCCAAGGTCTTAGATGAATTTCTGAGATGTTTAATGACAAAATGATGAGTACACGAAGCTATGCACTAAGAGTACTCGAAATCATACTTAGAATTTCGTGTACATGAGTATTTCAAGTACATGGGTATTTCGAATACAATGGCTATTTCGTGTACATGGAATTTCGTGTACAGGGGTATTTCGAGTACAATGGCTATTTCGTGTACATGGAATTTCGTGTACAGGGCATTTCGTGAACAAGGGATGTTTCGAGTACATGGCAATTCGTGTACATGAGAACTTAACGAATTTCAAGGGTTTCGAACACTTAGCTAAGTTTCGAGAACTTGGATTCAAAAAGGGAGACTAGTAGGCTATGAGGACTTAGAATAATTTCTAAGTCTAAGTATGTGATGTGATGGTATGTGACGATATGATGTAACTGATATAGGTCCTTAAGGCCCTAGCTAAGGAGTTCGGCTAAGGTTAACAAGAGTCTACTGTCAGGTGAGTTCTAGACGCCCTCTTTTATGTTTAATGTTTTGGGCTGACATACATGCTTGTTGTTATGTCTATAATGTTATGTGCTCATGATGATGATGAATGGATTATGATATGCCCTGACTATGTATGCAAGTTTATGTGTTAGAATAATGCATGCATGAAGGTATGCTAAGTATGATGAATGCATGATAAATGAGTTAGGATAATAAATGACATGACATGATAATGATGCTAGCACATGGTATGATGATGACTTATGATAACATGCTTCGTGAATATAACTATGAGAATGGTTATAGAAGTATGACAAGGTCCTAGATTGCTAGGATGGAAGTATGATATGTAGGCATGACGACGTGATGTTATGATATGATAATGATACTAGTATGTTATGATTGTATGATGAAATGATATTAGTATGACATGCCTAGGGTGCCATGGTTAACACTATGAATGATGTTCTAATGCTAACATGGAATGTATGGTGATTATGATGAACGATGATATGATGCTAGTGTATCATGTATGATGCATGAATGAGGTCCCTATACGTGCTATAGGATACGTGAGAATGATGATACTCTGGTACTTGTACTGGGTAAGTATGAATGATGACCTGACTATATCAGGATATGAACAGCCGATCGGGCTATAAACATGGAGTCGACCGGACTATAAACATGAGAGTCGATCGGACTATAAACATGGAGCCGACCGGGCTATAAACACGGAGCCGATCGGGCTATAAACATGGTAAGAGCCGATCGGGCTATAAACATGGTAAGAGTCGATCGGACTATAAACATGGAGCCTTGTGCCGGCATAAGCCCACTGTTCATATGGTGACAGTGGAACGTATGATGACGATGATGGTATTGATGTTATGTGCTAAGGTTATGGACTATGTGTATGAAATGATGTTTATGTTATGTATGTTTAATGCTGTTTTATGAAAACTAGAACTCACCAGCGTAAGCTGACTTGATTTAGCATGTATGTCAGGTTGAAGGTAAGATTCGAGAATGCATGGAGCTCGGGCATCAAGTCAGACGATCCATTGGCTTTGGCAATCCGATATGTTTTTGATACAGACACTTTATTGATTTCTGTTTATCAAACTATGTTTACATTTCCGCTGCATGATTATGAAAGTTTTTAGTTTAAGAGCTATGTGTTATGATGAAAACCAACCTCTGTGAGGTGCCCGGTTTCGGGGCCTCACACGAATTAATCAAGATAGAGAGGCAGGTCTTGAGCTTTTGATGAGCCATTATTTTGGGAATGGCCCATTATATAAGGATAAAGCGTTTAGGAGGCGTTTTCGGATTCATTAACCCTTATTTGAGCTAATTGTCAACGACTCCGAAAGAACGGATACGTATTCTCAACTGAGATGGGATGCTCGAGGCAGGCGGGGATTTACACAATTACATAAGTGTTCATCGTCTATGCGACATTTAGTATACGGAAGATGAATTTTTGTATATGTCAGACTGTACTGCCAGATAATGCCTCTATAATCTCTGTAAGGATATTCGTCTATTATACGGTCAAAATTATTTACACAAGCCTAATAATAACAATGTTACGAATTTGTATGAATACCATGAAAATTTTCATGGGTTTCTCCATATGCTTGTTAGCATAGATTCTATGCTTTATAATTAAGAAAATTTCCATGTTGCATGAAGAGGGCAATTCATGAGAGGTGATCACCAATGCCCTTCAATTATTCTTGAAGCTGTTGTATCTCAAGATTTATAGATTTGGCACGCATATTTTGGCATGCCTGATGCAAATAACGACTTAAATGTTCTAAACTCGTCGTCGTTACTTAATGATCTTGTAAACTGAGTGTTTCCAGAATCATCTTTATTTTGTAACGATAACGAGTACATGCACAGCTACTATCTTGCTAATGGGCTTTACTCATGACCAGTGTTTATACAAACAATAACTTGTCCAATGAACATTAAACATAGGAGGTTTCAAATTGCTCAAGAGGGAGCAAGGAAGGATATAGAGTGGGCTTTCGGTGTCCTTAAACAAAGATTTCACATTATAAAAAATATGGCTTGATCGTGACATCCAAAAAAAATAAGGTTAGTTGAATTTGGTCGAGCATATCCATAGGGTTCGCACCGACATTGTAGTTCGCAGCATTCATGATTACTATTTATCTTTTTTTATATCGTATTGTTTTTCATTTGTTTTAATGTTAGTTTTGTAAAATATTGAATTGTTTTAATTAATGTAATATTTTTTATTTAATTTTTAACTAAACATAAAAATAATAAATAAAATTATATATTGGTGACTATGTGGCACAGTGGGGAATGTTATTTAGTAGAATGACCATTATGGGGTTTTAAAGTTTTCAGTAAGGTGATGATGACATGGCAGAAAATTTCAGTGGGATGAGATTTCAGTGGGGTGGGCAGTAAACATAGTCTAAGTGACAAGATGGATGCATGCAAGTTAAACAATGCTGGCAAAGTTAAAGTCTCATGACCATTATGCCCTTTCAAGCATAAACAAAGCTTTTGGGAATAATCTTAAAATGTAATTTAATCAAGATCAAGATAGAATTTTTTGTCAAAATAGTGTACAATTCTCAAATAAAATGGAAACTAGGTTGGTCAAAGGTTATAAATGGTTTATGGGTGTTCCCCCATTACCACTAGCGGATTTGTATCAGCATGTTGAGTCCGCCATTACCACTAGTGGAGCCCATTGTCCCACTAATGGATCCGACACTACCACGGGCGGACCCATGTTAGTTTAACAGCCCTTAAATGATCGGTTAACGGAGGATAGAGCCTAAGACTACCACAAGCAGACCCTAGGGTCTCCGCTCCTCCTACCAGTGGACCCTAGGGATCCGCCCCTCACACCAGCATAACCGAAGGAGAATATATTCTCTGCATCCATGCAGTGCGAATGTGATATGTCTTTATTTACCCATCATTTTAGTATTTATTTTACATTATTTTATCTTATTTTAATATATTTTTAATTATTTTTTATTAGATTTTAATTATTTTTACTTATTTTTTTATTGTTACTTTCGTTGGTTTTGCAAAATCAACGTTCGTATAGACAAAGAAATCGAAGCTTGGAATAAATTTTGACAAAGTTTGGAAGCTAAAAATATGATTTTTGGAAGTTTTGGGGACTTTTTGTAGCTTTTAAGAAAGTTTCAAGGGTTAAAAATGATATTTAAGGAAGTTTTTGTGCTTAAAAATGTATTTTAGAAGTTATAGTGGGTGAAAATGTAATTCTGCAAAGTTGGAAGGCTTTGGGACACGTGGCAACCTCTAGATGCGCCACATAGCCCTAAAAACCCATGGATCAGTCCAAGATCAGCGCCTGACCCTTTTACCCGACCCAGATCGCCAATTTGACCCGCGAACATGGTTGTAAAAATCCCTGACTAGGCCGATTAATCACTTATCCCCTTAGGCCGACTAGGCCCGACTATCCGATTAGTTGGCCAATTAATCCTTAGTCCCCACCCAACCGACCGACTAACGACTAGCGATTTCTACAACATTGCCCGCGAACCCCTTCTCTTTGACCCAGCGCTGTTTGACCAGACTTATGGACCTTTGACCGCGTTGACCGGATGGTTGACCAGGCCATTTTGGCCTTTTGGACCTCCTTTTGGGCCTTTGACCCACTGATTTGGCCCAGATCGCGAACCTTAGCCTAATTTCAGCTTTTTAAGCTATTTGGAAACCCTAAATTCGGGATTAATCAACCTATGAAGACTGAAAACAAACAACGAACATAAAATTGATGATTTTGAAGGCTTGGGGCTGAATTGGACACTCGGGGGAGGCTCAGAACGCATATGAATGTGTCCGGAAACGCATTTTCTGGTTCTTATACTTGTTTTTTGATTATTTCTCATTTGTACTCGAATCCATGGACATATTTCTGAATGATTTTCATATTTTTACAGTTATTAACATGTTTCTTGGCTAAAATCCTTGTATTACCTAGATTTGGATTATTAACGGTTAATTTTATTCGGTTTTCGGGTTTGTTTTTATGGGATTTGGATTGTTTATGATTAGGATCAGATTATATATGATTCATTTTGGTTATTTATTGTTGTTATGATGATCTATAAATGCATGATGATGTCCAATTGATGAGTCTTCGTTGTTTACTACGTGTTTTGACCGGTTTTATCAATTTTAGGGTTAGATTTCGTATCTAGTTCTATTAGGGTTTGCTTTGGCCAATTGAACCTCAAGATATTATCTATAACTGGATTATAAATAGTAGGATTACCATTCCTAAGACTAATCAAGTGAAGGAATTTGGATTATAAGGGTTTTTAAGGTTTTTTCGGAAATTACATGACAATCGGGTCCTCCTATTTATTCCTTAGGATTCCTTGCGATTCAAGGTATTAATTCATATATTTTGATTGATTCCTATACATCCTTAAACTTTTGATGTATTGAGATTGTTGATACTGGCCACGTGATACGATCTTCAGAATCCGGAAACGACCTGTGTGTGGAGAGACTGACTAGGTAATTCGTTACACATGCCGGTGAGCTTTCACATGAATCTTTGGAACATTCTTTAGTATTAGTGAGACGGATCTTGTGATCTAATGGTTCTAAGTGTTTCCTGAGTTGTCATATCTTTATGGACCGATTATATCCCGTATCTCATTATCGAAACTGTTAAAATTACCGTTAGGATTCCAATTCTAGGTAGTGCCCTCCTTATCTAATTTCTTAGTTTCTTAACTCGTTTCAGTTGTCGAGGTTATTTTATTTCTTTATTTCTTCGTTATCAAACTCTTTTCTAAAATTTATCAATTTCCCTATTTAGTGATTTCCTTCTTTAGTCTTAGCTTTGTCTTTATTCAGGGTTAATTCTTAGATTTTGTATCCCTAGGATTCGATACTTAGTCTTACCCATTCTATACTACATATACCAGGTACACTTGCCTGTAGTGTGTAGTTCGGTTTAGGTTATTCTGTGTTTCTTACTCGGTTGTCTTGAACCATTATTTCTATATATATAAACCGACACATTAGCATGCGCCTTTTTTCCTTTCTTTTTTGATTCTTTTTACTCCCTACGTACACACACAACGTTTAATTCTTTTTTAATTTTTTTCCTTTTTTTTCTTGATTTCTCTTCTAATATGATACACTTTTTTTCTTTATTATAAATTAAAAAAATATTATTATTGTTATATAAAAACTGTGGAAGGTGTTCCTATTTTTGTTGTGTGAAAAAATGTCTATCAAAAGAAACTATTTTTTCTACTCCAAAACCACCTCCTGAAGATGTATCAGAATCGTCTACTGAAGAGGAAGACATACAGCCTCCGCCTGTAAACACGGCTGTAAACCTTTCTGTAAACCCACCTGTAAACATTTCTGTAAACCCACTTGCAAACATTCCTGCAAAAATTTTTGCAAACTTTCCAAGCATTGAGGAATGGGACGAAGAAGACAATGATGTGTAGTGGAATTGGGCTTTCAATAACCTAGTTCCCGATAACCAACATCAGGAACAACCAAGAGTTGAACAACAGTTGGGTCATGAAGAAGAACCAGAAGATGAGTACATGCTGGATGATCCATGGGATGTTGATGATGATGTAGATGAAGATACATTAAATTGGTGGAGGAATCACGGCCCATGGGATGAGAACGTAGTACAGATTCGGATTGCTTGTTCGATTCAATATTTAATGATTAATTGTGTATGCTTTATCATATCTGCTCACCATGTGTTTCTTTTATGAGGAAATGTTTCAATAAATTGAATGGTTTTTAATGTTTTTTTTGAAGTTGGTAGGTAGTCTTCACATGGGTTAATAAATAACAATAGTTGATAAATTAGTGTACCTTATCGGTTACAACACGTACGACATAGTTGTTAACAATGCATAAATATGGAAAAATACAACTAATATAATAATATTAAAAAGAAACATTAAATCCTAAGAATCACCCGGACGTGGCAAACATCTCCAAAAGTATATTTGGTCGGTCATAAAGCGTCTCTTGCTATGCACGACTCCCTGAAGTTATTAGTTGCGTTCAACTGTTTGCGAGTAACCAAATGCTCCATTAATATGCAGACATGCACCCCTTGATTACCAAACAAATCAGTGTGAGATTGAACATAGTCTTTGTTCACTTCAAAACTCATTAATTTCTCTAGAAAACCAGTTTTTTAAAATACTTAATGTTAACCAACAAAGCCTCAAAATATACTGAGATCTTCATCAATTTTGGGTGAACCACCCGTGTGTACTTTTCGCTTGAAAAGAACTCACTACAATACACCACTAAATTCACATTTCGTAGGTTCAACTGAACAAGCAACCACTCGTGATTTTCAACACAGAATAGAAAGTAAACATAATCAACATCAAAAAACGACGGAAATGGGCATGACTTCCCGTTTGCAAAGCTAACGGTATTTTTGGTACATGAATATACCAGATAGTCATAAAACTGAGGCGGCAGAATTGACCAACGTATATCACTAGCTCCTTCTTTTTGTTGTTGTCATTGTCTCCAGCATATCATTCTTTCAACCCAACCTTCAATTTGCTGAAAATATAATGTTCAATCAAACAAAAAGATGTTAATTATATTAAATTTAATTTATTAGAAAAATATATGAAAATCATGTATAATATTTGTAACCTTTGGTCTAAGATATCAATTACAAGTGTAACCCAAAATTGTCCCCCAAAAACTACGGTCTAGCTGTAGAGGCGTATTAAAAACATCGGAATAACAGAATGGAGCGTCTCCGTTAAGATAAAATTCTTCCACATTTGTAGACCATTTCTCAGACTCATCGTCCAAAATGGCCCATTTACGAACACGTTGACGATGTACACTATGTCGGTTTTGAGAATATTCTGTAGATCGATTGTTGTGTGTGTACTCTCGTTCTTCTAGTGGTTGTCGTTTATGGACTGATGGTGTTGATGAACTTGCATTCTTAGTTGTACACCTCCATTTTTGGAAAACCCAAGTTAAAGCCTTTTGAACAGGTTGAGAATTATATTCTTCATTCATAGTTTGCTTGTTACGGCGGTTATCCATATTTTTAAAAAAAAAATAATGGAATGTTGCTTGTTAAGATGTGGTGATTGGTTGTTATGATGGATATTTATATATGTGGTGGTAGGTATGTGAGAGTGACAACCGGTACCAGATCGTCTGGTAATCCGTACGGTATGTGTACTTTCACAATAACTATGTGTAAATAACTATGTGTGGATAACTATGTGTGGATAACTAAGTGTGAATAACTATGCGTTAAACAGTTGTGTGACAACAATGCTATAAAACATATTACAGTTGTATGTATTTCGATCAGAATCGAAATACATACAACAGATCTTGTGAAATAACAAGTGCTAGAAAAAATGATAGAAACATATCGGTTGCGATCTGATTTCCACAAATTACAGAAATCAAATGGCCGATAATTCAGTAAGAAAACAATGTGAAAACAGTTCTAACTATGAGAAAATAGTTAAGTATAGTTGAGTCCGTCTTTAAGAATGTCAAATTCAAAACAACAACACAATATTGTTTAAGGACAATAAACTGACATTGTGTTTGCGTGGGTGACGATTCACACAAACATATATGTGGTTGCTGCTCAATGCAACAGTTGTCATTTTCACCATTATCCTAGAATCCAGTGCATGTAATTCACTAGGTGTGGAAAGTTGGGTCATCGGGTTAATCACTGCAGAAACCCAACACCCTAGAATAGGAAAAACAATGCAGCGGTGATGGTTGCTGCTACTGACAACAGGTATTGCTACACCTGTGGCTAACCTGGACATTTCTCGCTGGATTGCCCCAAGAAAATTCCACGAAGGGCTCCAGTAGCTAGAGGACAGGTACGTTTCTTTTACATGACTTTTATGCATCTACATTATTTACCAGTGGTGTGGATCAGAGTTTTTTCTCTTCCAACTTTGCACACAAACTTAATTATATAGAGGAATCATTAGACTACCCTTACACAATTGAGGTAGCAAATGCCAAACAAATAACATTTAACACAGTACTTAGGAATTGCCCTTTGACACTTGATGAACACACATTTTCCATTGAATTAATACCAATGAAATTGGGCAGTTTCGATATCATTGTCAGAATGGACTGGTTGTCCCTTAGCTGGGTTGAAATCATCTGTTCCGAAAAGCTATTGCGTATTCCAGTTGAAAAAAATCGCGCGTTGGAGATTCATGGAGATCAAGAAAATCGCAATGTCAAAATAATATCGTGCATGAAGGCACGCAAGTGCTTAAGGAAACGGTGTGCAGCTTTTCTCATCCATGATGTGGAGAAAGACAAGAAGGCGATCAAGATACAAGATGTACCAGTTGTGAAAGACTTTGCGAACGTGTTTCCGGATGATCTATTGGGATTGCCAACCGAGCGATCGGTACAATTCCTAATTGATTTGATTCCGGGAGCGGTTCCTGTGGGTAAGTCTCCTTATAGACTTTGCGCCATTAGAAATGCAGGAACTGTACAATCAATTACAAGAATTACTAGACAAGGGATTCATCCGACCGAGTTTCTCACCATGGGGGGCTCCGATTTTGTTTGTCAAGAAAAAGGATGGATGTTTCAGAATGAGCATTGACTACAAAGAGCTTAACAAGCTCAACATCAAGAATCGGTACCCGTTACCGAGGATCGATGATCTGTTTGATCAGTTGCAGGGAGCTCAGTATTTCTATAAGATATGCATGCGTTTAGGTTATCACCAACTCCGAATACAAGAGGGAGACATACCTAAGACGGTGGTGGCAGGTGGTTGTGACGACTTGTGAAAACTAATGAATAGGAATGAATTGAGGACATTGTGGTTTGCCTTTGTGGTGGCTACAATGTGGTCAATTCAATTCTAATCATCATTTGGGATAAAACTACGTGTCAAACTTACTCTCACTTCCTAATCAGATGTGAGAAATAGTAAGTTCCAATGAATGAGAATTCAGTTACAAAGGAGCAAGATTAATAAAATCTATACCTTCGAAACTTAAAGAGTAAACCACCCTAGATGACTGTGGTAATACCACCATTGATGACTGTGGTAATACTTGCTCTTAAAACCTATTGTGCCATGCTATTATCATTGTGGGGTAATGATTTATCATATGGGGATTACTATTTGTGATTAAACATGTGTGAGATGAAATGTGTATCTATAGCTAGAATACATGTAGTATTTTAAGCGTGTGGTGGACTGGCGGCTTCATTCGTGATACGTATGCCCTATATATAAGCATGCTTAACCGGACGATATCCTGTCTGTACGTGTATCTATAGAGAGGACACTGGGATGAGTTAATGCCAAATGAGACTAATTATAACTTGTGTATAACATAATGTGGTGAAAATAAATCCAAAATTTTTTAATAACTAAACTTATGAACTCACCAACCTAGTGTTTACTTTGTTTTAAATGCATGTTTTCTCATGTGACGAATAGGTCTAGTCACCAAGCACCAGGGTTAAGCTAGTGGACTTTAGAGTAGACCTAGCTTACTTTTGTGTTGTGCATATTTTTGAATGACATAAATTTGAATCTTCTTTTGTAAATCTTGTGCAGATACAAGATATAAACTACATGATTTTTTTTGGGTAGATTTACTTAGTTAAATTATGAACATGAATTGTGTAATTTAACTTTGTAATTATATATCAATGTCATGTTAGCAATTCTCATTATATATCATGTGCTATGTAAACAATCTGATCACTACGATTATCACACGATATCGCGCCCCAAGCACGTTCTGCCCGAAGGGAAAGTCGATCCAGCCCGCCAGCTCAGGGTGTGACAATGAGTTCATTTGAAAGTGGTGTTAGGTATGAGTTATAATCCAAAGCTGGTGTTGTTTGGTTTGAATGATTTATCACGTTTTTTATTTTGCTTAACGTACTAAATGTGGTAGGTATGTGAGTTCATTTGCTAGTGGTGGTAGGTATGAGTTGAATCCAAAGGTGGTGTTGTTAGGCGTGAATGATTTATCACGTTTTTTTTATTTTGCTTAAAACTTACTAAATGTGGTAAGTATGTGAGTTCATTTGCAAGCGGTGATAGGTATGAGTTGTAATCCAAAGGTGGTGATGTTACGTATGAATGACTTATCACGTTTTTTATTTTCCTTAAAACTTACTCAATGTGGTAGGTATATGAGTTCATTTACAAGTGGTGGTAGGTATGAGTTATAATCCAAAGGTGGTGGTGTTAGATATGAATGATTTATCACGTTTTTTATTTTTCTTAAAACTTACTGAATGTGGTAGGTATGTGAGTTCATTTGCAAGTGGTGGTGTTAGGTATGAATGATTTATCATGTTTTTTATTTTGCTTAAAACATACCAAATGTGGTAGGTATGTGAGTTCATTTGCAAATGGTGGTAGGTATGAGTCGTAATCCAAAGGTGGTGTTAGGTATGAGTTCAGATATATGTGGTAGTATGTATGAGTTCAAGTGGTGGTGCTGTTAGGTAGAGTTCAAGTGGTGGTGGTCTATATATAGTGACTCAATTCCTCAAGTATGTCATTCAGTTTTCAAATTATCATTTTCTTCTTCATCTATTCTTAATTACAAAATATGTCATTTTATCATCCGTTTATTGTCAAGCTTTATTGGGGGTAAGGTTTTTAATTCCGGTGGTGTTATTTCCTTTGATGAGAATATCTTAACATCTTCTTTTATTGTACGTACTTATTCAATGTCTTACAATGAATTGGCAGACATAATATGCAGTCACGTTCAAATTGATAGAACGACTGTGAATGTGAATTTGGTTTTGTATTACAAATTCCAAGGTGTTACTTTAACATCAAATTTGTTTGGATACGAAGGTGTTAATATGTTATATTATTTAGCTGCAAGTCAAATAAATTTTGTTGGTAATATTTTTGACACTTGGGATCCCAAATTGCTATTCAGCCAACTGGTATGATGGATCTACTACATGGTTTTTCTGCGTCTCAATCTTATGTCGGTGAAATGGGTTCACCAATACATGTTTATAACCAACTTATTTTACAACAAATTAGCGATGAAGAACAAGAAGATGAAAATGAAGGACTAGAAGATGCTGATGAAGAACTACAAGACTAAGATGACACACAAGAAGATAGTGACATAGAAGATAGTGAAGACCCTCCTTCTGACAGTGAATCTGAAGATGAGTTCATACTCCCTCAATCATCTGAGCAATATTACACCGGCGTTGAAACAATGGAATGAATCAGACGCGTATGCAGTTGTACTTCATGTAGATTATCCACGACACTTTGGATATTGACTTTGCTTGTGATTTCTAGGTTTTATATATAAATTATTTATATGGTCTCAAATTTTAAATATTTGTAACACGTATTTTTTTAAGTGAGGGTAAGCATGTACATGTAATTTGTTGAGTTAATAACTGTATGTGATATAAATGTTTAAACATTTGGGACTGTATATTAATTTATAAAGCTTATAAACCTAGAGTAAAATACTAGCAAATCACTTGAACCATCTTTACGATTTACCCTATATTATATTATAGTATTATACTACAAATTACTTTAAAGGGGAGGTGCATTTCTGGCTTTTTTTTTTCCTTTTCTTTTTTGAAGTTTTTGTTAATTGCAATAATTAAGATCTTTTGTTGGACTAAAAGAACCAATGAGCCTGATCAGAAAAATCTCTAAGTCTCACAGCATTACAACAACTGAAGAAGAACACAAAGGCTGATATTCAAAGGTGCTGAAGTCACAAGATCTGAAGATATGTACAACAGCTGAAGTGTAAGTCGTCAGATGTTGTAGTGTGTAGTTAGTCTTCAGTAGTTTTCTTTCAGTAATTGTAAAGTCTGATGAGTAGTTTACTCATCAGATGTTTTAGTATTTTGTACTTCAGTAGTTTTGTTCTTCAGTAGTTGTAGAGTTTGTCTTCAGATGTTGAAGACATCCTCAGTAGTTTAGTTAATTTCAGTTGTTTTGTTTTGTCTGTTAGATGTCAACATCATGTGACATCATCAGACGTCACTGCCTTCTATATAAAGGTAGTTGACATGATTGTATTGCAACGAAGTTAATGAATTGAATGAGATATTCCTTTTACAGAAAACTTTCTCTCTCTATAACAAACTTGCGTTACTGTTTGATTGAAATTGTTCTTACTTTACTTATGCTAATTCTGTGTTGAATTCCGCTGCTATACTCTACTGATTTATCAATTGAGAACATCTGATCCTACAATTGGTATCAGAGCAGGTTAATCATTGATCGATTTCACAATTGATCTCTGAAACTGCTCAAATTTGTTCTCAAATTGAGTGAATTAGCTGATTAAGTAAGAATTTGTTATAGATCGACGTTTTTCTGTTAACTTCTGTTGATTTGCATTTCAATATCAATCTGTTTTGCATCAATTGATTGAGATTTGAATTAGTTTGTGTTAGATTGATTGAATCTGTGATCATGTCAACTCCGAACAATGATCCGCACAATACAGGCTCCGCAACCAAGCCTCCGATGCTTGTGCGGAGTGAGTACAACATATGGCAACGTAGAATGCTACATCACCTGTCGATTAACAGCGCAGGATGTTGGAAATCTGTTGTGCATGGACCATATAAACCCACGATCACTGATCCTGAAACTAAGATCATGATTCCGAAACCTGCTGATATGTATTCGGATGAGGACATTAAATTGTTTGAAATTGATGCTAAAGCTCATGGTATTCTGGCCATGGCTCTGCCTAATGAGATCTATTCTGGCTTGATGCATCATGATACTGCTCATGATCTCTGGGTTGCACTGAAAGAACAATTTGGTGGAACCGATGAGGTTTTAGCAAATACTAGAGAAATTCTGGCTCAGCAGTATGAGACATTTTCTCATCGAAAGGGTGAATCCTTGACTCAACAATTTGAGAGATTCTCATGTTTAATTTCTGAGTTAAAAATGGTTAAGCAAGAATACACTAACAGTCAGATGAATAACAGATTTCTCAGATCATTGCCTGAGAGATGGGACACTTATACAATTGTCCTACGCTCTAATGCTAATCTAGAATGTCTATCTCTCACCCAATTACATGGGAAACTCTTAACTTTTGAGAGAGAGGTAGAACAAAAGAGAAAACTGTCTTCATCTGGAAAACTTGCTGATGATTTTGTTCCTGGTAATACTGCTTTACTTGGTCAGGAGTCAGAGTTTAATGGGTCTGAATGTTCTTATGATGAACATATTGACTTTTCTACTAACAATTCTGATCATGCTTTTGTGGGAGTTGAGGGTAATGCAGGTTATAGTGACAACTTGTGTTTTGTGATGGATGATTTGAAAGGTATCCCGGATGATGATCTAGAGGAGATGGATATTTTAAGTCAAATGGCATTGATCAACATCAGATCACAAAAGTTTTATAAAAGAACAGGAAGGAAGTTCCCTGGATTATCTGGCAAGACTAAGGTTGGATTTGACAAAGGGAAATTGAGGTGCCATAAGTGTCATAGGCTTGGTCACTTTGCTAGGGAGTGCAAAACATCTGGTTCTAATCCTGCTGCACCTTTTGTGACCTTTCCAAGCAACAATTCCTCAGGCAAAGGACCACAATCTTCTGGTACTAGTCAACAGCAATTCTATCCAGCTCACTTTGTTCCACAAAATCCAATGCCCTATCCATATCCTTGCTTTTACATGCCTCAACCTCCTCACAATCCAGCATTAATCCCACCTCAATCCCCTGCTCTTCCTGAACCCAGCAAACCTCAATCAACTCAACAGTCTCAACAACAACAGCATCAGAGTTTCTTCACTCCTGGAGTTGTTGATTGGAGTAGCTTGCCTGATGACTTATCAGACTTCAACATGCAGCCTTTTTCTGAAACTGGTCCACATGGTGGAGACAATCCTTTTGGAAATCTGGCACTAATGGCTATTGATTCAACTGAAAATACCTGTCAATCTTCTTCAACATCTCAGGTATCTTCTGAATCAAAAGCTAAATTATGTTCAGAGTCATGCATTTCAGCATTTGCTTCCATTAGGGAAATCAATGTGGAACTGATTAAGGAGAAATTTGAATTGGAAAAGGTTGTGGCTAAACACAAAACTGAGTTTGAAAAAGCCTTAAATGAGAAAGAATCTGAAATTTATAAACTTAAATGCTTGTTGTCTGATGAAAAAGCTAGAGTGGAAGTCATGCTGGTCAAGCATAATGATCTGAAACAAACACTTGCAGCAACCCAAGTCAATTGTGAAAAATGGGTTGAGTCCTGTAAAGGGTTTGAAATGTTGTTGTGCAAACAGTCAGCTTCAAATATTAAGTTTGGGATTGGTTACAATCACACTGGCCCCCCTGCTGATTATAAACCAAAAAGTCTTAACTGTGAATCTGATGGGGAAAGTGTGTACCAATCTACCAACTCTTCAGAAATGTCTGATTCTGCAGACATATCTGAAGAAGACTCAAATGTTTGCAAAGCTGCTGCTGAAAAGGTTGAGATTGAAACCTATTCTTATTCAATTGGGTGTACAAATGTCATTGAGGATGACACTTGTCAGGATAATGTCCTAGTGGAGATTAATCCTGATGAACATGTTTCAAATGCCTTAAACCTACACCTAATTGAGTCAGATGGGGATGGTGTTGGTGAAAATGATGCAAGAACTTTGATAAGTCAAAGTTATTCTTCAGCAGTTGTTGAAAAAGCTGATAATGCAACAACTGATGTTGGTAAATGTGTTGAGACACAAGTGCTGACGAATAACTCTTCAGATGTTGTCAAAACATCAGCTGTTGTCAATTTGACTACAAATACTGATGCCTCAGATGTTCTGATGAACAAACAATCTGTTTCTAAGTCATCAGTACTTGTAGACAATCACAAGGAAAGGAAGAAGAGGGTGCCTTGTGATATTTGTAAGTTGTTTAATCATTCAACTGATGAATGCTGGTACAGAAAAGGTTCTAAATTCAACAAAATCAAGAATAAAAACAAGAATATACTCAAAATGAAAAATGAATTTAGTTCAAAATTTGTACCTGAATCATCAGTTGTTTCAAAATCTGGAAAATCCTTACAAGGAAATACCTCCGGTATATCCAAGAAAGGAAAAGGGATTGTTCCAGATTCAGGGAAACAACACTTGACAGCATCTCATTTGATTAAAGACACTAAAATGATCAAACACAAAAATAAAAAATCAAGTTCTGATGTGTCTGATGAAATCAAAATTTTAACTCAAAATCATAATCAACTGATGCTAATGATGCAACAACTGATAGGAAAAGTCAATCTGGCAGAGGCATCTGTTGATTCATTTCATAAAAAGAAATCAAAGTCAAAAGTCAAATCAAAAATTTCTGATAAGAATGTTTCAAGTGTTGCTTCAACTGACAATGCTAGTTTTGTTTCTTCAAATGTTAACAGACCCAAAACCAAAATGGTTTGGGTCCAAAAGTCTAACTGAGTGGGTTGTTGTATGCAGGGTCCTTCAGCATACCAAAGTAGCATCTGGTATGTTGATAGTGGAGGATCCATGCATATGACTGGGAGCAGATCTCTTCTTCATAACTATTTCACTGGAAGGAGAGGATTTGTGTCCTTTGGTAATGATGCTAAGGGGTATATCATAGGTAAAGGTGTAGTTACTAATGGTGAGATTAGGTTTGATGATGTTAATCATGTTGAGAATCTTAAGTACAATCTGCTGAGTGTTAGTCAAATGTGTGATAAGGGTCATGTGTCTCTCTTCACTAAGCAAGATTGTAGGATTCTCTCTTCTGATGTGATGCCTTTGATTGGCAAAGTGTTAGATGAGTTCACACTTCTTAAGGCTAACAGAGTGGGAAAGGTCTATGCCTTTGATCTTTCTAAGAAAATCTCTGTCAAAGGTCATCCTTGTTTATTTTCTAAGGCCTCTTTCAAGGAATCTAATTTGTGGCATAGAAGATTAGGTCATGTAAACATCAAGAACATGAATCAATTGGTGAAACATGGTCTGGTTAGAGGTCTTCCTTTAAAGGATTTTAGCTGTGATGAAAACTGTTCTGCATGCTTGAAAGGAAAACAACACAAAGCATCTTTTCCTTCAATTGGGGATTCCAAATCTACTGGTTGCTTACAACTGTTGCACATGGATTTGTTTGGTCCAGTGCAGATAATGTCTATGGCAAAGAAGAAGTATTGTCTAGTTATTGTTGATGACTATTCAAAGTTTGTCTGGACCTTCTTCTTACACTCAAAAGGTGAGGTTGCCAAGGCTATTATCAATTTTGTGTTGTATGCTGAAAAGCAGTATTCTCTTTCTATCAAGTGTGTTAGGAGTGATAATGGCACTGAATTCAGAAATCATCTTCTTGATGAATTTTATCAGTCAAAGGGAATTCAGAGACAGTATAGCATTCCCAGAACTCCTGAACAGAATGGAGTTGTAGAAAGGAAGAACAGGACCCTGATTGAAGCTGCAAGAACAATGCTTGCTGATTCTGGTTTACCTCTCACATTCTGGGCAGAAGCTGTTAACACAGCTTGCTATGTGCAAAACAGAGTTTTAGTGAATCAAAGATGGTTGAAGACTCCATATGAAATCCTTCATTCTTTAACTCCTTTGATTTCCTTCTTCAGGGCTTTTGGATGTCCTTGTTACATTCTCAACACCAAAGATCAACTTACCAAGTTTGATTCCAAAGTTGATGCAGGATACTTTGTTGGATATTCTTCAACATGCAAGGCATATAGAGTGTTCAATTGTAGAACAAAGAGTGTAGAAGAAACTCTTCATGTCAAATTCAATGAATGTCCTAAAGATTCCATTCCTCAGAATCCTGCTGAGATGTTTGATCTGAATATCTTGCACCATAATTTTCATGATGACAATAGTGGTATGGAAGATGAAGTTCTTCCAGCTGATCCACCACCAGCTTCTACAGCAACATCACAAGGAATTTCAGATGATGAAGATCCAAGTACTCATTTGTTCAGATTCAGTGACCATATGTCCACATCTACAAAATCTGATGCTCCTCCTGCTTCAGCAATCCCACTCAATACAAATGCTGATGAAATTCTGGAATCCTCTCAATCATTTGAAATCCCAGCTGCTTTGTTCCCTGAATCATCTTCAACTGCAACATCTGATCCTCCAGCAAACACTTGCACTGATCTTATTCCATATCAAGAACTGAAGGATCATCCATTATCTCAAGTTCTTGGTGATATTTCAGCAGGTGTTTCAACCAGAAGTCAATTATCTAACTTTTGTCTCTATGCTCTCTTTGTCAGTCAACAAGAGCCAAAGAACTACCACATAGCACTTAGAGATATTGGCTGGGTGGAGGCAATGCAGTTGGAATTGTTGCAATTCAAGAAGCAACAGGTTTGGGAGCTGGTTTCTTTACCTCCAGGTAAGTGTGCAATAGGCACAAAATGGGTGTTTAGGAATAAAACAGATGAAAAAGGTCAAATCATTAAAAACAAAGCTAGACTGGTTGTACAGGGGTTCTGTCAGGAAGAAGGTATTGATTATGATGAAACTTTTGCCCCTGTAGCCAGATTAGAAGCAATTAGGCTGTTTTTAGCATATGCTGCCTTACATAAACTTAAAGTGTTTCAAATGGATGTCAAAAGTGCTTTCTTATATGGTAAAATAAAAGAGGAAGTATATGTGTGTCAACCTCCAGGCTTTGAGGACAATAAACATCCTGATTGGGTGTACAAGCTTGATAAAGCTCTTTATGGGCTAAAACAAGCACCTCGAGCCTGGTATGACACATTATCCACTTTTCTTCTAAAAAATAATTTCACTAGAGGCTCCATTGATCAAACTTTATTCATAAAGATTGTAGGCCAGCATAAGCTACTTGTTCAAATTTATGTTGATGACATTATATTTGCTTCATCTGACCCAAAGTTGTGTGATGATTTCACTAAGCTTATGACTACAAATTTTGAAATGAGTGCTATGGGGGAGTTACAGTTTTTCTTGGGTCTTCAAATCAAACAAAAACCTGATGGAATTTTCATTCATCAATCAAAATACACAAAAGAGCTTTTAAAGAAATTTGATTTGCAAAATTGTAAGCCATGTTCCAACCCCATGAGCACCACCACACAACTTGATGCAGATCTGAAAGGTACTTCAGTGGATGAAACTCTTTATAGATGTATGATTGGATCTTTAATGTATCTAACTGCATCCAGGCCAGACATTATGTTTGCCACATGTGTTTGTGCTAGATTTCAGGCTGCACCCAAAGAGTCTCATTTAATTGCTGTGAAAAGAATTTTCAGATACTTGCAAGGTACTCAATTCCTGGGAATATGGTACTCCACTGGACAATCCTGCAAGCTGGTTGCTTTTTCAGATAGTGACTATGCAGGATGCAAACTCTCAAGAAAATCTACTTCTGGTGGGTGTCAGTTTCTAGGAAATTGCTTGGTTTCTTGGCAAAGTAAGAAGCAAACTTCTGTAGCCACCTCCACTGCTGAAGCTGAGTACATTGCTGCTGCAAGTTGCACTTCCCAAATTCTCTGGCTTCAGTCTCAACTCCTGGACTATGGCATCAAAGAACTGAAGACACCATTGTTAATGGATAGTGCTTCCGCCCTTTGTATTGTCAAGAATCCAGTTCAGCACTCTAGGACTAAACATATTGAGATCAGACATCACTTTATAAGAGATTGTTTTGAAAAAGGTCTGATTGATCCCAAATTTGTTCCTAGTGCTGATGAGCTTGCTGACATTTTTACTAAGCCTTTAGACACATCAACTTTTCAAAATTTAGTTCTAAGGCTTGGTATGTTGCAACTTGAATAGGTTAGTGTTTAAATGAATAAAATGTTCAATATCTTTTTAAAATTCCAAAAATATTTTTTTTAACACATTTTGATATTTTCAGTACATACTGATACATATCAAAAGTACTGATTCAAGAACAGTTATGACCTTTTCTAATACTCTAAGTTACAAGTACTGATGAGTATTGATGTTCTAAGTACTGCAGGTCAAACATTGTTCAACAAGTTCTGATGAACAAAATTTCTACAAAGTTCTGATGAACAACTTGTTTACAAGTTCTGATGAACACATTGTTCTCAAGTTCTGATGAACAAAATTTCCACAAAGTTCTGATGAACAACTTGTTTACAAGTTCTGATGAACACATTGTTTACAAGTTCTGATGAACAAAATTTCCACAAAGTTCTGATGAACAACTTGTTTACAAGTTCTGATGAACATATTGTTTACAAGTTCTGATGACCAAAATTTCCACAAAGTCTGATGAACAACTGTTGAAAACACCTGATGAACAAAATTATCGACAACACCTGATGAGTAATTTTACTCTTCAGTTGTTTAAATCTCAGTTGTTTTCTCTATTTAACTCCATCTTCTTCAGTTGTTTCCTTATCACTTTCTCAGAACTTCTCATATTTTTCAAAACCTATTTTCCCTCTTTCATCTCTGCTTCCATGGCTGCTCTCACTTTGAAACCGCGTCACAATTCGATTGCCTACTTGACCAAATCTTCATTCTGGTCCAAGTTTGATGAAGCAGTGGATTTGATGAACTCCTCTCAATTCAAAACTGCTTTTCTCATCAATCCAACTCTGTATGTTGAATCCATTCATCAGTTTTGGATGAATGTTGAACTGATAAATGTTGGAACTGGAGTCATCTCTCTTCGATCAACAGTCAATGGTCACAACGTGCATATTAGTCCCGCTGAGCTCCGGGATGTTCTTCAACTTGACGATGCCAACCTCGTCACTCAGTTCCCTAAAAGCGCCACTGACCTCTGTTTTACAAGTCATGAATATCAGGGCGACTTGAGTGATTCAACACTTTTCAAGAAGCACTTTAATGATCCAGAGCGTCTGATATTCCATATGATCAACATATGCCTGGCTCCAAAGTCTTCTTCGTGGGATCAAATGTCATCTCGTTGGCAACAGGTATTGTACTCTATTCTCGAATCTCAAAAGCTAAATTTTTCTCAAATACTCTTTTCTGAATTAACTGAACATGCTGGTAAGCCTGTTTCCTCTAGATGGTTACTCTATCCTCGCTTTATTATGGCCATCATAGAGAAACAGCTGCCACAAACAGGCCTTGTTGGTCAGGGGATCCCTGCTCCAGCAGTTTTGCTGGAAGTATATTCCCGACACAACTCTAACCTCACTTTAAAAGAGGCTGCCCGGAAGCTCAAACCCAAGCAACGGGAACCCACAGCCTCATCCTCAAAATCCAAATCCAAAGTCCCCACTAAACCAAAGTCCACTAAGCCCAAAAAGGCTGCTCAGGGAAATGAGTCCCCTGAGTCTGCCCATGCCTCACCAAGGCATGAACTGACCACTGGTAGTAGTCAACCAGTGGTTCAACAGACTCCACCGGCTCAAACCGCCCAGGTTTCCTCTCAACAGGAACCTGGTGCAACCTTTTTAGGGGACACCACATCTCTAGAACCTATTTCAGTTGAAATGGTTTCTATTGAAAAGCACCAATCTCCCCGGGTGCATTCTCCTTCAAACCCACTTTCTATAGAAACCACCACCAATAGCCCAACATTTGTTATTGATCAAATCCTGAATCAGCTGAACACTCCTATCCCCTCCCAGACACCTATCACTACTGGGATAAGCTCCAACATTGAGGGGGAGGACCAAAGTGTCTCTGATAACCCACAGGATCATGACTACAACATCAGATCTCCTAGTGTGGAAAGAGAGATTCTGATATCTGACAAGGCTGCTACTTCATCACCTCCATCATTTGGAGTGATTGCTAGTGGTACCATTGCTAAGACCTTGTCAGAGGCAACAACTGATGAAGGGGTTACCCCTGAGGTTGGAAGTCCCCAGTACCAAGACAAAGGGGCACCTGAAACTGTTGAGCCACACTCAACTCAGGTAGATCCTGAGATTCTCAGGAGGTCAGATGATTTAGCTACGGCTACTGATGACCAAATAACACTTGCTGAGGTTCTAAAGAAGAACCAAATCCTTGAGGCTGAGGTTTGTAGACTCAATGAGCTACTCTCCAAAATGTCCAAGGACAAAAGTCCATCTTCCCCACTTACCCCACAGATGGCACCTTCTCATTCTGAAGGTCACCCAAACACTTCACCCACAAATATTCAATTTGACAAGCCACCAGCTACTGCTTCAGGCACTAATCCTTTGGGTTTTAGCCCCCCAGAGGCATTAGCTGCTGCCTTCCTACAAATCCTCCCTCTCATCACTCCAGTCCTAAAAACAATTATTATTCAAGCCCTTGATGAGAGATTACCTTCCAAATCCCATATTCAGCAGATGGTTGATGAGGCTGTGACTGCCAGACTTGCCACTATACATACTCCTTCTTCCCCTGCAGCCAAAAAGGGGGAGTTAGGAACTGAATCAGTCACATCTTCAGCTTCCAAAAGGCCAAGGTCTGAAGAGGTTGTTTCTGAAAGGTCTCCTGTTATTCAAGTTACTTATAAGAGACAGAGGAAGAATAAGCCTGTTGAGGTTATCCACAGGGCTGATGCGGAAGTTGAGCAGGAAATGGTTGATAAAGAGATTGAAGCAAGTGCTGACCAAGTGGAAGCCACAACCTCTGAAGTTCAAGCACAAGCTACAACCTCTGAAGTTCAAGTACAAGCTACAACTTCTGATGCACAAGATACTGAACTAGAAGGGGTTCAAATTCCAGAGGTTGAGACTCAGGTTGTTGAGGTAAGGGCTCCTCCAAAGAAGAGAAGGCAGCTCAGAATTCAAGAAGAAGAAAGTTCTGATGAAGAAGACAGGTTGCCTATCTCTACAGTTATCAAACCAAAAGTTCAAAAGCCTGCAACACCAACAACTGGGTTGGATCAAGCCATTCAAAAGAAGAAAGTAACTCTACCTGCTAAATATGTGCCTGAGAAGTCATTGGTTTTTGGTCAACAACCAAAAATCACACCTGAGGAGAGGATGTTAGCAGTTAAAGTGAAACTTGAAGAAGAAGAGAATCAAAGGGTGCATGATGAGCAAATCCTAAAGTTGATTGACAAAGATTATCCTCAGACATCAACCATTACTGCAATGAAGAAAGAAGCTCAAAGGTTGTATGCTCTGAGGTTCACATACCAGTATAGGAAGGAACAGATAAGAATGTGGCCTGATCCAAGAATAATTCACAGGATCCACAAGAGAGAGGCTCCAGCAGCTTATGCCAGAAGGATCAAAAGGGTATTAAGTGCTGAAATTATGCTGGGATCAGTACTTGATCCTTGGGAGATAATAAATGACTTCAAGAGTGTGTACAACTCAGGTTCAAAGGCTCCAAATTTCTTAGAAAACAAAATGATCAAGAAAGGATTAGTATACAAGAAACTTGAACATGTTCTGCAAGCTGAGCTTTATCTGTTTCTGGAAGGAAAGCATCCAGATGAGTTTGTCTACAGAGAGATAACTAAAGTAGAGCTGAATGATGGGACAACGGCCAGGTACTTGTCTGAGTATTATGGACCTGAGTCTTTCTTCGAAGGTGAACCTGAAAGACTGACTCCAGAAGAGAAGATGTTACTACTTGAAGCTTATGTCAGAGAGTCTTTCAGGTTAGTATACAATCAATAGCTTCAATGAGAGGGGTTAATGCTCATAGTCCATTTCCCCAATGGAGTTCCCTCTCATATTTTGAAAGTTAGAATTTTTTTTGAAGCTGTTGGTTATCAGGCTTATACTTTAATTGGTCATTTTGATACTGATCTCAAAAGAAAAAGACATATCTTTCTGCCTGGGAGTAAATAAGTGAGACCTTAAATAAGTTAGAGGTTTTTGGCTGCATTGGTTCAGGGGGAGTTTGTTGGACTAAAAGAACCAATGAGCCTGATCAGAAAAATCTCTAAGTCTCACAGCATTACAACAACTGAAGAAGAACACAAAGGCTGATATTCAAAGGTGCTGAAGTCACAAGATCTGAAGATATGTACAACAGCTGAAGTGTAAGTCGTCAGATGTTGTAGTGTGTAGTTAGTCTTCAGTAGTTTTCTTTCAGTAATTGTAAAGTCTGATGAGTAGTTTACTCATCAGATGTTTTAGTATTTTGTACTTCAGTAGTTTTGTTCTTCAGTAGTTGTAGAGTTTGTCTTCAGATGTTGAAGACATCCTCAGTAGTTTAGTTAATTTCAGTTGTTTTGTTTTGTCTGTTAGATGTCAACATCATGTGACATCATCAGACGTCACTGCCTTCTATATAAAGGTAGTTGACATGATTGTATTGCAACGAAGTTAATGAATTGAATGAGATATTCCTTTTACAGAAAACTTTCTCTCTCTATAACAAACTTGCGTTACTGTTTGATTGAAATTGTTCTTACTTTACTTATGCTAATTCTGTGTTGAATTCCGCTGCTATACTCTACTGATTTATCAATTGAGAACATCTGATCCTACATCTTTATAATTAATTAAACTTTTTTAACCTTTGATCTATCTTTTTTTATTTTATTTTTTTAACCATTTTTATTTCACTTTAGTTTCTCATTTTTTTTCCCTTTATTTCTTTCTTTCATAACTTTTATTTATTGAGGACATTTTCACATAATAGCCGAAAGTATAATTAAAAGAGAAAATGCTACAACATCAGTCTTGGAAAAAACCTAATTAATACAGAAGGAGAAAGAGAAGATGCAAGAAGCTTATAGACACTAAAACAAAAACCCGCACAATAGTGCTGTGGCGTCCTAATTAAGCTTCACCCCTCCCGCACAAACTAGGGAAAGGACACGTACACAAACACGTTGTAACACTTTACGAGTAAATGACAAAAAAAGGGACCATGGGTGTTTCGAACTCTTGGCGACAATAGAACATTATAGTACCTTATCTGCCAATGAAAATACATGAGTTAATTAAACAGCTAGATAACTAATTATAAAATTGAAAACTTTCAATACTTTGTAGTTGATGGTGTACAATAATATTATTTATTATTGTATAGTAATTGAAGTTGGTTCTAGGGAAGTAATGAACTACCCCTACGCGTTGGTGAAATGGTTGGTAATAAAAATTATGAAACATTTGAAGGATCCAAGCTGGATGCCAGCTGTTTTTCCAACGACGAAGGTGGCATGTGATGTGTCTTCATATGGTGTACTATTGTTTATGTGGCCATTGCTTCACGAACAAACAAGCTATACAAGCTATAGTATGGATCATCCATTTGATTCTTTTAATGTAAATATTACTATATTCTTTTATTGTGTATAAATTATAAATAAAAAATAGGCGTTTTTAAATAAAAATTTACTCTTCTAGCCAGAGCTGGTCTCGAAAATCAAATAAAATTCCGGTGTCTGGGCCGAGAAAAAAAAATGGGTCATTTTAAAGGCGACCTAAGAATTGAGGTGTCCAAAATGAACCAGAAAAAAAAAACTTTCTAGCGACTTCAAATATTAAATTAGGGGTGTTCAAGAAAATTGAAAAATGAATTGTATTAGTAACTGAAAAAAACCAAACTGCATTTGTAACTGAAAAATTGAACCGTATTTGTAACTGAAAAAACCGAACCGAAATTTGAATTCGGTTTTCGGTTTGGTTCCTCACTGCATCCGAATTCCAAATTTGGTTTTCAGTTCGGTTTATAACCGTATCCGAATTTCGGTTTCTGTTTGGTTATCGTTCCAATTTTCTTTGAATTTGGTTTGTTTGGTTAACCGATTAAATCGGATTCATATTTAAATTTATTATCTTATTAATAATATATGAGGTTGAATTCGGTTTATTCGGTTTTTAACCGGTTTATTTGGTTTTTAATCGGTTTATTCGATTGAATTCGGTTTATTCGGATAAGTTTATTCGATTTTTAACCGGTTTATTTGATTATTAATCGGTTTGTTCGGTTTTCGGATAGGAAAAAAAATTGAAAACCAATTAAACCGAACCGAATAAACCATTAACTGATTCTCTATATATACATATATATATCAAAATTTTGTGCCCCAAAAAAAATTGAGCCTGTGACAGAGGCCAGGTTTGCCTCTTCCCCGGTCGCTCATGCGTCCTTTTAAACATTGATGTTACATATTTCTTGTATAATTTTTTTATAATATATATATATATATATATAGGGTAAGGAGTAAATGGTAACCCGTGTTAATTGAGGTAACTTATAAACCCAATTTTATTGGTTGTCTAATTTAATGAATTTGAAATGTGTGGTCCATATTAAATCTGGGAAAAATAAGTAGTTGAGATTTCTTTAAGGGTATTTTAGAGATTTGTGAGGTGTATTTGATTTGATTTTTAAAATTAAAGTTTACCCCCCCTATTTTTTTAAACATTCATAACTTTTATATACATTATTATTTTTTTAAAAAAAATTACACCATTAAATTTGTCACATTTTTATCTTTAATTCAAGTATAGTTTTGTCAAAAAATTTTAAAGTGTTCGAAATTACACTGATATAATGAGCTGAATTTTTTCAAAGTGTTCGTAATTACACTGATGTAACGAGCTGAATTTTTTCAAAGTGTTCCTAATTACACTGATGTAACGAGCTGAATTTTTTCAAAGTATTCATAATTACACTGATGTAACGAGTCGTTACACTGATGTAACGGGCTGTAACTTATTATTTATTTTACGTTACAATTATTTAACTTTCTATCTTATTTGATATAAATTTATCTAATTAACTAAATTTTATAATAAAAAATAAGTTTGTAATATATATTTAAGATGAGAGAAAAAAAAAATTTTGATGGAAAATTTTTGAAAAAAGAGAAAAATTATTGTACTTATGTTTTTTACGTTAGTGTAATTACGAACGCCCGAAAAAAATTTGGCATGACTATAATGAAATTAACGAGAAAAATATGACGAGTTTTATGGTGTAATTTTTATAAAAAAAATAACATTGTATAAAAAAGTTATAAGTGTATAAAAATCAAGGGGGGAAACTTTAATTTAAAAATAGGAAAATAGATGGTTTTTTAAGAGTGTGACACTTGTCACTCTTATATTAAATCTGATTTTTGTAATTAAGACAAAAGACCATAATGCCCTTTTGTATTAAAATTAATTAGTGACATATGTCACCATTAGATTTAATCTTGAAAATTTGAACTATTGGATTTGAGTTATTGAGTTTTCTCAATTAGAGAGGGTTATTATATGATCTCTTCCCTATATATATATATATAAATTTCAGGCCCGGAGGCCGGAGCAGTCGCCCACCTCGCCCCTCCCCATGACCAGCCTTGCTTCTAGGTCACAAAGCATATCACCGAGACAAAGTAAGAAAGTTTCCCATAAAACGTTGTAAGTTGTACAAATTCAAGTGCAACACATCATGTGACGCCTAAAGCCATGTGTAATGACTTCAACGCATTCTCGCACTCAATCTCTCCTCATAGGTGAAGAATGGTGTTCTCACTCTTTATAGTGCCACCTCACCTAGAGGTGCCTGGTTTCTCAAATACTAATTTAAATTAACAATTATTTTTTTTAATAATTTAAACTATTTAGGTCTCTCATACCAGTTCTTAAACCTTTAATAACCCTTTATATCTAGTAATAAACAGTGGCGGACCTAGAAAATTTTTTTATGGGGTTCAGGATTTTTTTTTTAGAATTATTTGTTATTAATTATTTTGTTTTTTTGACAAATTCAAATATAATCGGGTCGGATTAACAAAAAAATTGATAAAAATAAAATAAATCACAAATACATAATAAAACCACGCTAAATTATCATCTCATTAATTAGGATTATATGATAAAATTAGTTGTTTTTCAACATGATTCAAAAAAATTCTATTTAAATTTATAAATTAAAGATTAAAAGAAGGTGAATGTCTAAATTTTCTTTTAAATAATTGTTTTATATTACCTAAATAAACAAATTATACACAAATCAACTAATTTTTCATTATGTTAAAAAGTTTTAACTTCAGTCAATTTATAAATTGTGGCTGTTGTGATGTGGAGAAAAACATGTATATTAATAAGTTATTACTCTATTGTATTTTTAGTAGCGAACCGAACATTAATTATCAACATTAAATTCAATTACTTAATATACAAATTGAGTCTTATTACTTTTTTAAGTAGAATATGACTGATTAGATATTTAATTAAATTAATTATTGTTAATTGAGTTTCATCACAGGTAAAACATATTGCGTTATTTGAATATCATTTTTTTTTTATTTTTGGCTTTAAAATAATTTTAAATTGAGCTTTACCTGGTTCGTCAAATTTTCATGGGGGTCGAAGACAAATTTCGTTGGGGGTCGATCGAGATCGGATCAAATATATAACATTGAAAATCAAAAATTCATGGGGGTCGGTCGAACCCCATATCTCTTTAATGGGTACGCCTCTGGTAATAAATATATATCATCTTCAAGATGTCACGATGATAAAGGCATACTTGACAAAATATTAAGCATTGGTGGAACAGAGATAAAAAAATTCATGAATTGGTTGAAATGTAAATATGTAATTGACAACTTTGAAAGATCATTCTGGCTTTTTTTTAAAAAAAACTTTTGAAATATGTTTCAAACTTATTATTTATTTCTTTGCTAACATTTGAAATATGTTTTGGAGCGAAAGATATTATAATTTCACATGTTTTCATTTCTATTTTTGTTTTATATTGTAAATAAATAATGATTTAATTATTGAAAATAATATAAAAATTATATGCCACTAAAAGTAATATGCATTTTTAGCTAGAAATAGTTTTTATTAACACAAAATTTGTATCACAAAAGCCATTTGCTAATTTATGCTAGAAGATAACTGTATCACTAAATTAGTATAGATGTTTTGTAGTTAATATATTGTAAGAAGTATAAAAAAGCTACTAAAAATCTCTTTACTAATTTTTTTTGAACGGTATTTGATCTCAACGTGTGAACCACTGATATCCAGGACACGTCAACAATGTCTAGTTAGCATGACCTCCGTTGAGACTCCACCACCACCCCAGGAGGAAACCGCACCGGAAAACCCCCTGACCTCCCAAGGACCCCTATTTCGCCTTGGTAGGGATTTGAACCCGTGACCTTTCACAGGGAAGCCAATTGGGTAACCATTAGGCTAGAAGCCCTTGGTTAAAAATCTCTTTAGTAATAGGTGGTACACAAAAATGTGCCAATAAAAGACTTTTATAATGTGATAACATTTCTAGAGACACTTTTATTACGTGACACACATTATGTGGTGATCCCATGCTCCTACTTTGTTGCGTATTGTCGAATGGAGCGACCCATCATATGGCTCGTAATAGCTTAGTTTCTATTTTGATCTTTTGTCAAACCATTCTCATCTATTTAAATAAATTTGTCATTAAATAATAACATAAAATGCGAGACCAATTTAAAACTTTATGAATGATAATATAAAAACAAGTTTTAAAAATTTATGAACGGAAAGTAGAATTGTTCAATCTGTTGTATGACATCAGGCGTCAATGCTATGAATGCAATTGTCCATAACATTATTTAGTACTACACAATAAATTTATATATAATTGATCGATAAATTAAATAGATACTCTAACCAAGTAAATATTTTTTTGTGCCAATGTGAGATTAGCCCACTTGGTAGAGGCTTGCCTCTTAGAATGGGAGGTCATGGGTTCTATCCCATGTAAGGTGTAAATATGGTGTAATTTAGGTGGAGTAAGCTTAGCCGTTCAAAAAAAAAAGTAAATAATTTTTTGTAGCCTTTAAACCTTCTGTTGATAAATTAGTAATTAAATAGCTAGGTATATGTTAATTTTTTGAAATTTAAAGTTTTGTTCATATCTTAATATTTTATTGAAATTAAACAATTAAATTTTATACGGTAGGTAATAGATATATCCGAAAGGTACATGTGGTGATGAATTAACTTCCAAAGTTGACTGAAGCTTTATTACAATACATTAATCAATAAACCATAATTAAATATGAACAATTAATATTATCAATAATTTACTATTGATATTAAATTTACCAAACAAATTTACTTTTGATGAAATTTTTAATTACATATATACACCTTGCAAATTAAAGGAAGCTTCGTGAGATATGATGACACTATTCCGACTCTTACGTTATACCTTCCCTCGGACTAAAATGAACCCACCCTAGTATTAATCTGACTATACAACAACTTGAATTATTAATTATATTACTTACTAGATTAAATCCCGTATATTACACGGGTTTAATATACAAAATGTTATATATTTTTTAATAAAAAATTTATGTCTATAAAAAAATAAGAATTACACTTGAATTTTTTTCTTCTAATTATGCATATTGTATTGTAACATTTAAATCATCCTATCAAGCTAAATATTTTAAAATATTTAAAAAATAATCCATAGAAAACAATTATTATTATTGTTGTTGAATATTTTAATAAACATAATTTGAAGTTAATGATAGAGAGACCTAAATAGAACTGTAGATAACAAAAAAAAGTTTAACTAAAAACTTTATAACTTTTTTTTTGAACGGCCAAATTATATTAAAAAAGAACTACTCAAGCAAGTAACTCAAGTAGAACAACTGTACAACCACGAAATGGATAGAATTACAAAACAAAATTACACCAATCTTCCCACGTTAGTTCATTCCACCTAGCTCTGTTCTTCACCCAGAGAAAACTTAATGTCTTGATCTCCTCCAAAAGCCCCGGAATTGCAGCTCTCTTGCATTTAATAGATATCAATAATTAATAATAAATGCACATTGAAAAACAAAAACTAAATGACTACAATGATAATAAATGTTACCAATTATTTATATTTTTGTAAATTAACAGTTATAAACAAATAATAACAATTTAAAATAAGTTGTTATAAAAAAAGAAATAAAATATAGGAATATTAACGTTAATTTTGATATTTTATTATATAATTAGCTAAATAAATAAAAATATTTATATAATAATATTCAATAATATTACTATACATAAAAAGAATTAACTTTTATGAATTATAATTATACCATAAATTGTAAAATATATAAATAAGTCATTAGTTTTTGTAACTTACCTAAAAAATGAAAAGATTTAAAATTTTTATATTATTTAATGAAAACAGTAAGTTAAAATATGAAAATATATGAATATACATAATTTAGGTTTTTAATATTCTTATTATTAACAAAATCATTATTTGTATAGTTTATGATATTGTTTTATAATATATCTATTTTATTTTATTTTGTTATAAAAATATATGAATATACATGAAATAATTCGGGTATTTAATATTCTCATTTTTAATAAAATCATTATTTGTATAGTTTACAATTTGTTTTATAATGCATCTATTTTATTTTATTTTATTTTATTTAGTTATTTGTTTTTTTCAATATACTCTAAATATATTATTAAATTTATACATTGAAAGTATAAGATATTCATGGCTTAATTATTTATTTGTATACAAAATTTATTAAATATAAGAAAATAAATTAAAATATTAATTTGTCAAATTTATTAATTATCAATGCTCCAAATATTAGGAGGGAAACCAAAATGAAACATGCTTCATTACATGACACGTGGCATACAAAAACCTTGATTTATTATATAAGATAGATATGTATAGAGAGAGAAACACACGTGCATGTAATACATTTTTTACGTGTTAAATATATAAATATTATATATGTATGATTAGTAATAAAAACTTATTTTCTTTAAAAAATTCAATGTATTACAATGTTTGGATTAATCTATATATTATACGAGTTAAATGAAATTTAATTTAATAATATTTGTTAACACATTTATTTGTTATAATAGGTTTTTAAAAATAAAAACTTCAATATGATAATTATAAATTATGTTAAGTTGATTTTTAAAACACTTTTTTAAATTATGTGTTAAATATCCTATTAATTAGCTCGGTTAAATTGATTTAAATTACAATGTATATTAGTAGAAAAAAAAATTAAGAACTAAAAGTTGAATTTTTTTGTATCACCTATATATTTTTTATTTTAGATACTGTATTTTTATTATCTAAATCAATAAATTATATTATATATTTGAATGTTTTTATTAAATCACTCAATAAAACAACCAATACCATTATTTTTTTATTTCTACAAATATTTAGCAGAACGTAATTTTAACTTGGTTAATTATATTAAAAGAGTTAAATAAGAACAGGCTTAAAAATTGGTAAGACTAAACAATAATGGACACCAAATTCATTTGTTTTTGTAAAACCAGATGTTACAAATTCATTAGGTATTCAACGAATTTAAATATATTTTTTGCAAATTCAAATACTTATTTATTTGCCAATTGAAATTAGATAGTAACGACCTAGATGTAACATGCGGGCGAATTGGATGATACTCCTCCTATAAATACTAAGACTCTTTCTTCTTCTTCATCATCAACCAGACCATCTCAATCACAGGCTCCATAGCTTACTGCAAACTAATTCAAAGAAAATGAAGCTCTCATTTGCAGTGCTACTCATCCTTGCTCTTTTCTTCTTCACAACCGCGTTCGCATTCTCCCCTACAAGCGCCCCCACCCTCTCTCCAAGTATGTCATTATCATATGTTTTGTTGTTTTTGGTTTGCTAGACAATCGATTGATGGCGACAATGATGTTGAATGCAGGTATGTTTGGGTGCAACAAGAAGTGCGAATTGAGGTGTTCTAGATCTGGATATAGAGATAGATGCCTCAAGTATTGCGGGATTTGTTGCAACAAATGCATTGGTTGCGTCCCATCAGGTCCGTTCGCAAGCAAGGACCAATGTCCATGCTACCGTGATATGAAGAACACCAAGGGCACATCTAAGTGCCCTTGATATACGTGTAAAATAATCAAAAGTATTTTTTTAATTTATCAAGTTTGATGGAGTTTGCATGAATAAATTAATGAGGTAATTTAACAAAAAAAATGTATCTTTTTAGCATTATAAGTGTCGTATTCATTTCGAATAAATCATGTTATATTGTTTGTTAATTAGGTTTCTCAAGAATTATAATAATTTAAATGTGTTTATTCTATTCAAAATATGTTTATGTTAAAATTCGTTTTATTTTCTAATAATAAATTATGACTATTTCTTTCTAGCGTACTTTGAAGAGTAGAGACAAACCATGAGCTGCTTTCACTAAAATTTATCATTAGATATAAAGAGACTTTGACTATTCAATAAATAATATATATAAATAAATAAAAACTCCAACCTTTATAAAGCACATGGGGCTCCAAGTTATCAAAACAATATGCATGGAATTTTGAAAATAGTCTTTCAGCCACTAGTAAATAGAAAAAAGTTAATAAATTATAAATTACATTATTTCTACTACCTCAAAAAGCTTCCTCTTCAACACTAAATAAATATGAACTTTTATATCTTCACCATCTTCATCATCTCCTGTTACTCTTAATGTTTTCGATACCACAATCGAATTTGTACATCATGTTGTCGATAGGGCTGTCCAAAAGGCTCAAAGCTTGGATTCAGCTCGTAGCTCATTCGGAAAAAGCTCGGATAAAGCTCGGCTCGGATAAAGCTTGTTTGTAACCGAGCCGAACCGAGCCAGCTCATTTTGAAACTGAGCCGAGTCCGAGCAAGGGCTGGCTCGGCTCGTATGCTCGGCTTGTTTGTACAACATGTTATACTAAAATATAAAACTATAGGGTTACTTTTAATAATAAATATACATTGGTGTTATATTGTAATTATGTTACAAAAATAAAATAATAAAAGAAAAGAGGATGGAAATACGAAATAAATCTCAATCATCAAGTGCTTCACTAATTCCTAAATCATATTCTTAATTCCTAGTTTCACATATTCACTCCTCTTCTCTTATGTAAAACCGAGCTAAAAAGAACCGAGCCGAGTTGAGGTGAATGCAATTCAAATATTAAATTTATTACGTAAAAATTGAGCCAAAAACGAACCGAGCCGAGCTGAGGTAAATGCAATTCAAATATTAAATTTTTATGTAAAAACCGAGCCAAAAATGAGCCGAGTCAAGCCATCTCGGTTAAAAACGAGCCGAGTCCGAGCCAAAATTTCAGGCTCGGTTTAAATCCGAGCCGAGTCCGAGCAGACCCCTGGCTCGGCTCGGTTCGGTTCGGCTCGTGAACACCCTTAGTTGTCGAAGCCAAAAGTTCATATCTATGTAAACAATGAGACCAGGTTAACCAAGATCATCAAACCTCTAACAAACGCCTTATAAATGATTATTTTTGTCAACATATGATGATAAAGCGTCTAAGCATCAATTTTGTATGATTTCAAAGAATTGTTATACATATGGAATGACACTTTGAATATTCAGTACAACAAAATCAACCTAATACAACATTTATGTTCAATATAAGTTGCCTTAGTTAAAGTCGCATTAGATCTAATGCAACGTTTTTATTACATAACTAGCGTAAAAACATGTATATTACACGAGTTGGATAGTAAGAAAACATAAAAATTTTAAATATATATACATTCGATAATGAGATAATCTTTTAGAAAGAAAAATCGTACAAATGAAAACTACCTAATACAAGAATTACGGTTTGTGTTTAAGTTATTGAAAACGTAAAATAAGGGGTTTCTATTTGGATATACAAGTATTAGTGTAAAAATTAGTTTTAAGTCAATTAATAGGCGGGAAAATGAAAAATTCGGGATGCTAAAATATTGACAAGTGTCATTTAAATATACTTCTTTATTAATTTAGGAAGATGCAAATTTTTTTTCAAATGCAACATTACAACATTTTAAAAAAAGTTGCATTACGTTACAAAAAAACGTTGTATTAGGTTTGTTTTTTGTAGTGATTTTAACATAAATATGATGCAAGAGATAGATAAACTAGATTGTTAAGATAACTTTAACGAGACCAAGTTAATCTAGATCATCATCCTTCAAAGTGTGATAAGTTGTTTCTTCATATTCTTCAATCTTTTTCTTATTTAAAATCTCTACATGATAATCTTGTTCATTAGATTCTATGATTATCATGGCATTATCTTCAAGACATCATCCATAAAGAAAGCAACATCATCATCTACAATATGCAATCTTCTTCTTTTTTTGTAAAACAATTTTGTGACTTCTACTTTGCATGTTCTTTCAATTCTTTGAATCCAAAAGCTTTATGTCAAAGTTTTATATCCATTCTCATCATTAAAAACATGAATAATAAATTATGGCCAATAAACTCGAAATCATGGCCGAAACCATGATTTGAATTTGTTATAGATACAAATAGATTCGAATTAAAATTTTACATTAAATTTAATGAGTCATGTCTCAATTAAAACTAAACCAAAATGAACAATCTTTAAAACGTAAATGGTTAGATTTGAACCTTTAAACGATCAAAACAAGATCACAATCCAAAACCTTCAATTTCTGACAGATTGTTGGGACAACTTTAAAAATGCATAAATCTCACATTACAAGCCCTATTAACTTGATTATTTTGTGAAAGTTAGCCTTATATTTATCTTTAATATTTGTATGGGGCACATGAAAATATGGGGGTTTGAACCCCGAACCATTCGAATAACTTCTAGTTACGCCAGAAAATAATTGAAATGTCTCATTTAATTTGATTAATTGATTTGGGTCTATTGAATTAAAATTAAAATGGACACTCTTACATTTATGATAATTTTAAACAAATAAGTTAGATGTCATACTTTATTTAATTTAGCTCATTTAGTTAATCAAAACTATACATGAAATGTACATAAAATTTGAACAGATATATGTAATTACAGCCTACGTATAACAAATGTACAACTATTAAAGCAATAACTAAAGACTCATGGAACATTTAATGTTATATTATGACATACATAATTAAGACCTATAATATAACTGAATCTTATCATAATAACAACTATATAGGCATCCTTATGCTTTTTTTTAACAGCAACAACCGAGCATAACGTCGTGGCATATGTACCACGTCAGCAGGCCTAAGAAGACCCCTTCCTCAAGGGAGCGATAGCCCGTTTAACGGGCGCCACCCTCGGAAGAGCTGCACCTAATGCGCAGAAACCAGCTTATTTTTGCTGTAAAAAATGCGCCCCCCGTCGGTTCAAAATCCTAGATTAAGCTCAAGATTCCTCTCCTCACCTGATATCAATCAAAGTGCCTCAAGTGTGAGTAGAACCCTTGACCTCCATATTGGAAGGTGAGTCTTCTACCACTAGAACAACTTATCTTGATCATCCTTATGCTTACTTAAGTGAACAAACACCAAACCACTACAACATAGATATAAACCCGAGTATTCAAGCATCATCAACATATCCACAATCCTTTATGTATAATAAACTTAACACACAAGGTATCAATACTTTATGAACATAAGCTAATCATGTCATCAACCTTAAGTTATACATCTAACTAAACGAGACATAATGAGACTTTAAAATAGACCTAAACTATAATCGGGAGACTAACAAGTCACTCACCCGACTTTTCCTGATACTAGTGTTAATAACTTAAGCAACTTTAACACTACTTCTAATATTCAAATAGGACTAATCATGTTGCTCGTATGCGATTTGAGAACCTAAGCCATTCACTAAATCTATGATGAATTATATGACCCTTATTTTTACATGTTTTTCCCAAGGAATTAGCCAGTATGCCAACTACTATCCTGTGCTAAAAATTTTTCATACATTCATGACTTGTTTCATATTACCAAGTAAACTAGATATGGATTGTGTGACTTCTATTAATCTTAAGATCCCACTTTTTACTTTATACAATCAGCTCAGGGAACTGAGTTGATAGGTGTGTATTAATTAAATAGTATTATATGGGTTGACACCCTCATTTTTTTCGTGTTGGTCTTGTAGGCTACAGGTGACACATGCCATTAGTAGTGACATTTGAGCGAATATATCACATCTCAATCTATAATCTATTAGCATTAATTACTATGTTATATGGGACACTTTTAGTTTGATTCTAGGCTCATGACAATTGTATCATACAAAACCTATACTTGCATGGCATTTTTTATTGTTTTAACTCGTGTAACTCACCAACTATTTGTAGTTGACCAATTTTTCAACGTACTTTTCAGGTAACAAGTATAAGAGCATTAAGGACTTATATGCTTGTAGTGATGATCAACATATGAGAATTTGCATAATAGCTTCTTTAATATTTCCAGAATCATTTATTATTATTATTATTATTATTATTATTATTATTATCACTACAAGAAAAGCCAACTAAGGGGACAAAAGCAACAGCGACGACCTAAAGTCGTTTCTATAGAGTCGGCTATAGCGACGACATGTCGTCGCTATAGCTTAAAAGTACTTTTTCAGTTTTTTTAATCTATAGCGACGACATGTCGTCGCTATAGCTGAAGGTGAAAAGGGCGCCTTTGACCAATTAATTGGCGGTTTTTGTGAAAAAACTATAGCGACGACATGTCGTCGCTATAGCCGAAATTTATTAATTTTTTTTTTTTAATTTCTTTTTATCAGATTTGTAAGAGTAAAAAAAAAAAAAAAATTTAATTAACCTATAGCGACGACATGTCGTCGCTATAGGCTGGAATAAAGACAAACCTACTTTTCGCAGAGAATTTAATGCGCGCGTCAGTTTCGATGTTGACCTATAGCGACGACATGTCGTCGCTATAGGGTTAATATACCCAAAAATTCGCGCAGATCGCCATTTTCGCAGAATTCTTCAAGTTTCTTCATTTTCTTCAAAAGGGACGGCGATTTTCGGTTCTTGTGGGTGTTTGGAGGCAATTTCTTCACTAATGGATGTTTAAAATCTTTTCATTTGTATAGGTATGTGTTTTTTTGCAAAATCTATCATTTTTTTTTGTTTTTTCATTGATTTGCAAAGATTTATGGATTTATATGGTTGTAGGTTTGATTGGGTTGTTGAAGATTGTTGGATCCTCCTCATTTTTTCGTAGGTATGATTTTTTTGTGTAATTTTTTTTTTTTTTGTATTAACGAATTTATAAATGGATTTCTTATTTTTTTTCATATTTTTTTTGCAATGTATTGGATGATATGAAGTTAATTTCGAGTTGAAACTTTCTTGGAACTTATTTGACATAGGTATGTTTAATTTTCAATTTTCATATGTGTTTAGGTATTTTGATGAAACACATTTGTTTGGGTATGTTGTTTATAATTGTTGTGTATGTAAAAAAATGGTTAGTGATGTATTATTCATTGATGAAACATGTTTATTTGATATTATTTATTGATGAAACACATTTCTTTATGTTCTTGTTAGATTATTAGTATATATGTTGGGTTATTATGTTAAGTTAAGATTAGAATTTAAGGATGTTAGTATATGTAATTTAAGGATAATGTGTAGATGTTTAACTTGTGTTAACTTAAGGTTAGAATTTGTATGCATATGTTTAGGAATGTTGTGTATTTATGTTTATGTTATGTGTGTATGTTAGAAAACATCAAGTTAAATGATTTGAGCTAAATTAAGATATGAATTTATGTATGTGTGTAAGTCTATGTTTATGTAATGTGTAGATGTTTAACTTGTGTTAACTTAAGGTTAGAATTTGTATGCATATGTTTAGGTATGTTGTATGTGTTGTTTCATTTGAATTTGTAACATTGACTTTTAGTAAGTATGTTTATCTTTATGTGTTTATAAATTTCATCTAGATATGCATGTTTAGGTTTATGTGATGAATGAATTTCATTTGTATGCATATGTTTAGGTATGTTGTATGTGTTGTTTCATTTTTTTTTTCATATGAATTTATTTACTAATAATTTTTCATATTTTTGTTGATGTATGTGATTATGCAAGAAAAGATTTCGTGTTGAAGATTTTTGCAACCTTAATTCAAGAGAGGTATGTTAATTTTGAAACTTTAATGTGTTATAATTGTTAGATATTTGTTGATTGAATTGGGAATTATTGTTTTTGAATTAGGATTTGTTGCCATTTAGTATACATTTTATATATAGGATGGGTGAACATGAATTGTTAGATATTTGTTGATTGATTTGGGAATTATTGTTTTTGAATTAGGATTTGTTGCCATTTAGTATACATTTTAATATATAGGATGGGTGAACATGAATTGTTAGATATTTGTTGATTGAATTGGGAATTATTGTTTTTGAATTAGGATTTGTTGCCATTTAGTATACATTTTGGGTAGTCATTTTACAACAGTTATGCTGACGGATTTTTGTCAAATATTTAACATATGTTTGTCTTGTGTTTTTAATGTAGGGGAACATTAATGAAGAATTAAACAAAGCAAAATCCGCATCCGGTGGTGATGACACACCGGTAGATGAAGTGGAAGTGCTGCAGCGCTCATTAGGTGAGCGGCGTGGGCACGTAAGGGGCGTTGGAAGAAAAGTTAAAAGTGTAACCCCAGACCTGCCTCCACAAATGTACTATCCTGCAGCAAATGAGCTACAACAACAACTTGCCGAGGCAAATGCTCGCTGGGAGGAGCAACAACGCATCAATGCAATGATGCAACAACAAATAAACAAATTGATGTCCATGCAAGGAGGCCAAGGCTCTAGCTCATTCTACTATCCTGGATTCGAAACAAATCAAGAAAAAGATCAAGAGGAAGAGGAAGAAGAAGATGACGATGACGATGACGATGAAGATGAATAGATGAAGTTGTGGATTTTAAAACACTTATAACTTTGTTATGCTTGGTTGGTTGATAACTTTGAGATGTAAACATGAATGTGAATGTATTTTTATGTTTGATAAAATCTTATTTGCAGCAGGTTTAGAATGTTATGGTTGAATAAACAGGTTCAAAAACTGGAAATTACAGAAAACAAAAAAAAAATTAAATTTTTTTTATACGGCTATAGCGACGACATGTCGTCGCTATAGATCAAAGTCTGACTTTTTGACTTTGATCTATAGCGACGACAAGTCGTCGCTATAGCCCTATCTTTGACTTTTTGACCATACTCTATAGCGACTATATGTCGTCGCTATAGATAATTTCGAAAAAAAAAAATTTTTTTTAAATAATTAACATAATAAAAATAAATCAAAAAAGAAAATGTGTCAGAGCTCTATAGCGACGACTTGTCGTCGCTATAGCCTTATCTATAGCGACGACATCTGTAGCGACGACTATTCTGACCTATTGCGACTAACCTATAGCGACGACTTAACAGCGACGACATGTCGTCGCTATAACCTATAGCGACGACTTTTTGGGGCTATTGCGACGACTTTTGTCGTCGCTACAGGTGACTTTCCTTGTAGTGTATTATTATTGTTATTATTATTATTATTATTATTATTATTTTCTAGCATATGATTTTCAAATGCATAGAAATTATGATTTATCATAGTTGTAATCGAGCCGAGCCAGGCCTGACATCAGCTCGGCTCATGGATTTTCAAGCAGAGACAAAACTTTTTTTGAGCCAAAAATTCGAGCTCGAGCTCATAAAAAACCTCGAGCCACGAACCAACTCGTTTTTTTTTGTTTTTTCCCTCCACTTTACACACACACACACACATATGTGTGTGTGTGTATAATCTAATTTATAAAATCTAACATATTTAAAATCTAGAGTAAATTACTAATTACGTCTTTTAAAAATGTAACAATTTCCTGGTTTTGTCCTTTAAATTCAAGTATTACTAGGGGTGTTCTTATTTTGAAATTTTGCACTGGTTTTGCCCTTTGTCACTAACCCTGATAAAAGATTATGTTTAAACTCCCATGTCTCATTCACGTGATGGGTAAATTTGTCAATTTATCCCACTTCTCTTTCTAGCGAACACTTAGCCGGAAAAAGCCACTGAAGCAAATTAACTCTCCTGGTGGTCCATGGTTCTGGCACCGTGTGTCCGGACGATGATGTAGCCTGAAAAAGGAGCAAGAGTAACCATGGCGGCGTCGACAGAAAACGCGAGGGCCGGCATCTTCCCACCGATCTGATGGTAAAGGGTTAAAATGAAAGAAGTCAAAGAATTGTAAGGATTAAATCATCAAAGTTTGTAAAGGTAGGTGGCTTTTTCCGGCCAAAGCTGGTGGCCCGGCAGCCCCCACAAAAGAAGCAAAAGGGGATCTGAATTAAAGGAGAAACAAACTCTAAACTTCCAATCAACACCAATATCCCCACAACTACCGATCAAAGAATAAATCAACAATTTTAAAAAATAAACTGAGTTTTGAAAACAAATGCTGGCGAAAATCTAATGAATACGCAGCGATTTCATCATGCAGGATTTGCGACTGGCAAACCGAAAGGAACCCTAACGGCAGAAAGATTAAAGCGACGAAGATAGATGGGGATCAAAATGTGAAAGTGAGTAAGAATTGCATGGGAGCTGATGGTGCGGTTTATTAGGGCTTGGGGCGAATCGGATGAGCTCCAGTATTTTGCCTGTTTATCCGGCAAACTCACTTGTTGAAGGGAGGAGAGGGGGATGAATTGACAAATTTACCCATCACGTGAATGCAGCATGATAGTTTTAACATAATCTTTTAACAATGTTAGTAACAAAGGACAAAACTAATGTAAAATTTTCAAAATAGGGTAACCTCTAGTAATTTTTGAATTTAAAAGACAAAACCAGCAAGTTGGTATATTTTTAAAAAACACAATCACTAATTTACTTTAAAATCTATTATATATATATATATATATATATATATATTATACATGTATACAAATACATACATATGTATTATACATACTATGTATATGTATACATGTATAATATATATATATATAATACATACTATGTATATGTATACATGTATAGTATATATATATATAGAGGAGGGCTCCTAAGAAAACTCTCATTTTCAAGAAAACTAAGAAAACCACTTTTTCACCATTGATCAAAGCAATCTACGGTTGAGAACATATAATGACAATTTTGGAAATAAATGATAATTAAAAGATTTAATTAAATGATCATAAGGGTATAATAGTCAAATTATTTTTTTCTATAATGTATTTAATAAAATTCCTAAAATCACTCTTATCTCTCATCTCTTATCCCTTATCTCATATCTTTCCTCTCTCTTAATTTATATTAAAAAAAATTAATTCAATTATTTTTCACTCAAAAAATTGAATTTAAACAATCTGAATTTTTTAATACAAAAAGTTCGAATTTTTTCAACAAAACCATCTGATTACATATATGTATCGGATAGTGATTTTTGATATCCGAATCCGAAATTTCGGATATCCGATCTTCGGATATCCAAAATCAGGAAAAAAATAAAAAAAATTCAAAAAATATATATTTCGGATATCCAAATATCCGAAAATTATCCGGATATCCGAAAATTATCTGGAATATCCGAAAAATATTCGGATATCCGAAAAATTATCCTAAAAAAGTATCCGAATATCCGAAAAATATCCAAAAAAAAACTATTTCGGATATCGGATATCCAAACTATCCGAAAATTTACAAAATAGGTATCCGAATCCGAAATTTCGGATATCCGAACCTCCGGATATCCGATTTTTTCGGATATTTCGGATTCGGATTTTCGGATATTTCGGATACAGTTTTTTTGAACTCCCCTACATATATGTAATAATACAAACAAATTAGTTTGATCAAGTTACGTATATGTATACATGCTTACATATATGTAATTATACAAGTAAATTGATTACATATATGGATTGAGGTTTGGCTAGAAAGTTTAAAAACCATGAAAAGTGTGAGAAGCCATCTCATCCATACACGTGTATTTTCATAAGTTTTCAAGATATGGGTATAAACGTAATTTCGTCTGATGATTGTTTGCGGTTATTTTGGGAAAATAACCGTGATTGTCGCTGAACAATTTTTCAAAATCCAAATCAATTACCGATTACAAGAAGAAATCACATATTGCAATTGATTTGATGATTCCAATTTCATCTCATGAATGCTCGTTTGGTGTTTTTTGAGGGTAACGTCGTGATGGAATCGAACACAGAAGGTTATGGTGTTTTTTTTGTATGGTGTTTTTCAGGTTGTATGGTCTTATTTCGTATGTTTTATGCTCTGTTCTTTGATATTATGGTGTTTTTGAAATTGTATGGTGTTTTTTTCAGATTGAGGGTAACGTCGTGATGGAATCGAACACAGAAGGTTATGGTGTTTTTTAGATTGTATGGTGTTATTTCGTATGTTTTATGCTCTGTTTTTTGATATTATGGTGTTTTTCAAATTGTATGATGTTTTTTTCAGATTGTATTGTGTTTTTTGGATTGTATGGTGTTTTTGAATCCAAGTATTACAACTTATTTTGAATCCAAAAGTCCTAATCACCATGATATTTTAAAATTTTATGGAGTTTTTTCTTTTAAATAATGCTCTGTTTTTTAATTTTATAAACATGTATGGTGTTTTAATGGTGGTTAAATAATATGATGTTATTTGGCGTTTTCAGTTAGCTTCATATTTTCTGTTATGGTGTTTATATTAGCATTGACGTGATCAATTTCAAAAATAGCATAACAACTTAACAGAACACCAAGAACAATAAAGAAGATACGTAATAGCAAAAACAACATACAAAATAAACGCCAAAAACACCAAAATAATCAAAAACACCATAAAGCCATAATCTTAATCTCCATTTAAAATGAACAAAACAACATAGACGCCATAAACTAAATCAATTTCAAAAACACCATAACAACTTAAGAGAACACCAAGAATAACAAAGAAGATATATAACAACAAAAACACATACAAAATCAACGCCAAAAACACCAAAAACACCATATTGAGATAAATTGGGGACTTGGTGTTTCAGTGAGTAACGATCGACGGATGACATGGGGGACTTTGGTGTTTTCGTCGATGTGTAAAATCTATGTTAAAGGCTATTTTTACGGAATTGAGATAAATTGGGGATGTACCAAATTACTATTATGCCCATCCCGCGACTTTCAAACGCCATGTTATTTACAAAATTGCCACCGCGCGATCTTGACCGTAAAACACCACAGATCAAGGGACAAGATTGCTTCTCATGCTTCTCATGGTTTTTAGCCTTCTTAAAATATCCCCCCTACATATATGTAAGCAGTAAAAAAAAGATATGTGTAACCATTCAAGAAAAAAAAAATCTGATTACATATGAAATTCCATACGTTACATATGCGTAACAATCACAAAAAACCTCAAAACATAACAAATATGAAGATGATAAAATATGAAGATGAAAATGAAACACTGAAAAGTTATTTTGATTACATATATGTAATCAAATCGTTATTACAAAAAAAATGCTAAAAAGTTGATTACATATATGTTATCACAATATTCTCCTACAAAATAAACAAGATAAACCTGATTACATATATGTTATCATATATAAACCTTATTACACATACGTAATCATATATAAACTGGGTTAGTATAAACACGATTACACATTCGTAATCATATATAAATCTAGTTTTTTTTAAACCCGATTACATATATGTAACCACATGACTGGTTAATAAAACAAAACAAATCTTAACAGTGATACATAAAACAAAAAATCAATCAAACAATATTTAATCAAACAATTTGAACCAAAATGCTGTAAAATGGTCAATCTTAACCGTCTAAGATGTATTTCATAATGGCAGCCTCGATCTGGCCCGGGTGGTGCTTCGGTTCGTGTGTCAGGTGGTTTGTAAACTCTAGCTTACCTTGCATAACCTCGGCAAAAACGGCCGACAAAACTTCTAATAGCAATGCAAGCACGTTAGCTTCGTAAGGACCATGGAGGCCATCCCAAATCCCACGGCGGTGCCGTTAACCAGTGCTAGGCCTTCTTTAGTCTGTAGCTCGAAGAACCCACCGTCAACTCTGGCGAGGGTGAAGGCGTTTTCGACATTGAGGATTTCGTATTTGGGGCCGACGGCTTTGGACTTGGGGCGGTCGGTGAGGAGGCTGACGATGTAGGAAAGGGGGATGAGGTCACCAGAGGCAGTGATGGTGCCAAGGAGGGGCAAACAGCAGGTGATGTTGGTGTTAAGGAACTTGGTGATGGCTTCTAGTATCTCGAAATAGATGCCGGAGTAACCCTGAAGGAGGGTGTTGATTCTTCCGAGCATTGCGACTTTCGTTGCTGATTGTGGAAGCGTGTGACATGATTCTCTACAAAATTAACTCAATAATAATATCAAAGCTAATGATTAAAAATAAAAGAAAGGAAATCAACAATTAGAATTTTGATCGCGTTTATTTTGGTCAACATTTAATATTTGTAAGATAAAAAAGGAAGGAAATCAATACAATACAATTTTATTAAATATTAATTTATTAAATTACATTTATGCCCTTTTGATTATAAATAAAAGAAAAAAATATAAATTATTTGATTGGTTGAGGATAGTTTTCTTGGTTTTCCTAAAAATTGATGGTTTCTTATGATCCTTCCCCTATATATATATATATTATGTATAATACATATGTATGTGTGTGTATATATATTAAAAATCGAGTCGAGTGATGTTGACGGAGCTTAGCTATAAAACTAACTAAAAACCGACTCTAAAATAGACACAAAGTAATAAATCTAGACTCTCTAAATCCTAAGCTACCGACAGGCAAGTGTACCTATCGTGTGTAGCAGAGCAAAGCAAGTCCGGATATCGAATCCACGGACCTCTATAGACTATGCTAACTAAGACTCAGTTACTTATATATACAAATGTATGTAACTTAAATTAATATTGCAAAGGGGGGTTTTACTAGCAACTAAAAATGAATTAAAAAGGGGAAAAACTAAAACGAGAACAAATGATGGACAACGAAGAGAATCAGGTGAACAAAACACTACCTAGGCTCGAATCCTATACATGCTTGACAAGGTTCTATCGGTAATGGAACTAATAGACTACCGGGATCTTAAAATACTAAACTCAAAGGAAACTTAGAGCACCTTCAACCCTTCTCAAGGATAGTCAACTAAAACTCCTAAAAGCCGTTAAACCACCGGTTAAATGGATTTCCTTCACAGGACATCCAATCAATTATGAAATACCCGCTAGACAATCTACTTCATAGCGCAATCGTCTCAATACACATAAGTTAAAATCTGACAAACTATCTGTTACACCCCCAAATTCCCACTCGTGGCGTCAGTCCACGTGGGTGTGACGTGGCCAGGATCACAGCTCATGGTCATATGAAACGACTCTATATGAGTTTCACAATCACATACAATCATAAATAAAACCAGTTTTCATAGGTAAGCAGCGGAAATGTTTAACATTCAAAAGTAAATAAGTTGCAGCGGAAAAATAAATTGTTTAACAGACACTACATTGATCAAATTGTTTTAAAATCAACAAATGCACACACAAGCCAAGGACTTGAGTCTATATGCCAGTTGTCACACCCCCACCTCTCGTCACCTGAGATGATGTCACTGAAACGGTCGCGGAAGCATAGTGGTGATGTCTCAGAGGTGAGGGGTGACTTTACTTGAACCGATAGCATAAGCACACAGATTAACTTAAAATAAATACAATACAGGGTTCCGTCATTACAATCAGTATCATAGTTTACAACTAAGTTTATTACACAACTGACTTATTTAATTACTAGTGTTTGAAGTGCTGCCTCACAGAGTGTCACTGTCTTCCTGCAAAAAGATTTAAGTTTGAAACGTCAGCACAAAGCTGGTGAGTTCGACAGTTCAATTTAAAACAATATGATATGATAAGCACGTTCTCAAAAGTTCAGTTCCGGATAACCATGGGACCCGTATCTAGTTCCTTTCAGACGTCTAGTCTGTTCTCAAGATATTACCCGTCAGTACATATCTTAGTGCCTCATTATCTTAATGTCTATCATACCATTAAGAAGTTCATGAAACAGATAACAAACATTCACACAAGGGGAGATGCAATCCTCCCAGCGAATGGGGTGTCAACCAATAGTACTATCAATGTTTTCTGTTTGGCCACACATGGGTTCACTAGATACAGTTCAGAAATGAGGACTTTCAGTTCCATGATAGAGTTCAGTCTACAGTCAAAATCCCATGAAATCCCACAAAATCACATGAAATCACACAGATATCATTGATGCATATCATATGTTCAGACAACAGTTTACAGAGTTTCCCCGATGTTTATAAAAGATTAAAAATAAAAGGGGTTGTACGAAACTCACCTGATGATATAAAGGTAGCAGAGTATCACCAAACTGATAGTACAGAGATGATTATGCATTTAGTTATATTTAATGAATTATTTATGTTCTAGTTTACTGATTAGATCTTTCCGAACGTTCAATGTCAAAGACATTGCTTAGTAAATCGTCAACTCGATATTAAATGCTTAAATAATTAATTTGATGTTATATCATACAATGTATGATAATGTAGGAACCTACATTGCATTAGATTCCTAACACAAAGTTGATGACGCTTTGGATTAATCAGAATAATCTCGGATTAATCAAATAGTTAATGTTGTTGATTATGATACTGTAACAGTTTCTAGATAATTTAATGGCTTAGGAATGATCAATCCTTGTTATTGATTACCCAATTATCATGAAATATCACAATGTAGCATCAGAATAGGTGTAATAACCAAGTTTAACATACTAATTTGACTGTTATCATAAACATCAGATAATCGTTCCAATGAGTATGTTAATGGTTGTGATTAGTTTGAAACACTTGGAGGATTTAACTTCGTGTTCTTTGTTTATAATCAATCCTAGCCATCATCTAGGCAATAATCAACAATCCTAACTATGTCATTAAGTTCAAAATCAAGATCTAATCAATCAAAATCAAACTAGAAGGTTTAAACGGATCATTACCTAATCAGACGGATATCTGACTTCAAAACAACGATCAGAACTTGCTAAGATGATCCCTGGTGCGATCCGTGAAGTTTGATAGCCTCAAATTGGGGTTTAGATGGTGAAATATTCGTCTGGTGTGGTTTTTGAGCGTCTGCGTTCGAAGAAAATAAGATTATAACTTTCTGCATGCAATCTGATAAAAGGATCAGATTTCTCCACTGCCTCACCCGTCGCGTACCGCGGCGGGAGGCCTAAAAAGGCTTCGCGTACCGCGAAGATTTCCGGAGGAATCTTAGATATTTTACAAGCATCGCGTACCGCGGAGGATTCTCAATCCCTCCATCGCGTACCGCAATGGATCCAGTCGACCAACACTTAGTAATTTTTCTTCATTTTTCGATTCCGGGCAATCCAGGACTTCGTTTTGTGCACGGTTTTCGCCTACTTTCATCATTTCTCGTTTACTATCAATCTGTAACAATTGAGATTATTAAATCAACGTGGATTTCTAGAACGATCAAACGTGCTCACGTCATTGATGACGTAATTCTCGTATGCAACTGTCACACCAGTCAGACTCCTTAACACATCCTTGTGCGCATCCTAGCGTGTGCTCCATCAGTTACTTGAGAATACATGCGAAAAGTGTCAACTAAAAAGTTGGTGAGTTCACAGGTTTAGACAAATAGAAATAGTAAATAGACATATACTGGGTATGTTAAGTTTAGTTGTTGGATACTACGATCCGTGGAGTGTGTCAGTTCATCTTACCGAAACTAGACTGTTTCCGTTTGCCTCCGCAGGTCATCGTTGAACCCGCATTCACATCGAAATTACACTCGTTATGACCTCCAGTCAACATTGGTGCCGAGTGGGGTTAGTCAAACCCAGTAGTACTACGTAATTACGACTCGTTTGATACACAACTAACGGTAAGGATAAGTGAGGACTTTAAGCGATATAAGTTACACTCGAAAATGGTTTTCGCAACATACCAGTCATACATCTAAAATAGTTGCATAGTATTCTCACCCCAATAGTTTAGCAAATCAGTTAAAGAGTAAAAGTGGGGCCGTAAACTCACCTGAGTTTGTGTAATGCGTTTGCTCAAAAGAGATAGTGTAGCTCGCCGGCTAGTAGTCACCTATATCACATAGGTACTATGAGTTCGTGTTCACATATGTGGGTCTCACAGGACCGTGTTCGTGTTTAACAACACCAAGTTGTTAAGTGGGTCATAATGACCGTGTTTGACCGTGTTGACCGTGTTTGACCTAACGACCCGTTGGTGACGGTTTTGGATCAAGTGCTCGTGTAACGTGCGGTTTAGTGTCATGTGACGTGTACGGATACCAAAGTCGCCTTTGTGAGGAAACTTACCATTTATAGTAAGTTTCTATTTCAGGAAAGTTTCTAATTTAGGTAAGTCAAGCAATAAATCATATTCCGATTATTCTAGCATGCGTATTTATCCTAAATGAACATGTTATCAAATAGAACGTAGTTACACATAGCCGGTTTAGCATAGTTTGCGCGTAAAAGTTTCCATAATTAGAAAGATACTAAAATAAGCATGTGTCACAAGGTCTAGATATAAACTCCTCATAATATCATCATCCTAGTTCTAAATAATCATTCAATCACATTTGTCACAACGAACTTGATAACACTTATAGGCTTTGCGAAATAAAGTTACTATTTATAGTAACTTGTAACAATGTGCACATATATCATTCCTTCAAAGCATCTATCCTTCAATATTATCATATTGACATTAAACGAGCATGTTAGACTCTAAACATTATCAATCCCATCATTTTAGAGCAACATTGCAACAAAAAGTTTATATATTTAGAAACATGCACAAATCATGCCTTTGACTATCCTATTGCATCAATAATTGTCATATTAACTCATAAACATCATTTGTGAACATAACTTATGGACCTAATCATTCAAAGATGGCCATTTCACCTAAAATGCACAACTTGTAACATGAAAGTTTCCATATTTAGTAATAATGCCCAAGTGACCATTACACGACATAACTCTTCATTCTAATCATGTAGAACATCTCAAATATCATTTCTAATAACATTTCAATATCAAATATCATGACAATAGTCTTAGATCATACATGCATGTTACTAGAAACACCCATTTGTGACCAAATCATCAATATACATGTTAACATCATCATGGATCGTCATAGAAACTCATATAATCAATCTAGATCATCTAATAACACAAGATTATCATCAAACCCAGATCCAAACAAAGGACATTTCGTGCATATGAAGATCTAGTGTGTGCATGCAAGTTTTGAACCTTGCATGTGGGTTTGTGTGTGTTGTAGGTGTGTTTTATGCTACATAGGCTCGAGATCTACCTTCCCTGGTGGTGTTTGAGCCTCACACTTCTTCTCTACAAGCTTCTTATGAAGTTCCAAGCTCCAAGGTCTCAATCTAAGCTTCTTCAAGGGTTGTTAATGGCTTCCAAATGAGATTAGAGGGCTGAAAGGATGTTTATAGCCGAGATTAGGGTTCTGGAACTCGTGAAATTGGTTAATAGGGGTTAGGAAATGATTAGTCTTGGTTAAATCAAAGATCTTGCGTGTTGGACTCGTCGCGTACCGCGACAGGGGTCTCCGAAAGGCTCCGCGTACCGCGATGGATTTCGGGATTCAAATTGCCCGCCCATCCATCGAGTATCGCGATGCCCCTTTTCATGGGTTGTCGCGTACCGCGACGGGTCTCTGAGAAGCCCAATAAGCCCAATTTTGTTGTTTCGAAGCGAATTTCTCAAATTTATCGACTACGAACATCGTTTCTCGACACATAAGCATTGTTCTTACTAAATTAGGTTTACCCGAACCTAAGTGTAGTGACATTGTGCTGTGGTTTGATCCGTTCACCAACATTCGTCATTCAAGACACGTGCGAGTTTCGTGCGATAATTCCTCGAATTATCGGTGTGTTTGGTCTGTTGTGCCACGTGTCACACCAAATACAAATATTCTAGTGCCACGTATGAAATAATAATACACATTATTATTAAAGTAAAAAAAATGCTGACCTGGAAATTGCGAGGTGTCACACTATCTACCTCACGGCTCGACAGTTTTAAGACACCTAAATGCACGGGGTAACTTGGAATTTCCTATTGGATTCAATAAACAAGGTTTGATAGACGAACTAGACCGATCTTCTCACGAAGCCTCTAACCTAGCAATTTAATAACCAAGACTTATTGACAACTTCTCACCTCACAGCTATTGAAGTTGGTTACACATCTTAATCGTCTAAATTATAATAAAACACTCCTATGAATTACCTGATCACAATAATTCATCCATTAATCAAAAACACGCAGTCATTGACCTAGCATGCGCCTATTATATGACAGACAATCATCAAGACTCATGAGGAGTGAAAAATCAATCATAAGACAATCAAAGATACACATACACATCCGATATTCCAAACCAAGTCTTTAAATCATAAATCAATCACATCAATATGTTCCGAAACCGAATCAAACCATTATTCAACACGCATAATCATCTAACCTAGGTAGCTTTATGTGTTTAGCCACTAAACATAGTCATAAAGATAATCATAACATATGCAAAGTCTGAAATAAACATAGGAATCAACAAAGTAATGAGAAACGATAAACCGAATTTTTGGATAACTCCAACAATGATCCAACACTCTCGAAACTTCAATCCGATGTCTCCTAGACCTTGAAATCGCTTCTAATCGCCTCCAGCCGTTCCCTTGGATCATCTCATGCCCTAATTTGTCCTCCCCAGCCGTTCCCTTGGATCATCCCATGCCCTAATTTGTCCTCCCCAGCCGTTTTTAATCGAACAACAAATTTTTCTGAAATTTAAACCCGGTACGCGACAGTCACCCAAAAACCCCTCGCGCTACGCGAGGGACCTCGCTACCCGACAAAATAATCGGGTCAACCCGCAATGATTAATGAAGGGCAATTTGGTCATTTTCCCCTGTCGCGGTTCAGATGGGCTTCACGCTACGCGAAGGGTTCCAGAAATCAGCTTTTGATCTTCTTCGCTTTCAGGTCCGTTCTCGTCCAACGGGGAGCTTGTTTCTTTGTACATTAGCACCAAATAAGCATGTTTATGACCTGCAAGCATTAAATAATAGAAATGTGAAGAACCAGCATCAATCGACTCTAAAAACGAATAAAACTGTACAGAAACTCAATAGAAACAAATGGAAAAACAGATGTGTTTCACATCACATCATCGAGCCAACGAGTCGAGCAAACCCTGGCTCCATCTCGGCTCGTTTTCAACCAGCTTTTTTTGAGTTGAGCCTTTTTCGAGCCGAGTATTCTTTTTATCTTTTTTCGAGAGAGTCTCGAGCCGCAAGTTTTTTGAACAACCATTTGAATTATTGATTAAGTGACTCTTACAAGCTGCATTAATATGACACACCAACAACATATCATTTTTATAATCACATGACTCCTTGTGTGAAACCTAAGTCACATGATCGCTACCAATGATTTAATATAAATTAAAACATATAAAGAATATAGAAAAAAAATATGTAGTTACTCATAATATGTTATAATTAATGAGTGGCTTTCACTCATAAAAAGTAATACAAGTCGATGTATGTAATATGACTCTACCTTGACAAGCTAGCAATAGGCACAACAGCTAGCAGTAGGCACAACATATGTTATTTGTGTAGTAGCAATTGATATTGATCTATTATAAGAATAGTCATTCTTACACCCGTCACACATTTTTTATACGTCTTCTATAAATTTATATGAAGCATATGGAAGACGATCATTATTAATTTATTAGAATTTCTCAGTGTTATTGATTGACTTCTAAACGCCTCTTATAGGCCCATGGGTCATATAGGTCATATACAAGATCAATCATTGTTGAATCAGTGGGTGTCAAAAGATGTTATATACCTCGTATAGGCTATACACCTCATATAGGCATATACGGTCGGAGGGGTGTTAAAATAAAAAATTGGGGTGTTACTATCATACAAAGGTGGTGTTTGTTTTTTAAGAAGTAAAATATCTGCAGTCTGCGGACCACATATCTGCAGACATATGTAGAAGAAGTGGACCAAATGTCTGCAGTGTGCAAAAAGAAGAATGTTTGTTTTTAACGTATGTTGACTGTTAAAATAAAATTGTGGTGGTGGGTGATGAGGGTGACCGACGGTGGTGGTGGTGGATGATGGTGGCCGCCGGTGGGGATGGTGATGGTGCGGTGACCAAAAGTGACGGACGGTGGTGGCCGCCGGTGGTGGTAATGGTGTCCAAAGATGGTGGTGGTGGTGGTGGTGGTGGTGGGTGATGGTGGGTGGTCTCAACAGACTTTAAAAGATCTTATAAGTAGACGGGCCGCATCTGCAACAATAAGAGTACGAGCAAACGTTTTTTAATAAAAAAATTTTGTATAAATAAAATGTCTGCAGATGACAACATCCGCGTGTGGTCTGCGCGACACAGAAAAAAGAGCCTGTGCAGACTTTTTTGGCAAAAAAATGCACCAAAGCCTTACCATTGACAATCAAAATAGCTCGTATGATGTAATCAGACTCACATAGGTTTTAAGTGATGTTTGATTAATATTATAGATTTGGGTATTTACACACCTAACTTTATATTTTAATACCCCACCGACTCAATATGCATTGTATACATTATACAAGTGTATAACACTTTATAACACCCACTGATTTTACAATGATTGGTCTTGTATACGTCTCGTATATGACATATACGTCTCATGTAGGTCTATAAGAGGCGTATAAGATTCCAATCATTGATATTGAGAAATTTTAACAAACAATGATTGTCACATATACGTTTCGTTTAAGTATATACAAGACGTATAGAAGGTGTGAAAGGATGTGAGAATAATAGGACCTAATATTATGCTATTGTCCGGAGCCATTTGTTTTCTTTAAAGTTTAGAAGATTCATTTTAGTTAATAAACATGTGTATTATATAGGTTAAATAAATAAATTTAAATTATTTATTTAAATATCATATTATATATTTTTTAAAGATAGTTTTGTAATATATAAAAATTAAAAGAATAATTCATATTTTAATCATATTATTTAGCAAATTTAATAAATTATCAGTAAGATGAAAAAAAATAAAATTTGAAAAATATATTTGATAAGAGAGATTGACGGAAAAACAAATTTTCGTATTGTTTATAAAATTGACATGTGACCCTTAAGATCTTTTTTTATTATATGGTGTGTGTGTGTGTGTGTGTATGGTCATAGATCCACTAGATCTAGAATATTGCTTAAAAAGAATAAGAATTAATATTAGTTTGACATGTGACATGTTAAAAACATAAAAATTGAAATTTAGTACAAAAACAAAATTCAGTATAAAAAAATAAAATCTACTACAAAAAAACAAAAAATTCTAAACAAAAAATCAAAAATACAGTAAAAAAAATAAAAATCCAACACAAAAAAACAAAAACTCTGTACACAAAAACAAAAATTTATTACAAAAAATCTAATGCAAAATAATCCTGAACAAAAAAAAAATCCAGCAAAAAAAAAATTATCCAGCACAAAAGAATAAAAATTTAGTACAAAAAATAAGATTTTATACATAAATTATTATTTATTCATTTTTTTAACATGTCACACGACAAATTTTTATTTGCTCATATTCTTCTTAGAAAAAAATCCATTCCCAACTTCCCATATATACACACACAATTGGAATCAATCGGAATAATAATGAGATTGTGAATACATTAAACAGGTAAACGAAGCTTCATGAGATGCGTTTGCGATACACCTCCCCTTGGACTGGAAGGAAACTACCCCAGTTTAGACTACCCCACAGGCCACAGCTCACACAACATGTCAACATGTTTCTTTCTTTCTTTTTTTTTTCTTCCAACATCAGACAGGGGCGTGAGAGGGGCGGACGTGAAGGGGGCGTGAAGGGGCAGGCGTGAGGGGCATCACGGGGTGAAAGAAAAAGAAAGGGAGAGAAAGGTGGTGATGACGTGGAGTGATAGGGGAGTGATGGTTAACATATATAAAGATGATGTGTAGTGATAAGGGAGTGATGATGTTGGTTGGTTATATGGCACCTACGTGACGTCTACATGGAGTGATGGAGAGTGATGCATAACACATAGCCTAAAACACCATTTTAAATAAGCTGACTTCAATTTGGTTTGGTTTCAGTTAAAGCCAAACAAGCTAAATTCAACCGGAAAAAACTAGTGAAAACCAAATTAAACATGTTAAAAATCAAATAAACCGATTAAACCAAATTAAATAAACCAAATTCAATCAAACCGAACCAAATATGTTTATATATTATTAATAAATATAATAAAATTATATTTAAATTCGTTTTCATCGGTTTTACCGAATAAACCAAATTAACGGATATGGGAAAACGTATGAAATCAATGACCGAACCAAAAACCAAATTTGGAAATTTATTATATTTAGAAACCGAAAACCAAATTCCTCATTTGGTTTTAGTTTTTTCGTTCGCAAACAGAGTTTAGTTTTTAGTTTTAAACGGTTTTATGTTTTTTGAATACCCTTACCGACATTGCTACCACCATTCTAACACCGACAAACACCAGGTCCACCATTGATGACTGAAAATTATCATCATCGTAATTCCCTCTTCGCAAAATGCGTCAATAGACCCACAATTTCTCAACCTCCCTATTTTATGAGGTCACTTTATTTAATTGAATAAAGGGAAAATTTCAAAATTTAATAAAAGATGGTTTACAAATAATTAATAAGAGATAGAAGCGGAAAAACTAAATATTAGATAGTCTACAATGCTGACAAGTGTATTACCAAAACATTTATTTATTATATAGTATAGATATAGATATAGATGATTGCCTAAAGCCTTTTAATATAATCTTGTGTCAATACCTATTACTGTTTGTCTCACAAAATTTTGCAGGTCTAAATCGTAGAAGTATAAGGCTAGATTTTATTCATGTGTAAAAAATTATTGTTTAAAAGATGTATAAACTAAAAGTAAATTAAAATGATATAAAATGTATTCAAATATTTATTTCTTAGAAAATTGAAATTAATAGTACCGACCTAGATGTGCAATGCAGGACCAACTGGACGATAGTCCTATAAATAGTGACACTCTTTCTTCTTCACCATCAAACAACTCAATCACAGGCTCCATTGCTTACTACTAATTAATTTGAAGAAAATGAAGCTCTCATTTGCAGCCATGTTCATCTTTGTTCTTCTCTTCACATCCGCTCTTGCAGTTTCCCCGAAGCGCAAACCCATCCCCTCTCTAAGTATGTTTATAATTTTTTTTATAAATTATAATTAGTTGTTATTTTGTCCCTTGGGACATTCTGATGGTTAATAGAAGTAGTTAAAAAAAAATTTCTAAATATTTAGTTGTTTTAGTTTGCTAGACAATAATAGATGCATGACGGTGGTGATGATGATCATAAATGCAGGTAAATTTCGATGCGATAAGAAATGCAATTTGAGGTGTTCGAGATCCGGATGGATGGACAGATGCCTCAAGTATTGTGGGATTTGTTGCGGCAAGTGCAATGGTTGCGTTCCGTCTGGTCCGTATGCAAGCAAGGCTCAATGCCCATGCTATCGTGATATGAGAAACACCAAGGGTAGAGACAAGTGCCCTTAAACTAAACTTGCACATTTTATAAAATTGTTTGTGTTTATTTAATTAGAAGGAGTTTGTTTTTGCATGAACAAATTTCTTCGCTTTTACGAAGATTGTATTTTGTAGCATGTTATGTGTTGAATAAATCATGTTTTAGTGTTTGATTGGATCAATATATTCTAAAATGTATTTTATTCAAATAGGGGGTGTGTCATTCATTTTAAATTTAAAAATAAGTTTAAATTTGACTTTTTGCATCACTTTCAACAATGCTAGTTTTTTTAATAGATAAATTCGCGTAGAAGAGACATCACTTTAACATTTAAGTATCATTTGTGTTAGTTGACTTGAGCTCTCAAGATGTCAAACACATACGAGAGATATTATTTCAACACTTAACTAAGACTTAAGTTATACTAACAAGACTAGACAACGCTATTTTATACGTAATATATATGTAAGTGTGTGCATGTGCACGCGTGCATATGTATATACATATGTGTGTAATTGCATAATAACTACGGATTATTTTTATAAAACAACTAAAAAGTATACTTTTATCGTATTTTATATACCCAAAACAAGTCAAACTCGAGCTTTTAAAATAATTAACGAGATAAGCTTCAACATTAGATATATACAATTAAGCATCAAACGTGAGCTTAATTTGGAAGGCTTACACCCCTCGTAAAATTTGGTTCCTTTCACAAAAAAAAAATATATATATATATATATATATATATATATATATATATATATATATCATTAAAACGGATGTTAAAGTTTTCTAAATGACCAAAATACGTGTCTTCGTTAAAAAAATATTCTGAATTCCATAACCTTTCCTATGACAATCCTTAAATCTAGCAAAATAGAATAATTAGGTAACAGATTAAAACAGGTCCATTTGAATCCGTTATATAATTTTATGTTACTCATCTTGACTAACGTTATACTAAAGTAGTGTTCATCCCAACTTGTTCTACATTATAATGTTACGTATTTCAACTTATAATATAATAACTATTTACTCAAACTAATATATCTCTCTTACTTTAGGTAAAGATCGTCGTATCAAATAATAATGCTAAATGTCGTCACCACTCACCACATCCTAAAAACACACTTATTTGACTTGCCATGGTATATGTATGGCATCATATCTCCTTCTCAAATCGATCATTGGGTGAATTAGTATTTATCGAGGTAATGGACCCATGACCCATCATGGTACCCATTTTAGAATTATGGATATATAGGAAGATAATTAATAGTATTGGGTACCAGAATTATTCATTAGTTAGGTCCACCACCAGGCATGGACACGAGGAAATTTCATGCAAGCTGATGACTGTACGTTGAAGAGTAGACAACGCACGAACCACTTTCACTAAAATATATAACCAACCAACCATAGCATCATCAAATTTAACAAAATCTTGACTGTTTTATCAATAATATATTTATTTATTTATATATTCAAATCTCTAATTAAAATGCACATGTAAAGATTCGCCTAATAAGAAAAGTTGTACATTAAAAGAATATAAGAAATAAATATATACTTGCCCATAAAATGGCAATTTAAAGGGTGATATTCACAGTTAAGCCTCATTTGCGGTGCACATATATAATGTATATATATGTGGATCCTCAAGTGGCCAAGATAAAATTGCACTAATTTTAACGTTATTTTACTTATTTTGTGAAAATAACGTTAAAAATATTGGGATGATCAATTTCAAACGATAAGTTTGAGCCGAGAACTCCTTCGGAGCAGTCATTCTATCTCAACTAGGATAGAGGTAAGGTTTGTGTCTGTCATTTCCCCAGACTATACTGAAAAGTGGGAATATACTGGGTAAGTTTGTTTGTTTTCACTCTTAAAATTACAATCCACCTCCCACGTATGTAATATGAATATATCCTAGTTATATATATAAACCATTTACTTTGTCGGTGGGTTTCTTATTTATACACTACCACGACCACTACCGCTACCGCTACCAGTAGCCCTACCATTTCATTAACAATCAGAATTTATGTGCTTGGGTATTCAGAATAATTAACAAATGGTGCGTTGTTTGAGTTTTTAAGTGTATTTGCTTCCGAGTTAATTTGAGAGGTCCCAGGAAAAATTTTCGCGTCTTGCAACTTATTTTTTTGATGGATTTTCCATTTCTTTTTTTTTCTAACAAAAATTAAAGCTTATATACTTATGTTTTTGGTATACTTAACAAATTGCACATATATTGGTAAGGGTTTTTGATTTTAAGTTTGTATAAACGAACCAAGGCAGCTTGTGAAATACTCAGGATCGGATCATTAAAAAGCTCGAACAAGCCAAGCCTTAACGAGCCCGAGCCCGAGCTCAAGCCCAAAAATGTGGCTCGTTTAGTTATCGAGCCCGAGCTCGAGCTTTACATATCAAGCTCGAGCCAGCTCACGAGCCTTAACGAGCTTTTTCTTTATATAACTTTTATTCATTATATTAAGTATTTATTTATAAAATTAATTATTTTTATATATATAATTATGATAAATATATTTAAATAAAATATTTTATGTTAAATTTGGAAAATATAATTATAAATCTAATTAAATTAGTAATTAAAGTAAATAAATTAAATAATTAAAATCTAAAAGAGCCAGCCGAGCTCGAGCTTTAACGAGCTCGAGATTGGCTCGGCTCGGCTCGGCTCGTTTATTCTAACCTCTCAGTTTCATAGCAATCGTGGGACTTACGTTTCTGATATGAATACTTCATCATATCTTTGAAATCGATATGGAACCTCCAACTTAACCTGATTTATCTAATTAAAATAACATTAAATTATTAGTATGTCGGGGGTCTCAGGTCCGTGTTTCATAGCAATCGTTTTTACGACCATGCGACTTACGTTTCTGATATGAATACTTCATCATGTCAATTTCAAGGTCGTAACCAGACTCACGGTAACGTTTTGACATTGGTTACATGATTTACATGTACACCCTTTATCACTCCAGAGTCATTGTATGCCACCACTTCAACGTGCGTGGGTTAGAAAAAATTCTTTTTCGATACCAAGTAATAGAATTGCTGGTGTATTTTAAAAGGTATTTTATAACTAGGTAAAAACGAATTGTTTAAACCTATAAAGTTATTTGAACTTTATTTTTTAGAATAAATGTTTTGTACTATAATTACATATTTAATACTTGTTATTCGGGGTTATAATTACAATTTTATTTAGGAAGTGTTTGTGTGTTTAAATTTTGCGAATTCATGTATGGTGATTTTAGTAGTATATATAATAGCTGTAGAGTCATATAAATGTGTTTGTAACTAAAAATATAGGAGATTACACTTTTAGTTGGTTTTGTTTGCGGGTATTCTTATATTAGAATATTTTAACTTTAATAATTGCATAAATAACATTCACTTTTTTTTGTTTATAATAACTATAACATGTCTACTATTCACTTTTAAAAGCTTTTGTTAATTTTTTGAATATGGCCAACTTACCCCTTTATAATAAAGTAAAGAACAAAAATAAAAATACCTTACACCCCACACTTTATCAGGTTGTGTGTAATAAGACGTGAGCATCCGGGTGACATGTCAGACGTGAGTCTGGTCATGAGGTGAACATCTTGTATGTGAGAGGAAAAGAAAAGGGTGATGGGTGGGGGAAGTGTGGGTTATGTGTATATGAAAGGATGTGATGACAATAGTTGTTTATGTAACGTTTACGTAAAATAAAGAGAGTGTGATGGTTACACATAGTTTTAGAAGGCGGCGAGTGGAGCTAAAGAGGAGCCGATGGTGGTGTCGGTCTGATCGGTGACAAAGGGGGAGACTTGAATTTGTATAGATATAATTTTAAAATGCATATAAAAGTGGGTTTTATTTTTATTTTTTATTTTTATTTTTAGGCGGAAGTTTTGTCATTTTACCCCTGAGTAGTAATAGAACAATTGATCGTTTTTAGTATAAATTTCTAATTGATATAAATCAAGAAAATTAAATAATATTTTGTGATTCTTGAAGTTAAAGCTTAAAAGTTACAAACATAAAAGAATAAATTTGTCATAAAAAAAAAAAGAATATTACTTTAGTCAGGTACTAAATGATTAATATATGGCCAGAAATGCAAATGCTTGGCATGGGTTCCGGGCCCGCCTTGCCGGATGGTTCCTTTTTCAGTGCAATTGATTTAACTCAGCCATTCAATTTTTATTCATTATTTTTACCGCAAATCACTAAGATGATGTTTATTTGCTGGTATTTTATTTTCATTCTTAAGTTTCATAAATTACTTATATGTTTACAAACTTTATATATTTGTAACACAAGCAATGGTTATGTAAAAAAATTATGCTCATATGTTTGACCAAATTACTCTTACCCAAGGATTGTATATATTTCAAATGTTTAAAGTTTGGACTTTGGGACCATATGAGTAATTAATGAACCTATAGACAAAGAGTGAATACTAGAAAATTACATGAGTCATCTCGATAATATACTCTATTTTTTATTTTTATTATTTTTTAACTGCACCTTTAACCATTCAATTGAACAAGATTTTTTTTAAATAACCAATATATATACATACATCTACTCCATTACATGGATAAATATTTTAAACTCTTAAAATATATGTTTATATTCAAGTTTTAAAGTGTCTTCAAACAAATATTCTATTTATACTATTATTTATTCAAGATTTACATATGGTTTTCATTGACTTAGAGAGGCTTTTGATAATATGTCACGTCAAGTGATTTGGATAGTCTCGAGACAAGATGCATTCTTACGAAATATACACAGATAATAAGATATGCATACGCTGGATCTAGAAAGAGTATTAGAGCGCCAGTAAAAGATACAAAGTTCTTCTTAGTGAAGGTGAGACTTCATCAAGGATCGAAGTTGAGTCCGTTCATTTTTATAGTTATCTTAAATGAGTTGTCAAATTCTATTTAGGAGGACATTTGATTGTGCAATATTCTCACAGATAACATTGTGTTGGTGACGAAAATGAAGAATGACCAAATGCAATGCTAGAGGAGTGACGAACGACCTTGGAGCATAAATGTTTGCACATCATTCATTATAAAATTTAATATCTATATTGCAACTTCAATGGTGCCAACAAACAAGAGGAAGATCAGTTGACTATTTGAAGGCTAAAAGACAGCGCAAATAACAAAGTTTAAGTATTTAGGATCGTTCATGCAGAGTGACAGTGACATTGATTGTGACATAGCTCACCGTGTAAAGGCAGGTTGATGATACAAGTGAAGATTAGCCTCAAGTATTTAATGTGACAAGAGGTTCCTAAAAAATTTAAATACATAAATTATATAGAGTTACTATGCGCCTGGTTATGCTGTAAAAAAAAAACAATTGTTGGTCAATAAGATTTAAGAGACATTTGAAGATAGTAGAGATGAAAATGTTGAAATAGATGTTTGGCCACAAAAAAAAATTGATTGAATAAGGACTTAAGTCTTATGAGAAAGATTAATGGAAGTATCCATATCAAATAAATGAAAGGGAGGGAAATTTAGATGGTTCGGACATGTATTGAGAATACATATAACATCAACTATACCAAGGGTGGAGAATCTCATGATGGAAAGGAAGAGGACCAAAGGCAAACCAAGATTGACATGAGACAAGCAGATTCGATATGATTTGTTACATTTGTGCTTCTCTGGGCACATGGTCAAAAGCTCCTGAAAAAGTAAAATAAATGCTTGAGACTTAAAAATATTTAGAGTCTTGGGGGATAAATGTTAGAAATTATTAGTTTAAGTGTGCTTTTATTATTTGGTATACTTTAGTTTAAATTTAACACTTACTTAATACGCATTCTATTTGATACATGTGTTACATTGATTTTTGTTTATATTGTTTGTTTGTATGTTTTCCCTTATGTTTTTGCTTGTGTGTATATATATGTAAATAAAAGTAAAGTATATCTGAGTAAGGTTATTGTACAAAATAATAATTTTGTAAAAACAGTGAGAAATGATCTGAGCCTTTGATGTGTTATCATCAATGGTTATTAAAAAACTAGTGGCATGATTGTAATTAATATGTTGTTTAAAATGGAAATAAGGGCACAAAAGGAATTTCCATATTTGCAGATATCATGCTATCCATTAAATTAGGAGCAGTTACTGTTTTAAGAAATAAATCGGTTTCCATATTTGCAGATATCATGCTATCAGTACATGAAGCGTATATCAGCACATGAAGCGTACATCAGCACATTTACATAATATGTGTTATTAATACATGTAAGCATATACATAATATGTGATATTAATACATGATATATCAGCATATATCAGTACATATATATAAACATATAATAGCACTACAAAATCGATGCTTTGGCGTTGAAAATTACATGTCAGCACACAACAATACTAAAAATATGCTAAATAATTATCCTACCATTCAAATAATAGCAACATATCAGTACATATATATCAACATATGTAACAACCAGTTTCTTATAATGAAATATATTTGAAATAATCGTTAATTGAACGATTGTGATTGTTGTAGTTTGAAAATATGTGAGAAATCATTAACGTGGGAGAAAACCGTGCGCGAAACAGAGTTACAGATTGTCCGGAATCGCGAAACGAAGAAAATTACAAAGATATTATGCTTTGGGACTCTTCGCGGTACGCGAAGGTGGTTTTGAGGTTCCTTCGCGGTACGCGAAGAACCCAAAATATCTGAGAATCCCGAATTGCTTCGCGGTACCCGAAGCCTTTCTTTGATCTTCTTCGCGGTACGCGACGGGTGAGGCGGTTTTGAAACACCTCAAATTTATCAGATTGAAGCATAAAGATTTTTATTTTCTTTCTCTCGAACTTGCAACACCCACATACGAAAATTTGAGATCCAAACTCATATTTGGAGTGTTTTAAACATCTGGATCCTACCAAGGATTGTTTCTACAACATCTGATCGTTGTTTGGTGATTGAACATCCGTTCGATTGGGTAACGATTCGTTTTATCCTACTAGTTTAATATTTTGTGAATTAAATCTAGTTTTGATTGTAATACTATGATTATGGGTATTGATTATTGCCTAGTTGATAACTAGGGGTTAATAGAAACTAAGAACTTGATATTTTGATGGTGAAATCTTCGTTTGGAAGCCGGGATAATGTCCTGTTGTTATGAAACCATATCATGATGTGATAACTAGTAGGATGGGTAAATGGGGGTTTTGAAATAAATATGGATTATAATCCATGGGTTAAATGATGATTGTGATAAATTGATGTTAACATTATTAACAGTTATGATCATAAATGAATTTTTGAATAATAGAAATAATTAAAGATCGTAACTAATATGATGAACATCAATTAATTGATGAAATGCCTAAGAGATGCATGAAATGTGATTAATTGTGATATTTGACTTTAAAGAAGTCAAATCAGTCAAGTGTGTTGAACTTCATTGGTGCTATACGTGTTGAAACTAGTTGTATATGTATTTTGCAACTAGGTGGTGGTAGTGGAAGTCAAACCACTAGTCATAGAGCAGGAAAAAAGCATGCAGTTGCTAATCTCTTATCTGATCAAAGTAAGTAATCCCACAATTATGACATCACATAATAAATATTGAATTTGTTGTTGAATGAATTATATGATAAATATGGCATTGGTGATAGGGGAATGTTGAATAATAAAAGTTCAACAACCTATGATAAATCCAATACCTTGGTGAATAATAGTGTGAGAATTTTATGATGGAAGTACCGGTGGGTGAACATCATAGTAATTTGATTGAATTATTTATGACTCCACAATGGTGGATAGCCATAGGTGCTGGCAATTGTCTTAGATGGAAGTATCGGTGGGTGAACATCTTAAGACTTGAATTATTTATGACTCCACAATGGTGGATAGCCAGAGGTGCTGGCAATTGTCTTAGATGGAAGTACCGGTGGGTGAACATCTTAAGACTTGAACTAATTATGACTCCACAATGGTGGATAGCTAGAGGTGCTAGCAATTTGTATTAGATGGAAGTACCGGTGGGTGAACATCTTAAGACTTGAACTAATTATGACTCCACAATGGTGGATAGCTAAAGGTGCTAGCAATTTGTCTTAGATGGAAGTACCGGTGGGTGAACATCTTAAGACTTGAACTAATTATGACTCCACAATGGTGGATAGCTAGAGGTGCTAGCAATTTGTCTTAGATGGAAGTACTGGTGGGTGAACATCTCAAGACTTGAACTAATTATGATATCACAAATGTGTGAATAGTCAGAGGTGCTGAGAAATAGCTATGGTGGAAGTACAAGAATGTGAACACCATAGTTTAATTTTGATTAAACTATCATGAGCAATAGTTGATGATTGGTAATGTGACATTTTTACATTGTGAGAGTCAATTCGAATAGAAACGACTCGGCTTGAATATTGATTGTGAAAAATGTATTTTTACATTTGGTTGTGCAAAACCATTGGAGTTTACTTACTTAGTTCTTATGAACTAATGTGAAATATTGTGTGATGTTTGTAGGTCAAACATGATGGACCTGGCTGTAAGGATCGAGGTGGACTGGAAATCAAACAAATAAACCTTGTTGCAAACGTTTGAAATTTTGGTTTAAACGTACTTATGTAAATAAGTATTGGAAAATGTGTGACACGTTTACGTTTGCGTTAAACTTTGCTTAATATTATTAAATAAAGAGGGTCAAACGAGGTTTTAAAAATGAAAAAAATTGTTGGGACCAACTCTGATATTATGGAAATTGTTGAATAGTAACTGGGGGTTACAAAGCTGGTATCAGAGCAATGGTTTGAGGGATTCAAGTGTTAGAAACACACTTGAACTCAAATCTTATGCTCTTGATATGTGATTAAACGTTCGATTCAAGCCTCGATCATTAAGCCGGAGGTATGAGTCAGTATTTATGTGTTAAATTGTGCATATGTACACATTGTTGTGTGTATAAATTGTGTGAACCGAACTTCTCAATTATGAAATGAAATGATGAAGTTAAGGGCATGAGTGTAGAATAAACATGTTATTATGCCTGGCCAGTATAATAAGATGTTTAGGACATAAACGTTTCCTTAATTAAGTCAGATTGTATCATGATTTTGAACATTAGGTAAGGTGATGTTATACTGTATAAATTTAGATTAATTGAGTATTGTGGATATATAAGACTGACTGTCTAATTATATGATTTCAGCCACGAATGGCTGACAAACATACCTCTGGTGTGAATAGCAGTGAGAAGGTGGAACTCACTGAAACTCAAATAATGGTGAAGGAAGAAGTGGCAAAGGCTTTTGAAGCTGCTTTGCCCACATATATTGAAGAAATTAAGTCTTCATTAAAAGAGTTCCTTCATCAAGAATTGGCTGATTGTGAAGCTAGAGCGGAGATGAAACAATCTTCTAAGACAACTACTTTCAAAGAATTTATGGCTTGTAAGCCAGCTGAGTTTAAACGGGAGGTAGATCCCTTGATTAGCCAACGTTGGATATCTGATATTGAAAGTACGTTTGAAACTAGTCATTGTGACCCGGCTGATGAGGTCATGTTACTGGCAATCAGTTGAAAGATCGTGCAAAAGATTGGTGGGAGTTATGGAGGAAGGAAAAAGGCAGAGATGGAATAAAAGGGCTGACGTGGGCCCAGTTTAAAAAACTTTTCTTGAAGCGGTTTTGTCCTCAAGCCGCTATTGATTGCATTACTGAGGAATTTCTGCATCTACAGCAGAAGGATGAAAGTGTTGATACAATCACTGTCATTTTCTTCAATAAAGCTAAATTTTGTCCGGACCTCCTTCAAACTGAAAGAATGTGGATAAACCGGTATCATACTATGTTGAACAAAAAGTACCGGGAATTTCTCACACCTTCTAAGTGTGAGACACTTAATGAGTTGATTAATTGTGCTCGGGAACGAGAATTAGAGTTGAAACGGCAGGAAGATCGGGGAGATAAACGAAAGGCAGAAACAGACACACGTTCGTCTAAAAAGGCAAAGTTTGTCAAATCGTTTAAAAAGCATGTTTTTACTATACCTTGTCCCAATTGTAGGAGGATGCACACGGGGGAGTGTCGTGCTAGGCCTGTTGTCTATTATAAATGTGGGAAGCCGGGACATGTGGCAACCCAGTGTTTGAGTCCCCCTAGTCTGTGCTATAATTGTTATAAGCCAGGACATAGGAGGAGTGAGTGCCCTGAACTTAAGAAGGCAGCACCGATTAGTGATGATGGCCGATCGTTTAAATCTCAAGGCTCTGGAAAGAAACCTGAAGCGCCCAAACCAAAAGGGAGAGCTTTCCAGATTTCTGCAGAAGAGGCTAAAGTCACGTCTGATGTAGTGACAGGTACTTCATCTGTTAATTCAATACATGCTTATGTGTTATTTGATTCTGGAGCCAATCGATCTTTTGTGTCGATAAAATTTGTGCATCATCCATCTTTTGTCTTAGAAAAGTTGCATGTACCATTAGAAGTAGAGGTTGTTGATTCTAAGAGTTTTCTTGTGTTTGATACTTATCGAAACTGTAAGATTACAATCAATAAAGAGGATTATGTTGTTAATTTAATACCCATGGTATTGGGGGAGTTTGATGTTGTTATTGGAATGGATTGGCTATCTTCTTATAAAGCAAATATTCTTTGCAACCGCAAAGTTATACAATTGATAACCCTGAGTGGGTATGAATTGTCCATACAAGGAGAAAAGAGTGGAGGGGTTGTTTTGTGTTCTTTGGTCAAAGCCATGAAGTATATGAATCATGGGGGCAATCCTTCTTGGCTTATGTCACTGATGCTGAGAAGACAGTAAAAGAATTGGAGGATGTCCCGATTGTTAGGGATTTTCCTGATGTCTTTTCGGATGATTTATCGGAATCCCTTCTGATAGAGATGTGGAGTTTAGAATCGATCTTATTCCAGGGGCCAAGCCTATAGCAAAAGCTCCTTATCATTTAGCACCGTCTGAATTGCATGAGTTGATAACTCAATTGCAGGACCTTCTCGATAAAGGTTTTATTCGGCCAAGCATATTGCCTTGGGGTGCTCCTGTTCTTTTTGTTAAAAAGAAGGACGGAAGTTTTCGTATGTGTATTGATTATCGAGAGCTTAATAAAGTGACGGTGAAAAACAAATATCCATTGCCACTGATTGATGATCTTTTCGATCAGTTACAAGGAGCTTCTTGGTTCTCTAAAATTGATCTTAGGTCGGGTTATCATCAAATTAAAGTTAGGGAAGAAGATATTCCTAAAACAGCGTTTCGAACCCGATATGGTCATTATGAATTTTTAGTCATGTCATTCGGGCTGACTAATGCACCGGCTGCATTAGTGGACTTGATGAATCAGGTGTGTCGTCCCATGTTGGATCGATCTGTTATCGTCTTTATTGATGATATTCTTGTTTATTCCAAAAATGAAGGTGATCATGCGTGTCACTTACGGGAGGTACTTGAGACTCTCCATAAGGAGAAGTTATGAGCCAAATTTTCTAAATGCGCCTTTTGGCTGCATGAAGTCCAATTTCTTGGACATGTGATAAATGCAGATGGCATTCTTGTTGATCCTTCTAAAATTCAAGTGGTGACCAATTGGAGTCTACCCAAAAATCCAACTGATATCAGAAGTTTTCTTGGCTTAGCTGGTTATTATTGAAGATTTATTTGAGCCTTTGCCAAGATTGGTTCATCTTTAACCAAACATACAAGAAAAGACGTTAAGTTTGTGTGGAGTGAGGACCAAGAGAAAACATTTCAAGAGTTAAAGTCAAAATTAACTCAGGCACCGGTATTGACATTACCGGATGGCCCTGATGATTATGTGGTATATTCGGATGCTTCTTATCTTGGTCTGGGTTGTGTTCTTATGCAACAAGGCACCTCAAGACAACTAAAACCCATGAAATCAATTATCCTATTCATGATTTAGAACTTGCAGCAGTCGTATTTGCCTTAAAAATATGTAGGCATTATTTGTACAGGGTAAAGTGTACTATTTACACTGGTCATAAGAGTTTGAAACATTTCTTCACTCAGAAGGAATTGAATATGAGGCAAAGACGATGGCTGGAATTACTCAAGGATTACGATTGTGAAATCCTTTATCATCCTAGTAAGGCGAATGTGGTGGCGGATGCCTTGAGTAGAAAAGAAGAGTGTGAACCAATCAAGGTGAAAGCTATGCAGCTTGTGATTACTTCAGGGCTAATTGAGCAGATCAAGGAAGCCCAGACTGAAGCCTTAAAGGAAGAAAATTGGAAGCGTGACAGGATTAAAGGGCAAACTCATAATCTTGATGAAGATAGTCGTGGTTTAAAGACTAGATGGGGTCGAGTGTGGATACCTCTCACTTGTCCACTTAAGTCTGCATTGTTGGAAGAAGCACACAAGTCAAAATACTCAATTCATCCTGGGGCTATTAAAATGTATCGTGACCTTCGGGTGAACTATTGGTGGCCAGGTATGAAACGAGATATTGTTAAACATGTGGCGAAGTGTTTGACTTGTATACAGGTAAAAGCAGAGCACCAGAAACCTTATGGTAAGTTGCAACCATTGGAAATCTCAATGTGGAAATGGGAACATATCACAATGGACCTGATTACCAAGCTTCCTAAAACAAGGAAGGGATGTGATACGATTTGGGTCATTGTGGATAGGTTGACTAAGAGTGCTCATTTCTTGCCCATTTGGGAAACCTATTCTTCTGATAAAATGGCAGAGATATATGTACGAGAAGTGGTGTCTCGTCATGGTGTGCCTATAACCATTATCTCGAATCAAGATACTCGATTTACTTCTCGATTTTGGAGAAATTTTCAGGAAGAATTAGGAACAAAACTGTTGTTAAGCACGGCATATCATCCTCAGACTGATGGACAAAGTGAAAGAACCATTCAGACCTTGGAGGATATGTTACGAGCGTGCATTATTGACTTTGGGGGTAGTTGGGATGATTACTTACCTTTGGCAGAGTTCTCGTATAATGATAGTTATCATTCCAGCATTGGAATGCCTCCTTATGATATGCTCTATGAGAGGAAATGTCGAACTCCCGTTTGTTGGGGAGAAGTTGGGCAGCGTGAACTCGCACACAAAAATGTAGTTAAAGCTACCAATGAATGGATATATCAGATTCGTGCCCATCTGAAGGCGGCTCAAGACTGTTAGAAATCATACGCTGATAAGCGTAGAAGGCCCATTGAATTCCAGGTGGGAGATTTTGTGTTGTTGAAAGTCTCACCGTAGGAAGGTGTTATACGTTTTCGTAAGCGAGGAAAGTTAAGTCCACGCTTTATTGGACCATTTAAAATCATTGCTCGTGTTGGTGAAGTTGCTTATCGCCTGGAGCTACCTGAGGAGTTAAGTGGAATTCATAAATACGTTCCACATTTCTTACTTACGGAAATGTCTAGCAGACGAATCTGCATACGTACCACTGGAAGATATAGAAATTGATGACAAGTTAAATTATGTGAAAAGGCCAGTGGCAATAATTATCCTACCATTCAAATAATAGCAACATATCAGTACATATATATCAACATATGTAACAACCAGTTTCTTATAATGAAATATATTTGAAATAATCGTTAATTGAACGATTGTGATTGTTGTAATTTGAAAATATGTGAGAAATATGCTTTGGGACTCTTCGCGGTACGCGAAGGTGGTTTTGAGGTTCCTTCGCGGTACGTGAAGAACCCAAAATATCTGAGAATCCCGAATTGCTTCGCGGTACGCGAAGCCTTTCTTTGATCTTCTTCGCGGTACGCGACGGGTGAGGCGGTTTTGAAACACCTCAAATTTATCAGATTGAAGCATAAATATTTTTATTTTCTTTCTCTCGAACTTGCAACACCCACATACGAAAATTTGAGATCCAAACTCATATTTGGAGTGTTTTAAACATCCAGATCCTACCAAGGATTGTTTCTACAACATCTGATCATTGTTTGGTGATTGAACATCCGTTCGATTGGGTAACGATTCGTTTTATCCTACTAGTTTATTTTGTGAATTAAATCTAGTTTTGATTGTAATACTATGATTATGGGTATTGATTATTGCCTAGTTGATAACTAGGGGTTAATAGAAACTAAGAACTTGATATTTTGACGGTGAAATCTTCGTTTGGAAGCCGGGATAATGTCCTATTGTTATGAAACCCATATCATGATGTGATAACTAGTAGGATGGGTAAATGGGGGTTTTGAAATAAATATGGATTATAATCCATGGGTTAAATGATGATTGTGATAAATTGATGTTAACATTATTAACAGTTATGATCATAAATGAATTTTTGAATAATAGAAATAATTAAAGATCGTAACTAATATAATGAACATCAATTAATTGATGAAATGCCTAAGAGAGGCATGAAATGTGATTAATTGTGATAATTGACTTTAAAGAAGTCAAATCAGTCAAGTGTGTTGAACTTCATTGGTGCTATACGTGTTGAAACTAGTTGTATATGTATTTTGCAACTAGGTGGTGGTAGTGGAAGTCAAACCACTAGTCATAGAGCAGGAAAAGAGCATGCAGTTGCTAATCTCTTATCTGATCAAAGTAAGTAATCCCACAATTATGACATCACATAATAAATATTGAATTTGTTGTTGAATGAATTATATGATAAATATGGCATTGGTGATAGGGGAATGTTGAATAATAAAAGTTCAACAACCTATGATAAATCCAATACCTTGGTGAATAATAGTGTGAGAATTTTATGATGGAAGTACCGGTGGGTGAACATCATAGTAATTTGATTGAATTATTTATGACTCCACAATGGTGGATAGCCATAGGTGCTGGCAATTGTCTTAGATGGAAGTATCGGTGGGTGAACATCTTAAGACTTGAATTATTTATGACTCCACAATGGTGGATAGCCAGAGGTGCTGGCAATTGTCTTAGATGGAAGTACCGGTGGGTGAACATCTTAAGACTTGAACTAATTATGACTCCACAATGGTGGATAGCTAGAGGTGCTAGCAATTTGTATTAGATGGAAGTACCGGTGGGTGAACATCTTAAGACTTGAACTAATTATGACTCCACAATGGTGGATTGCTAAAGGTGCTAGCAATTTGTCTTAGATGGAAGTACCGGTGGGTGAACATCTTAAGACTTGAACTAATTATGACTCCACAATGGTGGATAGCTAGAGGTGCTAGCAATTTGTCTTAGATGGAAGTACTGGTGGGTGAACATCTCAAGACTTGAACTAATTATGATATCACAAATGTGTGAATAGTCAGAGGTGCTGAGAAATAGCTATGGTGGAAGTACATGAATATGAACACCATAGTATAATTTTGATTAAACTATCGTGAGCAATAGTTAATGATTGGTAATGTGACATTTTTACATTGTGAGAGTCAATTCGAATAGAAACGACTCGGCTTGAATATTGATTGTGAAAAATGTATTTTTACATTTGATTGTGCAAAATCATTGGGGTTTACTTACTTAGTTCTTATGAACTAATGTGAAATATTGTGTGATGTTTGTAGGTCAAACATGATGGACTTAGCTGTAAGGATCGAGGTGGACTGGGAATCGAACAAATAAACCTTGTTGCAAACGTTTGAAATTTTGGTTTAAACGTACTTATGTAAATAAGTATTGTAAAATGTGTGACACGTTTGCGTTAAACTTTGTTTAATATTATTAAATAAAGAGGGTCAAACGAGGTTTTAAAAATGAAAAAAATTGATGGGACCAACTCTGATATTATGGAAAATTGTTGAATAGTAACTGGGGGTTACAACATATAACAGCACTACAAAATCGTCCATCGAATTTTGCAAATGCAATTCAAAAAATCAATGCCTGCGATTTTTATTTTTATTTTTTTTTTGCTTCGGTATTTGATGTTATGAATATGATTTTAATTTGTGGAAACTGATTAACCACTTACCTATTTTAATGTAAAATTTAAAAATCATTTAAATACAATTGCTTATATTACCCTTTTCTATTAATTAATAAAAATGTCAAATGTCAACACATTATTGGTTTCTACCATTTTTACAAAAAACTCTATTTGTATGTGAACCTACTCCAAGTATATCTATCTTATGTAATAAATAAATGTTTTTTATTTCATGTTATGCAATTATGCATGTTTAATTTATTTTTTGCGTTAAATTTGGAGCATTAATTCATATATTTAATAGTACTAATTAATAATTTTTACCAATTATTTTAATTTATTTTCTTAGATTCTGTAAATTATATATACAAACAAATAATCATTATCTGACACTTTTAATTGTAAATTAATAATTATATACAATTACACTTACAATGTAAAGTAATAATTATAAGAGTACCAAGATGGTATTTGTGGTTTGCTAATATTTCACTTTTAGTCCCTAAGTTTTATAAATTACTCATATTGTCTCAAACTTTGCACATTTATAACACATAGTCCTTAAGTCACCAAGTTATTGACCAAATTACTCTCACATAAAGACTATATGTGTTACAAATGTGCAAAGTTTGAGACCATATGAGTAATTTATGAAACCTAGGGACTAAGAGTAAAATATTAGCAAACCTCAAGAACCATATCAGTAATTTACTCTAACTATAACTATTAATTAGTAAATTCAATAATATGTTTAGATTATTTTCAAATAAGCAAGTAGATGAATAATAAAAATGAAACAATTTTGATCAATTATAAAATAATTTATAAACTATAAAAATAATCATCTTATTAATAATGAGAATATTAAAAAATTATTTTGATTTATATTCTTATATTTAAAATTTAATTTATATTCGAAATGTGGTCAATATTGTCATTGGTTATGTTTGTGTTTAAAACTATAAAAATATCCAATAAAGTAAGTTAAAAAATATAAAGTTATTTATTTTTTAAAAAACCTGAAATATTTGTAAACTAATAAAAAATAAACCTCACTGATCATATTTTAATTATAATATAACTCTTATATACAAGTCATAGGGGTTATTTGGTAGTGTCTAAAATATTAAGTGCTAAATCAGTATGATGTCGGAATGGTTAAAAGGGTCTAAACCATTAAGTGTTAAATCGGTTAACACTGTTTGGTTGAACATCTGAACGACTATACATAATGACTACTTTACCCTTCTGAAGTATCTTCTCAGTTTTATAAATAAATCTTTAAACAAGCAAAAATCAAGCTCAAATCTCCTAATCTAAACCATCTAACATGGAGCTCAAGCCGATTTGTTTATAAAAAATATAAAAAGTTCATCGACAAACAAAACACGATTCCTTTCGTTCCAAATTAAACAAACGTTGGAATGGAGAAAATGAAAGATAACCGCGGCAAGAAGAAAACAGCTTCAACTTGCGATGTGGAAGCACTAAAGAGGTGATTACAACAAATGTCAATCTCAAATCGAAGCTTTCAAATCTTCTTGTTCCATCAACAACAAGCCTTCCGAGCAATATTATCAGAACCGGACCGGACGTCGAACCGGACGCCTTACTGGTTACTGGTCGGACCGGTTGGACCGGATTCAAGAACCGGAATAATTTTGAAAAATATTTAATGTTTTTAAAAATCAAATATAAGTTTGTGTAATTATATGTTAGTTAAAAAAAAAGTTTTTTCTTCTTGAAATCTTGTCCCACATAGGTGAGATGACAAATAAAAAGATTCTTCATTTTTCTATATAAAAGAATGAAAAGAAGCACAAGTTTGTATGAAAAAAGTTGTCTCACGTTAGTGAGATAACAAATAAAGGGGTTCCCACCTCTCTATATAAAGAAGGGGAGTACAAATTTGCATGAAAATAGTTGTCCCACATTGGTGAGATAATAAAGGAAGAGGTTCCTCACCTCTCTATAAAAAAAAAAGAGTGGTAGTTTTTTTTAAAAAATCTGGTCCGATCGTTTTTCCGGTTCCGGTCCGACCGCCAAACCGTTTTGGCCGGTTGTGTGTGTGGTCCCCGGTCGCGAAAACACTGCTTCCGAGTCCTTACAGTAATGAATTAATGAAATCGCCATTAGCCTCTTTGTTGTTAGATTTTTCGCCTGCTGCGACGGTGATGGGTTTCTGCTGCGATGGCGTTAGCGTGGGAGAGGGTGGAGTCGATGGTGACGGGAGTGGGAGAGGGGGAGGCAACGGCCGACAGGAGAAGGGGAGAAAGAAGTAGGTTTTTTTCTTCATTCAGACTTGCATCTAAATATGAATAGTTAGCTCATTCAGATTTTTTTTTATTCAGATGTCTTTTCTGTTCAGATGTTTGAAATAAACGGTCTCATTCAGAAAATACTAAATACTAAAATAAATTTAGAAATTATAAAGTTATCTTTTGATATTAAACATTTAAAATTGCACATAAGTTAATTGTTTATATAATAAAATATTAATATAAAATTTTAGCACTCGTTTTTTTTTAAATTATGTTCAAACATGTTTTAAAAAGTCATTTTTTTAAAAAAATGATATTTTTGTAATAATATAGGCTAATATTCGTGTTTATACGAGTTAAATTATAAAAATTTTAAATGCTTTGTATTACGTATTATACGATATTTTAAGATAAAGCATGACTTAAATTACGCACAAGTAAATAATTTAATTAATAAAACAACAATATTTTTTTTGACATTTAATTATTAGAAATCTACTTATTAAACATTTTGTAAAAAATAGTTTTTGAAAAAAATATATCATTTTCTAATAGATATTTTGTTGTTTAAAAAACTTCTAACTTCAAATTATTTTTATTTATTAAAAACACCGGTTTTAAAAAAGTTCGTATTTTAAAAAAAAAATCATCCTTCTAAACAGTGTTGTAAAAATCGCGATTCATCGGTGATTAATCGGTAGTCGGAGGTCTACCGACTAAATTTCGTCGAATCGTCCAATTAATCGCTAGTCGGTCAACGACGGTCAAAGCCGGACCTAATCGGTCCTAATCAGCCTCAAATCGGGCAAAAATCGGCCGGTTTTTGACGATTTCAAGAACTAGGATACGAAAACAAACCTTCGTTTTACTGTGTGAACGACGATTATGAGATGGATTGACGAGAATCCCAGGTTAGATGTCAACGATCGATGATTCCAACGAAGTCGTGAATTAATTCCAGACGTATCTTCATATTGGCCCTAATTTCGACCGATGTGCTGCACACGGGAACGACGACGGGAGGGAATAAAGGGATGGACGTGCTCATCATGGGCTTTTTGTTGGTTTATTAAAAGAGATGGGCATGGTTTTTTTTTAAAAAAGTAATATTAATAGGCCCAATGTGAATTAGTTGGATAAAATCTTTGCTTTATTTGAAAATTTATGTATAAAGTTTTGTATATATGTATAATTTTGAAAAATTCTATATAAAAATTCCAATCCGATTAATCCCTAGTCCCTACCTCGCCGGCCGACTAGCGACTAGCGATTTTTACAACACTGCTTCTAAATAACTTAATTAACGTTTAATATTATCATTTAAATAAGAGATGCATTTATTAGTAGAGAGATGCGAAAAAGTCAGTGGGAGAATGCTATATAAATTAGCATATGTCTAACTTTATATATGTATTTATTAGTATAAAAATTAAACTTAAAAGCAATAGTTACATGTGTTCCCGTTTGTCTAATTTTGTTAATTATGAGCTCTATGTGTGTGTATATAAATAATTACCATCTATGCATTATTGGCAACATTAAATACGTTCATGTGTATTCACTGTCTAATCTTACCAGCTAAATGTCAGATGCAATTTATCCCCTCCCATTGTTGCCATGCCTCTGGGATTTAAAGTAATTAAGCAACGACTGAGCCTGCAACACAATCAACAAACTAAAATTAACAATTTACCACCATGAATTATATTATAAACATGAAATCTCACCAATTTACTCACCTTTTCTTTGGCTCTTGGGGTACCAGACTGTGACAAAGCAACCAATGGTGGGACAGCACCCTCCTGAAGGACCATATTGCAAAACTTATTGCTGTCGGTACACAGCTGTAAGAGGGCAGCAGCAGCATTCTCCTTCCCTCTAGCCGAACCTAACTCGACAACTTCAACCAGCACCGGTATCCCACCCTCTTGACCAATAGCTGACCGTCCCTCAGGAATTGTTGCAAGATTTGACAAAACCGCAACCGCCTTGTCAACCATCCCAGCTGCTGGATCCATTAGTTCCACAAGGTACCTAACCGCACCAGCCTGGACAATGAGAGCCTTGTTGTCATGGAATATTGACAGGTTAAACAAAGCTGTTGCTGCATCTTTTTTTCCTCGTGGAGTCCCATTTCCTAGTAAATCAACTAATGGTTTAATTGCCCCAGATCTCCCGATCCTTATCTTGTTATCTTGAATAACCGAGAGGCTAAAAAGGGTAGCAGCTGAGTTTTCTTTAGCTTCTGAGCTCCCGATTTCAAGTACATGGATCAGTGGTTCAATTGCGCCAGAATTTGCAATCGCAATTTTGTTGTTATCATTTATTGATAAGTTTAAAAGGGCAGTGACGGCGTTTTCTTGGATTTTTTGGTCTGTTGACCCAAGTAGACCGACTAATAAACTGATGGCCCCACAGTTTGCTATAACAATTCGGTTATCCATATTATGTTTAGCAAGTAACCTGAGTTCACCTGTGCTGTTTTTTACTACATCGACTGACGTGCTGCTCAAGTCATCAACCAGTTTTTTAACTTGGGTTTCTAGTCCAGCTAGATCAGGCCTGGTTTCCATGGTGGATGAAGAAACTATTCTCGGTCCGTAGCGTTCTGAAGGCCTGCGCCACAGTGGATTTCTGGGTCTAGTTTCAAACCGAGGTGATAATAGTGGGGTTATCGGGGGAGTAGCAGCAATTGGGACAGGCTGAGAGTCAGGTGCCGCCTCTCCTGAAGCATCAGTGCTGGAGGGTGTTGCCACCTGTGCTACAGACAAATCATTTGCTTCCTGAGATATTTCATGAGAAAAGTTTGTATCAGAACATGTGCTGGGAGTTGAAACAGTTCTCTGATGACCAACTCTTGACTTTTCCTTCATCCCACCAACGTTAGACGACTGCCCACTTGACTCCATAGAGTGGTCTATAGATTCGGGCAACTCATGCCCATTTTCAGCCAGTCCGGGTAGAGTATCTTCTGACAATGATTGGACATGATGCACTGGTGAAGTTGGCGAAGTTGCAGTTTCTTCCTGGTGGATGGTCCCACTAGCGGGTGAACCTATAGCCTGTGTTGAATCAGATGACCTAGGTTGAGTCACAGTCAAGGTCTTCACAGGTTGTGGGAGCTTAACATTGTTTGATTCACACCAACTTGCAATTAGTGCCTTCACAGTGTAATTAGGAATAAGATTAGTGTGGCCAAGTGTTTGCATGGTCTTAGGGCAAACAGTAAGTCCAAGATCAAGCCATTTACGAATATACCCTCGCTCATATGTCTGTCCTGAAGCTACAATTACAGGGTCTGTCATGAGTTCAAGCGATAAAGGGCAACAGAAATCAGAAGGTATTGGCACAGGGTAAGAGTTTTTAGACTGTTTGGCTTCGATTAACCTATCACTCATATGGGTAACAAGAGCTATCATTTCCTCAATGCACTCTAAATCTCCCATTTTAGCTGCTTGTTCAGCATTTTCCTTTAATTTCTCAAGGGCAACAACCTCAACTAGAAGCTCCTGATTTGACTTTAAGTTAAGAAAATCAGCAATTTTTAACCTGTTGGCTGCACTAGGTTCAGATCCCTCAGCTTGATCCTTTATAGCTTTTGAAAGTATAGCTGATGCTTTTTCATAACCCATACACTTGATTTTCTGTACACAAGGCTGCAATAAATTTTGATGCATATAAGAGATGATCATGAGAATTGAAATGGTGCCATTGCATATAGCCTAATTTTTTGCTTTTTTATACTATACAAGATTTGAAAAAAAAAGTGATATGCCTTATTTATCCCATAGTATATAGGCCAACTAATATATTTGGCAAACCTCAAGTGATGATGAACCCAATTCATCAGGAAGACCTTTGGGAGAAGATTTCAGCAGCTCAAAGAGCTCTAAGCTTCGAGCCTGAACCTTTGCAAACACTGATTCAAATTGCATAACCTACACAATACAGACAACTAATTGAGACAAGTCACTCTGAGAGACGCAGGCTGATAAGAACAAAAACTAAAGCAGACAACTTGATTAAATTGGAACACACAGCCCTATTCGAGATGGGCACAATCTCCATATTACAAGAACATAAAATAAAACATCAAGAAAAAACAAAGGTAAACGAAGCCTTCTAATATATCTTTTCACCAACTCTAAGTCTCTAACTGCTCCTGAAATATTGCTTTGAAACTGATCCCCACCAATCCATATTCCCGCTACTCTCCTGACCTAACGGATTAATCCATGAAGCAAAATAGGTTCAAATTGATCCAAGACAGAGCCCATAGTAACTGACCTGCCCCGTTTGTGTCGCCTTGTATATACTTTGAGTGGCTTTGTATCACACGCACATATATGCACACACATGCATGCATATGTGTAGCTAAGACAGGGTATTAACATAAAATTTAGCCAATATATCATGCTGCCATCTCAGCAATATATAGTGCGACTTTCTTAGAATTTTTTTTGTTAATTCATAAATTAAACATTAAAATAGAAGCACCTAATTGGCTATTTCCAATCCAAATTTTAAACAAAATTACCTTCAATTTTTCATGAACAACCCATAGGCATGGCAAATGCGTATATAATCACACCTACCGCTATATAATTTACATCTTTACCCTTTTTTACTCCTTTTTCTATATTTTCTTTTATTTACAGATATCTAAAACTTATAAGGTTTTATATTTAAAAATATTTGTCTATAAAGATCTCATCATATGTCATTATCATTAAAATGAACAAAAAAAATGCAATTTTGGGATTTAAATGAATATGTGTGTCTCATACCCTACTGAAAAGTGGGAATATACTGGGTAAGTTTGTTTGTTTGTTTTGTAAACCATATAAACATATACATAGCATTTAAAAGTTATAACTAAAACATACAATTTTTAAAACCCATCTCACTTTTCTATTAACTAACTTACTAACATATCACCTTTAACAATAAGGATTCATAACATAAAAAATATATACGAATCCATAAAACTAGGAAGCATTGATGGCAAGGAATCCTTTTTAAACATAACATTTTATATTTTTCTCTTACATATATTATATTTTACTTATGATCTATAGACTTATAAGATTTAATATGTTCTTGTCCGTCATACGAATCCACAATCTAGTGTACGCGCGTGGGTGTGTTTTATAAAACTAGGAAGCATTGATGACAAGGAAAGTGACATACAAAGTAAACTTTACTCATCAATGGATGGCAATCTTCTATAAGATCCCTCAGTTCATCAACCGATTGACTCAAGCCAGCAAATTCTTTCTGAAGAGATTCATTAGAAGCTACCCCTGCATCAACAATAGCCTCAAGTACTGGTTTAATCAACTTAAATATTTCTTCAATCTTTTGGTAGTATTTCTGAACGAGTGCTGAAGTTGAGTTTTCAGGGAACTGCAGATGCAAGAAACTAGATATATTTTTGAGAAGTACTTTCAGAAGTGATATCTCCATCACACCTGCAAAAATAACAATCCACCAATCATCAACTAAAACATACAGTGCACACAGTTGTGACTATGCAAAACAACAACCTTACCCAGTATATCCCCACTTTTCAGTAGGGTCTGTGGGGGGGAAGGATAGATACAAATCTTACCCCTATCCCAATTGAGATAGAGAGGCTGCTCCGAAAGAGACCCCAGCTCAAAGTTATCATTTGAAGTTGATCATCTCAATGATTTTAACGTTATTTTCACAAATAACTAGACTAACGTTAAAATTAGTGCACTTTTACTTTTGCCCCTTAAGGGCCCACACATATATACATTATATGCGTGCACCGCAAATGGGGCATAGTTGTGACTATGCAAAAACAGCAATCAAAATAGGAAAAAGCATATAGAATAATCATCAGAGAGATGAATCAGTCAGACCACAAGGAAGGATTTACGGTCAATAAAATAACTAAAAAGTCAACTTGAAGACAGAAGATAAACTAGTACCCTTTGTCCCTTAATATGCTAACTAGGCTCCAAGACCCCTTCTACCTCTTCTCTGGCTCTGGTTCTTCTGTGACCTAACACAACCTTCTTCAACCTAGAGCAATAAGATGATTCATCATTAGTGATTCATCACTAGCAAAACCCTAAGGTTAATCACATTTATGAATTCATTATTGAGTATTGAAAGAAGCTTAACTGAATAAAAAACAAAGGAGTGAAGTTCCAAACAAAGAATTTTTCAACCCCATCTCATGGGGAAAAGGAGATATGGTACTAGGAAGTTGGTAGCTGTACTATATAAGTAAATTTGGGCAACATAAACGTGACATCAACTCATCAAGACATCAATTTAGGGTGCAATATAAGCAAAATGACAATTATTAACACATAAGTGATAAGACATTTGTTCATTTTTCTCTTTTTGGCAAACTAGAATGCTTCTCAGCATTTGCATAAGTATCTTGATTGTTCAAATGTTTGACGCCAATTGAAGTCAAATGATTCAAAATAGTGAAAATACTAATCACGCTGATTGTTAAATTGACAAAACCAGTAACCAAACTGAATTCCACAAAAAAAAATGAAAGAAAAGAAAGAAAATCACAAGAATATATTTCCAGCATTGTGATTCCTAATTTCGCAAATTGATACCCATAAAGGTGATCCTTACAAAAGTTAAACCTAATAGACATTCTTTTTGGACTCCCTAAGTGTGTTCAAAAAATGCAACTGAGGCAAAAGGCACAGAAAGCAAAGCACATGGTCACGTGTTAAGGTGATGCTAAGAGTAGGTTGTTCATGATGCTTGCACTTTCTAGTGCTTTTTGCGAGATGTGCCTCCGCGCGTAAGAGCAGCTGGAGTACTCATTTCTTTCCTTTTTTGTTATAAATTATAGGCCATGTGCTTTTTATTGATGTAAATTGGACAAAATGACGATAGTGAAAAAGCATACTTAAATTGACATTTATCTTACCTTGCCAGTATTAGATTTGCACCCCACTTAATAGTAGGCCAACTAATTTTAAAAGGCAGGAGTCAGTATAGAGTGCCTAGGGTCCCAGAAACAAAGGTGTGACACGTGAGGAGAAGGCATACCTTACGTACTTGAGGCACTCGATATTCAAAGATACTTGTGAATTAACTATACATGAAAAGTTTAAAATTTAATATAATTCACAAATAAATATATAGAACTTAAAAAAAGATATATATCATTCCATAGATATTATATAGACCTAACATAATTAGCAATTAGCATAATCAAGTATGCAATTGAGATTTACATGAGACCAGAAGGTCTTAGGTTATGCTCGATACGGGTTAGCAGGCTAAGAGGTTTAGAGCACACACTCATATAAGCTTAACTAATACTGGACCAAACTGATGGACGGGTCAACCCCATTTAAGGTTAAGGGGAAACATAGATGCACGGCTCGGGGCAGCGCGTGAAACCTAAATGGTTTGAATTATCCTATACACATGACATGAGTAACTTTTCCAAAAATTTAAAATACTTTAGGCATAAGCCTCGTATCAAAGGCTCCCTACCAAAAGCAACGCTTCAAGCAAAAAAGCAGCACCCTACCCCGTTTTTCAGGATTGCACATTTTAGGTGTCATAAGGCGTTAAATTTTCATACGAGTTCAAAAACCAAAGCAGCATATGAAAAACAAGATGATGTCAGATGTACCATATTGCGCAATCATACAAAACAATAAGCTATACAGTATCAACAATTCAGACCACCATAAGTATTTCACCAGCAGGAGAACACATCCTCCATCACTGGACAAAGTTGAACAACATGCAACAAAATATCACCTTCAAAATTGATCTACTTACAATCTTAGTCCAACATAAATCAGCATTAGAAGAGACAGAAACAAAAAAAGCAGGCCTATAGATGACAACCCCAATTAGGAATCCTATGCAAAAACCTAACAATGATATTTTTCTCCAATCTTGTATTCAATGGAAAGTAACTTCTCGAATTGGGGAAAAACTTCCATTTTTACCACCAAATTACAATTTACAAGCAACCAACAAAGGATTAAAACTTCAAAATTAAAAATGCCAAAGGCTTGATGGCTACTGAAACCACAAATCATCAATACATACCTGGATTTTTGTAATCTGTCAACAAACTTGAAGGTATTAATGTAGGAATCAAACATAACAAGCACATTTCGCATATAAATAACTATAAAAATAAACTTGAGTTCACCTAAATCCAACTAAAAACGCGTTGAACAGAATGTTGACTGAGTCTAACAACGATCAAGAACGCAATACGATGAATAGTAAATGAAACCCTAGTCAAATAGAATAAGAGTTCACCTTGAGAAGTACGCACGCGTATCTACAGATTTCCGGTTGAACAATTCTCCGAAGATCTTTAGAAAGCAGGAGGGATGCCAAATTTTGATTCCAGAAAGTATATTTCCTCATTATTTTGATTCTTCGAGCAAACACTCAGAATTTATTCGTTATGTTTTGGGACGTGGTCAAAATGAAAATGATAGCTACATGTTAGAGTCGGTTATTCATTTTTATTCTCATTCTTTTTACCCTAAACCTTCGTTTTAAGGCCACAACGAGTTTTTCTCACTTTTCCTCGTTTTGCACGGTGTTGTCCTATTTTTTCTTACTTTTTCTCATTTTCAAATTTTATTTTTAATTAATAATTTTAACAATAAATAATTTGTGTACGATACTCGAGTGTGTTGAACGGGTTCATTTGAGCCGTTTGAACATTTTTTTGTTGTGGTTTTCTAAATTTTTTGGTTGACGACCCACCACGTGATGAACCTCCTTCCATTTTACTTGAAAATTTTATAAATTAGTGTATAGATTGTAGAATATGAGAGAAAAGTATGAGATTTGTGGTTGTTTTAGAGTTGTTTAAATAGAAAAAAATTGGAATTTTTTTTTAAACCTCAACGGTCGAATTCCAACGGCTCTTTGTCCCCTCCCATGCTCGGCTTCCATCGGTGAGTAAACCCCGGATTACCCCACCCCGAAACCGGGGGGCCGGTGTTCCCACTTTTCCCCGAACCGGTGAAAGGCTCCCCGGGCTCTTCCCGGCTTCCACTCCAAGCGCTCTAATAAGGGGGTTCACCCGGGTCTTCGGTAACATCAGCGTAAAAACTGTGTTATGGGGCGTGAAAACCCGAGTGACGGATATCATGTCTAGATCACGCTTATTGATCCATTACACATGTGTGTATGTGTGTGTGTGTGTGTGTGTTTATGTATGTATAGGATGATGTTCAAATAACAACTCACCGTTGAACCAATAACCCGTATAGTTTCGTCAAGATCAATCCAGACCTTTGATTTTTTCGAACAACATTGTGACACATGTATAACACTTTTGTTTTTTATGTGTAAGAGTATATTCATCACCGTTTACATGACTGATTCAATCTAGGGTTTAGGACCTCAAAAAGAATGAGGGCCTCTTTTTTATGGGTTACTGGACTTATATATATATGATTGTGATCTGATTATAACCCCCTTATGGCAATAACTCATTAACTCTAATTATCTAATCAAAATTAAACACATGGTTTTATATTATTAAATCTGATGAGGGCATATTAGTAATTTAGTTTATGTACTAACTTACTCCCTCATTTTTTATACATCCATAACTTTTTATACTATAATTTTTTTTATGAAAATTGCACCATTTTACTCGTCTTATTTTTCTCTTTAATTTTGTTATAGTCTTTACTACGTTTTTTTATTTTCTTTCGGATGTTCGTATTTACACCAATGTAACAAGTATAAAAATAACAAATTATTTTTAGCGAGTTGTAACGAATTTGGGTTTACATTGTTGTAGAATAAATAGGGGTTACGTTTAAGAGTGTAAACGAGTCAAGCATATCCCGAGGTCGTTAATTACGTTATATTCTTGACTAGATTTTTTATTTTTTCCAGATGCTCCAAAATTCGTTATATTTACAATATTGTAAATACATTTTAATACTTTAAAAAAATTATATCTACAAGATTGTAATACATTTTAATACTTTAAAAAAAATTATATAACATTTTGTTGATAAAAACCAAAATTCGTCCGTATAAATACATCTTAATACTTTTAAAAAAATATATATCTACAAGATTTTAAATACATTTTAATACTTAAAAAAATACTATAACATTTTGTTGATAAAAACTAAAATTTGTTACATCTACAAGATTGCAAATACATTTTAATACTTTAAAAATTATATCTACAAGACTGTAAACACATTTTAATACTTTAAAAACAAAAATCCGTTACAAAATCAAGAATATAACGTAATTAACGAGCATCCGGAAAAAATAAAAAAAAACCTAGTCAAGAATATAACGTAATTAACGAGCTCGGGATCGGTTTGGCTCGTTTACACTCTTAAACGTAACCCATATTTATTCTACAACAATGTAAACTCAAATTCGTTAAAACTCGTTACAAATAATTTGTTATTTTTATACTTATTACATTGGTGTAAAACGAACATCCAAAAAAATAAAAAAAAAACCTAGTCAAGACTATAACAGAATTAAAGAGAAAAACAAGACGAGTAAAATGGTGCGATTTTTATAAAAAAAATATTATAGTATAAAAAAGATGGGATAACTTTAATAATATAGCAAATTACATTAATACCCTTATTCCTTTTCCTTTCAAATCAAATATATTATTTTATTATAATTTAATATGAACCATTAGATTGTAATCTTAAAATTTGATCATCAAATATACTGTGGTTATTGGGTCATTGGGGTGTTCAAATGAGAACTATTTAAACTTGAGAACTAAAAGAACCAATTTTAGACACATGTTTATAAAGGTATAAAAGTGACTTTCACTATTTTAAAAAGAAGTTACTTTTATACCCCTTAATAGATGTGGTTCAAAATTAGTTCTTATGGTTTTTTGATATTTAATGGTTCTCAATGGAATAAGTCCTTATATATATATATATATATATATATATATATATATATATATAGTTTAATAAAATGAAAATCTTATTTTAGTGAGAAAACCTTGAAAACTTATGTAAAACGAACGTTTTTTTTTTATTTTTTTTACAGGTTTGTAACATTATTCGACACATTTTTATAAAAATAAAAAAATAAAAAGCGTCAAAGAAAATATTTTTTAAAAAAATATTTTATAAATTTTTTTACGTTGTAAAACATACGTAACACTGTGTCAGATCCGACGGAATTTTTTTACGTTTTTACGTATGTTTTAACAAAAAAATTTAGTTTTGTTACGTATGTTTTACATGCGGTTTGCTGGGTTTTCACAAATAAAAGTGGTTTTCAAATTATTAATACCCTATATATATATAGGGGCCGGTTATTGTACAAAGGAAATTAACGTGAGAAGCGTAGGAAGCCACCAGAATGCGCCACGTGTAATCTGGGTAAGGGGTATAATGGTACGTGTAAAATCACGGACCACGTTATATATAATCACGGACCATCGTTTAGCATGCATAATCAAAGGACAAACTGAATAATCACGGACCATTGCGTTATATCAAATTACGGACCGTCATTTAATCCATATAATATAGGACCAAATGGATAATTACGGACCGACAATTACGTACCAAACATAAAATCACGGACCACGTAGTTTTTTTTAATAAACTATAACAATACTATACTCAAATTAATGATAATAAAATTCTCGATTTTATGGTGCAGTTTTTTTTAAAAAAAATAATTAAACGTTTAAAAGTTATTTGATTTACAAGAAGATGGTGAAACTTGATTACCCACAAAAAAAAAAGTCAACAAATGTAGGCAAATCCTTTTTTGTCCTTTTATCTTTAATTAACGGAAGTTTTAAACAAAATGTGGGGACCACTAGATCTTAACCATTGATTTACTTGATCAAAGATCCAAAATCCTTCCTATCCTTCTCACGTTAAACATCTTTTGTATTGGATCCGCCTCCTATATATATATATATATATATATATATAGGGACTTATTCCATTGAGAACCACTAAATATGAAAGAACCAAAGGAACTAATTTTAACCCATATGTCATTAAGGGTATAAAAGTAATTTAACTTCAAAGTATGAGAAGTTACTATTTTACCCTTTTAAATAACCACTCTATGTACAAAACTTAAAGCATAATGTACAAGTGTATTATGCAGTTCTCAAGTTCCTAATATAAAAATGGTTCTTAATAGAATACCTCCCTATATATATATATATATATATATATATATATATATATATATATATAATTGGGCTTAAATACTAAATTGAGTATCATAGGCCCGCAGCAGAGTTAGATGAATAGTCTCGGTTGAAATATTGAATTGAATTTGAAACAAGCGGCATCTCACGTCTGCTTAAAAGAACAACTTAGGGTATGTCATAAGCGGATGATTAGGTGAAGAGTCTAGAGGACAGATGGGAAAATTAGTAACGACCGTCATTTGGGTATATATTTGACTATCATATTATTATGATTTAATCTGACTGATTTGAGTATTTATTTGACTATCATATTATTCTGATTTAGGTTTATTATGTTTGTTATTTGACGAATTAAGACTTATTTAGATTTAAAATCATGCTCGAGTATTTGCGAATGAACAACCAGCGTGTGTTTATCAGTCACTTGATTGGAACATGCTTTTAATGCTATTGAATATGTATAATGGTCTGGAGTATAACTTTCTTGTTGGAAAAACATTAAAAGGGACTTTACATGATCTTGTTCTGTGTTACTACAACCGAATCCGGGTAGGGCTTTAGTCGGGCTAAGCCGTGCCTTGTTATCCCAAGATAGATCCTAGCTGCAACAACATAGAGAATCTACGTTAGAGGGCCCAAGGGGATTTATCCCCGAGGACACTCCGACGCTCAAGTCAGTAATCTACACATGATGATAGAGTAAAGAATACATAACAAGTAATTATAGAATATATGAGATGAGGAAGGTGTGATTGCCGAGACTGGCAAGGAAGTATGTGTGGTATTAATGATCGTTCCTGGGACCAGGAGCTTGCCAAGGCTTTGCTAGGTTTGGCAAGGATGAGAGCATGGAGGTGTAGTTCATGTCATCCCAGGATGGAAGATGAATGTATGTTGTTCCAGAAGGGTAAGAGAACCAGGATCCTGGCTAAGGCAGGCAAGGAACTCGAAGCCCTGCTAAGAACAGCCAAGGGTGGGGAGAATCGAGAGAAGCAAGTTCTCTGCATAGAGGGAGAATGAGATAAGATGCTTAGCATGGGTTTAGGTGCTAGCAAATGGTGTCCCCTTCTTGTGGAGGTAAACCTCTTATTTATAGGGGAGAAGATGGGCTTTACTCCACTGGGCCCAGCCAAACATCTTGGGCTAAGTTTCCCGGACCTTGTTGCAATTGGCAAGGCCCGACATGAACTGTTAATATCCAGATTGGCACGGCTGATCTGGTAGTGGTTAGGCAAGGCAAGGCAAGGCATCCTAGCTTAGATTGACAAGGCAAGGCATACCCTACGTCATCATTCTGCAAATATTATTATGAATGCAGCCCATGAAACAATATCTCTCATGTCTGTTGCTTCTAAAAACAGATAATAAAAGTCAAAAATTTGTGCACCGAGATCAGCCTAAGCCTTTGCCAATGTAGTTATTACTCCTATTTATGAGATAAACCATGTTTTTAAGCAAGACAGGGTACCTAAGAACAATATTTGACACATTGGATGCTTACATGTTTACCATGATCTTTTAATTGGATGCTTACACGGTCAACCCGAAACAAATCCAATTTAATTTTTCAAGCATTAGTACTTTAGAATTAAAATTTTATAGCAAAACAGACAAATGCATATAAGATTATGGAAATTTAATTATTAAATCTTATGCTAATTTATCTTTTTAGCTTAAAGTTTTAATATAAAATACCAAATAAAGTTAATTTGTTAAATAAAATATATTTAAAATAATAAATTAAAAAATAAATAAATTAAAAAGATCAACCTACAAACCTACCAAATTAACATAAACTCAACTTGTTTAGACAATGGTTTCAACCCAAAATTGGTCAGAATCTATTTATATTAAACTCAAATCTCTGAATTACTTGTTAGTCTAAGATTTCGAGCCAAGAGGATTAGCTTCGTACTTCTTAGTTTCCACTATGTGACATCTCACACTTTGTTTATGTAGAAGACATTCAAATTATTCTTTTTACAAGTATATTATTTTTCAGTAAAAAATTAATGTTTTTTATTCTCTTGTTTAAACATCTTCAATTTTTTGTGATGAAATATGATAGACCCGTGACTTTTTCTTGGATCATTGAACAATATTTTCTTGATCACTCTGGTCAAAGAAAAACACAAAGCCTATTACTTTCCTACTTATACTGTGTTTTTTTTTCTTTAGCTGTTAAACAAGACTCGATTCAAAGCCTTCTTTTTTTTTTTTTTGTTTTTTTTTGAACGGCAACAATTTATTAAAACCAAAACGAGCTAGCAAGATGCTAAAGCTCAAATAACACCAGGGGAATACAATACAAACACCAAAGATTCAAAGCCTTCTACTTGAAGGATCTTTCCTTTTCACTTTTCCAACAAAATTCGATTGAAGGTTTATGCCAAAAAAAGAACAAATTGATGGGTCTTGTCTTTGTCAATGTATAAATAGGACTGGAAATTTGAATCATGAATGAAGTTAAAAATGTTTGATCATTTCCTAATCAAATTTGAACCTCAACTGCAACATGGAATTATATATATATATATATATAGGAAGGTATTCCATTAAGAACCACTTTTATGTTAGAAATTTGAGAACTGCATAATACACTTGTACATTATGCTTTAAGTTTTGTACATAGAGTGATTATTTAAAAGGGTAAAATAATAACTTCTCCTACTTTAAAGTAAATTTACTTTTATACCCTTAATAACATATGGTTCAAAATTAGTTCCTTTAGTTTTTTCATATTTAGTGGTTTTCAATGGAATAACTCCCTATATATATATATAGGGAAGAGATCATATAATAACCCTCTCTAATTGAGAAAACTCAATAACTCACATCCAATGGTTCAAATTTCCAAGATTTAATCTAATGGTGACATGTGTCACTAATTAATTTTTAATACAAAAGGACATTATGGTCTTTTGTCTTAATTACAAAAATCAGATTTAATATAAGAGTGACAAGTGTCACACTATTAAAAAAAACTATCTATTTTCCTATTTTTAAATTAAAAGGCATTATGGTCTTTTGTCTTAATTACAAAAATCAACCATCTATTTTCCAATTTTTAAATTAAAGTTTCCCCCTTGATTGTTATACGTTTATAACTTTTTTATACTATGTTATTTTGTTATAAAAATTACACCATTAAACTCGTCATATTTTTCTCATTAATTTCATTATAGTCATGCCAAATTTTTTTTGAGCGTTCGTAATTACACTAATGTAAAAAACATAAGTACAATAATTTTTCTCTTTTTTCAAAAATTTTCCATCAAATTTTTTTTCTCGCATCTTAAATATATATTACAAACTTATTTTTTATTATAAAATTTAGTTAATTAGATAAATTTATATCAAATAAGATAGAAAGTTAGATAATTGTAACGTAAAAAAAATAATAAGTTACAGCTCGTTACATCAGTGTAATTATGAACACTTTGAAAAATTCAACTCGTTACATCAGTGTAATTACGAACACTTTGAAAAAATTCAGCTCTTTACATCAGTGTAATTTTGAAAACTCTAAAATTTTTTAACAAAACTATACTTGAATTAAAGATAAAAATGTGACAAATTTAATGGTGTAATTTTTTTAAAAAAAATAATGTATATAAAAGTTATGAAGGTTTAAAAAATTGAGAGGGTAAACTTTGATTTTAAAAATCAAATCAATTACACCTCATAAATCTTCAAAATACCCTTAAAGAAATCTCAACCACTCATTTTTCCCAGATTTAATATGGACCACACATTTCAAATTCATTAAATTAGACAACCAATCAAATTGAGTTTATAAGTTATCTCAATTAACATGGGTTCTCATTCACTCCTTTCCCTATATATATATATATAGGAAGATATTCAAATGAGAACTAATGTTAGTTGAAAACTAAAAGAACCATTTCTAGACACAAGTTTGAAGGGTATAAAAGTAACTTCATTTACTTTCAAGGAAAATTACTTTTATACCCTTGAAATCTTATGGCTATAAATGTGATTATTTTAGTTCTTTACAAATTCTTGGTTCTTAATAGAACGAATCCCTAACATAAAATTGGTTCTTAATGAAATACCTCCCTATATATATAATAAAATAAAAAATGTTGCGACTTCTTATTTTGTTGTCATTGTTCTTGTTCTTCAGTACGCTGTGATACCAATTGTAAGACAATTGGTTCAAAAAACAAAAATCATAGAACATTTATTTATGGTGCACGCATATAATGCATATATGTGTGAGCCATCAAGGGCTTAAGTAAAATTGTACTAATTTTAACATTATTTTCTTTTGTTATGTGAAAATAACGTTAAAAATGTTGTGATGATTAATTTCAAACGACAACTATGAGCCGGGGACTCCTTTGGAGCAGCCTCTCTATCCCAACTGGAATAGGAGTAAGGTTTGTGTTCATACTTCCCCCAGACTCTACTGAAAAGTGGGAATATATAGATATGTTTGTTTATTTATTTGAAGCAATCATAACATATTGTTGCATTAAGAATTCAAGAAAAGAACTACTGGTACAGTTGTAGCTCAATCCAGTAATATATATATATAGAAAAAAAGTAACTCCTAAACATAAAAAGAAAGAAAGCCATTATTGATATGCTTAAATCAAATATTGCTTGATTTATACTAGGACCTTCACTAATTTTATTAACTTTAAAGAACCTATATTTTAACTGCATAATTATTTTAATTAAACTTTTTTTTAACTTTTAACCCACAAACATGAATTATTAGAGCCATCAGAATTCGCATGCATCTAATGGTGAAAGGCTAGAGTCATGATCCTATAAACCACAAGAACATGGTCGGTCAAAAGTCAAAACCACAATTGCTAAAAAAAAAGTACACCAATAACCAATTTCCTCATAATTCCAGGTCCAATCTAACTAAACCAGATAAAATCAACATCAATCGTTTAAGAATTCTGTATTGAAATTTGACATTAGAACCACGTCTTGCTTAAATTTGACCTAGCATGTTGTACACATACACATTATATATATATGTCTCAAACAACTAGTGTAAGATGTAAACCTTTACCTTCACAAACAAAACATAAAAGATCTTTCATTCTTCAGTATGTGTTTATCTGCACAAAATTGTCCAGTTTGGCATGCACAGTTACAGAAAAACCATCCAACCATTCATCACAACAGCTCCATAAAACATGCCCGCAAATTCAGCACCACAGGATTTGAAAATCACAGCGGCTGAAGTTCTTGCTCAGGCACAACCATGGAGTCTACTGGCTTATATTGTAAATTAAATTGTTGTTTTTGCCACCAAAACCACCATATCAACACAAAGGATAATCCGACTACTATTGCCAACGTTGATGCTACCACCACAGCCAAGTGATTTTTTTGCCACCAGCTTCTGTGCATTATATTTGTTAAAGGTAAAATAAAAGTTACTGAGATATTTTGTATGATACAATGTAAAAGCACATACAGTGAATCAAGAACCCTAGCCCTGATGTATCAAGTACTCAAGTAGTGTTCACAAGAATTTTAGTATTTTCATACAACTATATAACACACTAAGAAGTAAAATTTATCATTTTAACAAATAAAGAGAAGGCGCGAATGAATATACCTTTTTGGTGGGGGGTAAATATGCCAATTGGATAATCGATATTTTCCGTATGAATCAGGAAGGCGTATACCACCTTCGGCTATCCAAGAAATGATGTTCTGGCACCAGACAAAATTGACAGTAAGCCCATAATTATAACTATGGGAATTAAGAAAAACACCAGGTGCATCTGATCAAGAACTCACTGATGCTGTTGCTTTAGACATGAATTCAGCAGAATTTGGTGGAGTAATGGACCATTTTGTAACATAATCATTTCCTTCAGATGAAAAATTCAGCAAGTGAACCTGAAAGAACATTTAGAAGTTATTTTTGTGTAATGTGTATGAAGCAGTTGATTCTAAAATGAGAATATAATATCGTTATTATAACTTGAAAGTTAATACCACCTGTGAACTGTTAACATGCAACTCCTGAGCAATTAGGGTAGCAAGCTCAGTAATTTGGGACTTCACGTTAGTGTCGTTAAGAGACACTGACAAATCAAACGTAATACTTCCAATTTCTGTTTCTCCTGCAAAAATAAATTAAATAAGCACTCACAACACAGGTTATAAAACACTTGGATAGAAGTCCATGATACCTGAATGAATATATTGAGGGGGCATCATTGGAGGCGATGAAGGAGAGATGTCAGGCGTGGACTTTGATACATTTGGTGGAGAAGATGTATGTGTGGGCTCTCCAGAAACATGAAGTCTGTCCCATATATCAGAACAGTTGGTTTTCCAGAATCCAATCCTTTCATGTTCACGGTCATATGTAACAAAAGTGTTACGGACAATGATACCTGCAGTGGATTTATATATGTATATAAACACGTCAAAACATTTCTAGCTGACCAGATACACATATATCAGAAAAACAAAATAAAGAATAATGTATGAAGGTGGAAATGAAACACCTCCTAAAAGAGTGGTTGGATCATTTTCGTTCTGAAAAACCCCCAAGCAATATGCTCCACTAACCCTTGCGTGCTTCACAAATAAATAAATAAATAAATAAATAAATAAATAAATAAATAAGATACAAAACTGGATGAAACTAAGAGATCAACATCTAACATCTTATTAAATACTAACCCTGAACAAGTAGTTCTCTGGAGAGAGTGACAACTTTTGTCCCTTCCCGAAAACCATTTCAACAGAAGGGAAGGTTTTCGAGAGTTGTGAAACATCACTAAACAAATAAAAGATTTAACATTTAAAATTATGTGTTTTACTTGTACAGACGAATTAATCTTTAAGATTACTATTTATAGTTGAATTATATAATCAGACAATACCTTCCAGCACCTGCAAAGCAAATGTCATTATAACTTGGATCAGGACCTTTGATCTGATGAACACCAATGGATTCTTTTGTGACCTTCTCACAGGATAAAGATAATCAATACTTCCCTTTCGAAAATATATATATATACTACTTAATGCATGAAAAAAATATACGAGCAAGACAAAATCTTACGGAATTCTTAAATGCCACAAAGGCAGCTTCAGGCAGGTAGGCATAAGTTGTACCACTGTCTAGAACCGTACCATACTTTCCATCAAAGACCCTTGAGCTTATTGGCAACCGTTTCCCAGCAACATGTATTTCCTTCAACTCAATATTGTAATATGAGCTGTTGCCATCCCGAGACTAGAGTAAATGCGTGAGATGTACAAAATGTATTTTGTTAGAAAAATATTGAAGTTTTGTATCTATAGGTTAGATAGATACAAAACATACCTGCGTACGGGATCTGAATGAGAATACACCATCTCTGCAGGGGGAGAAATTCCACCAAGAACCATTGCACCACCACCAATATCCATTCCACCATAGCACAATGAAAAAGAATCACTTATAACACCCCTATCAACAAGTTGATCAACTATACTCAAATCACCACGTCCCAAACCTATTATTCCATCAGCATGCTGAGTGTACAGATCACCAGTTTCCTTGTTTTCACACCCAAAAACCGCCCGCTGAGGTGGCAGATCGCTTTGGTTGCCAAAAGATACAATATCCTCACCAAGGACACCACTGCTGGAACTCTTTTCAGCATATCGTCTTTCATAGATGCATTGATTCCTTTTATCATCACAGTTGCAATCCATATTGCATTCAACACGCTTGTAGGTGCTGGATAACTCTGGATCAAACTTTGGATCCTGGTGAATTAATAATAACAAGAAACAGAAAACATCAAAATTTCATCAAATTTCACTCAAAAATCATGAAATGATGTATTTATATAAAATGATATACTGCATACAAGATCGATGCTTTAAAACATAAAACATTCTCAAATGCATCCATAAACCTACCTGATGTTTGCCACATTGTTCACAGGTGGAGCATGGGACATAGGTAACAGTACTCCCTGTGTCAACGATAAGTGCAAATCTCTGTGGTGGTGATCCGATCCACAGTCGAGTAGTATAATACCTGCAAATCATGAATATAAGTACACAAAGATCCCAATCACAGAAGACTACCTATAAACTAGATATAAACAAAAAACATGTATAAATTCACCTAATTTTTTGAATTGATAGAAGTATGAAAAATAGAAATCAATTGTATATATTCAAATTGAAATTATTGCAATTTGAGATTGGTACTTAACGTGTTAGGTTTGAATCTCAGTGAAATAGATCTAGGAAACGCCTAAAAGACTAAAATTACCCGTTGAGAAGAAGATCATCATGAAGAGCCATGCGGGCATTTGGACGAGGAGTGCCGGATTTCTGGAGTTGACGGCGAGATATCGCATCGCCGTAGATCCGGGAGGATTTAGGAGGAGAGGGGAAAAGAGGTAGAAACATAGTGTGTCGATTGCTACCGGCGGGATGAGGCCGGAGAAAATTAGGGCTCGAATCGGCAGAAACATACAGTGGTGATGCCGGAGACAGAGGATGATAAAAGACTAGAGAAACCGATAAGATCAGGGATACGATGAGGCGCAACATCATTCGGCGATCACCGATCGTAGGGTTTGACGTCCGGTTGAAGATGAAAAAGGAGGTTTCTCTCTCTAAAAATTATAGAGAGAGAGTAATGGGTCGGGTTTTGTGGGGAGGATGATATAATATGGAATGATGAAATCAGCGATGCAAACGGCGTTCCTGACACGACAAACGACGACTTTCTTCTTCTCGTATACTCAAAAAATTTAAATCTTATTATTATAATTCTTTAATTAATTTTTTAAGTTTTTGATTGTTATTTACTTATTTCACTACAATAAACTAACAACGTTAGTTATGTTAAGTTTGATAACATTTTTGTCATTTTAATTTAGCTACGAAAAATAAATGAGAGATGCAAATTTTATGTTTATATAAAATTAAGAAACATATTTTTAATTTTTTTAACAAAAGAGATTTTAGATAAAATTTGGTGATTTATGCGACCAAACCACATGAAAGTAAACAACTCTTATAAGAAATAAAATTTAAGTAATTAATTTAATATAAAACTTTTAGCTCATATACGGTTAAGAGTTTTTATTTGAGATCGATTTTTCACATAGAGATGCTAACACTGATAATTTCGGCTAGTAGAAAAACTTAAATCAGCTTGTGGCTCTTCAAGTCAACCTCTTTAGTTTAATTTTAATATTTAACTAAAAATGACTATTAAACATAAAAATCTTAGTTTAAAAGATCAAATGTGTGAAAAGAAGCAATATTTTTAGAAACAGACCGGACATCGAATCGGTATCCTTACCACTTAGAGGTCGAACCGGATTTAAGTGCCGGATTATTTTATAAATACATATATATATATATATATATAATAAAAAAAAACGGTTCAACCACCCGTCCGACCACCGATTTACCGGCCCGACTAGCCGGTTCACCCAAAACGCCCAGAACCCCCTACACGGACTAGTTCGACTAGTTCGACCGGCTGGCCCGTTCCAGTTTTCAAAACATTGAAAATAAGTCTAAATGATAAAGAAATTGTTCGCACGTTTGAAAGGGCTTTTTTACAAATAACATATATCACTTCATTTCTTAAAACTACGGATATAAAAGTCAAATGATCATTATATCATTTTATTATTGTAATTTTTAAAGCTATATAAGTGTCATAAATTTTTTAATTTTAAAATATTTAGTCAAACAGTAATTATATCATTTTAATGTTTATTATGTTAGGTTCAACTAAATATTATCATTATCATAAAAGTCTAAGAAAAATTATTAATCATTAGATCATAAGATCAAATTTAAGAGAAAATTCAAAATTTTAGTGAAAAAAATTGTTGTAGGGTAATTTAGTAATGACCACTTTCACCTCACATTTTGTAAACGTTCATAACTTTTACATACAATATTTTTTTTAAAAAATATATCATAAAAACGAGCATTTTTTATCTTTAAATAGAGTATATTATTGCTATAAAAATGAAATTTTTTCAGTTTATTATGTCTAATTATCGTCATTGTGTCTTTCTTAAATGCATGTATAAATTATCCTTTTTGTGCTTTCCTTACAGGTAATTATGTTTTTTTAAAGATCATTGTGTCATTCACACTCGTCATTGTGTCATCCTTGCTTGACATTATGTATTCTGCAACATCATTGTGTCTTAAACTGTTTATGAAAACACAACATTGAGCAAGAAACACAAAAGACATAATTATCTGTACAAAAAACACAATGTCCTATACAAAATAGTTTATACTAGTCATTGCGTATTTTTAGGGAATTGTGTCTTTTTTAAAGATCGTTGTAATATTCATAGTCGTCATTGTGTCATCCTTCCTTGATATTATGTATTCTGCAACATCATCGTGTCTTAAATTATTCAAGAAAACACAACATTGAGCAGGAAACATGAAATAGGGGTGTTCAGAAAAACCAAAAAGGGTTAAACGAACCGTATATGTAACCGAAAAAAACCAAATCGGATTGCAAATTCAATATTCGGTTCGGTAACCTAACCGTATCCGAATTACAAATTTCGTTTTCGATTCGATTTATAGTTTTGAGATTTTTTGAATTCGCTTTGTTCAGTTATTCAGATTAAACCGTATAAACAAATTTAATGTTTGAATATATTATTTTTTTAATTAATTTACTCACCCTTGTACACTAACCCTAATTCATATTAACAGTCGACAACCACATCTTTTTATTAGAAAATACACTTAAAATTTATTTATGAATTATAAATCAATGTAACTTAAATTTTTTAAAATACAAGAAATATTTTATAGTTAGAAAATAAAATTTATAAAAAAAATTCTTAAAAAATGAAGTTTTTAAAAAAATAAAATAGATTTAAAATAGATTTTTTTAACAATGTGATATTTATAAACATATGACATTTACTAATTTCTTTAAAAATCAAGGTTATAAAATTGTTAGAAAAGTTACATATTAGGTCCTTTATGTAATTACATAAAATATACCTTACCTTTTTGATTTACAAAAATTAGTTTTTTACATAATACGAACTATAGTTTTTAATGTTAATTAGTTTAATGATATCAATTCTTACAAATCAAGAAGATCATGTAACATTTATTTAATTACTAAAGTTTTTAATTATTATTTTATTAGTTAAAGTGCTTATATGTAAATTAATCATTTTATATCAAAATAAAATTTTATAATTCTAAATTTTCATTATTAGCCATTTAATATTTTATATTCAATCAGTTTAATACACACACAAGATATTTCGTTCGATAAATGTTCATGAATCGTTTGTGAGCAGTTAAATGTTAAATGAACGAATACGACTAATGGCTTGTTCATTCATGTTCATTTGTTTCATTTATAAAGCCCCAGTGTATTGGTTTTATTAATGTGTTATTTACATATTCGATGATGATGTGACTAATTTATAGAATGATGGGGTATCATCCCCCAACACCCCTGTCAATATCCGTTCGAGCGGCACCAATAAATCCAACAATGTGTTAATGGGATATATTACCAAAGAAATGGTAGCCCAAGATTCTTCTAAATAGGAGGTCTTGGGTGTTTTCTCAGTAGGGTTTCCTTTTAAGGTGGTTGTGGTGGCTCATGGTAGGTCCAGGTAACTAGACCTTGGTGACATGCCCTTACAACAGTGAGTTCATACGATTAAGACTTCGCCGTTCAAAAAAAAAGTTAATGTGATATCACCATTATTATCATAGATGAACCGGTAAACATCCTCGGACATTGTCTAAAACCTGAAAGTCATAATCTATCTATTATAATAAATCGAAGTTTTCAGGGACACATGGCGTGATTACAGAGCCCCTCAACTTCGATTTTCCCGCCTCACTCTCCTATTAAATATACAACATATTAAATAATAATATTAAATATAAAATACTTTGTTTTACATTTTTAAACTAAGAAACATATTTTATAATACATAAAAATATATTAATATTAAAAAAACACATTTTAAATATCCAACTTATTATAAAATATACAATTTTTAAAAATAGTATTTTAAAAAAAATAAAGAAACAAAAAAATTATTATTTAAAGAAATAATATAATTATTTTATTACTAAAATTATTAAATTATACAAAATTTTAGTCATATTTTATATTAAAAAAATCTTATAATATCTATATTTTCATTAATGATTGTTTATTATATTTTTATCATTCAGCCCGTGTATTATACGGGGTGCTAACCTAGTAAAATAATAAATACATATCAATACCCCGCAAAGTATTTATTGGTAAAGATCATGACATGTTGCGAATATTTTATAACATACCATAAACCACTTAATAATACAATTAACTAACACACAAAAAAAGGTAACTAATAGCGACCAACATACGAACTTTCTAAGCCGACAATAAGATGTCATAGGTTTAATTCTCCGTAGGCTTAGCTTTTTTTTTTTTTTTACAGCAAACTATGACTCAATGACATGTCACTTTATAACCCAGATGAATTTCTTAGATCTAGCAACTCACACGTTACGATCACATCCTGCTACCAACTCCCAAGTATTCAGGGCCCAAGTGGTGGCGAATGCTATACGGAGCAAATCCACCATCCCCTTAGTAGGAAACTCTCTATGCGGTAAAGTCTATTACTAACCGCTTTGGCCAGGATTTGACCCATAACCTCAAACAGCGTAAGCCTTATGAAAATCATGGAGCGACAATTGTGCTATAAGCTCTTTGTGTTGAACGATTCCTAGTTTAGATCATAAACTTATATGAAATAGTAAACAATAATGAACATATGAATCAGATTAAACCTGTGAATCTAGTAAAACGTTGTTGACTCCTGACATGATTTCTTTAAGCAGATATGACTGAATTTCCATTTAAGGTGTATGGTGAGGATGGTTATGGAGAGGCTGATGAGGGTCACGAATTCTAGTGCTTAGAAATTCGTGATTATGATGTTGACTAATACTAATTATGAGCCTTAATATCCTTTTTATATGCACTCAAAGGGAATCCATAATAAGAATAAATTAGGATAATTATATCCATCAAATAATTAACTATCTGATATATTATTAAAGTAATTGATTTATTTATTAAATAATCATGAGAGTTATTTAATAATTATTTATTTATTTATTTATATTAATCTTACACTTTGGCATGTGTTGGCTTAAGTATGGTGAGATATAAAAGCTCATCTTTCTCAAGAAAACATGCAGCCGATTCAATCCTACTACCAACACATTCCAGCATTATGATAGTCTTGTTTAATTTTGTCATGAACTTGTTTTAACTCTTTGTTATTATGAAAACTCATAGATACTTCCTTTAATGATGTTACATTTTGTAATATGTATATGTATATGTCTTCAAGGTGACAAACTCTGTTCATTGAAGATATTAGGATCCATGACCAACCATCATTGATTTTGGCATCAACATTAATGGTGGTATTTATTCAGACAGCTTAATGACACTTTATTATAAAATAAGATATCTAAAAGTAAATAAGTTCATCCTGGAAGCCATTTTTTGTATAGGGTCACATGTCTAATAAATATTTTGTAATAACTAGCTAAAATTTCCTGATAGGTTGCGTTGAGAGTTCCTCGAAAACCTTTAAAACTGAAATAAACGTTGTCACTTTAATGCAAAATCTTAATATATTTATAAACTCGTTTGCCAACTCATGTCATAACAATTAAAAATTATTTAAAAACAAATATCACCCGTAACTAAAACAATAAAATAACCTGCACCATCCGGATATATAAAACCAAATATCAAAGTGTATATACAGATAATGTCACAATGACTATACTCTTATGACATAAAGAACCTAAATTATTCCACGTTGTGAGACCAACAATCGGAAGTATATGTGTGTAATTTCTTGCTAACATAGAAAAAAAAAACATTTATGATCTCGTATATGATTTATTAAGTGTTTAAAAATAATTGATAATAGTATTACGTTTTATGCCAAAGGTATTTTTTGTCTAGCAGCACTTCTTGATATCTCTTCTAAAATATGTGACGTTTTAGTCTATCTAAAAGTAATTGTTTCTTGGTGGACAGAAGGATTTTCTATTGTGGGTTTCTTCTGGGTGGGGGATCAATTTTGTCACACTCCCACCTCCGCGTCACCAGACGACGTCATTTTTAAAGGTAGCGGAAGCATAGCGGCGAAGTCTCGAAGGTGAGGGGTGACTTACTTGATCCGGTATCATAACACACATAGTTAAGAAAAGCACTAATTACAAATCACGACAAATATTTATTACATGTCCTGAATATCCGTTTACAACTTAAGTTCCTTCTATTACATCCCAAGTCCTAACTACATGGTGCGTGCACAGGTGTTTCCTCACCGTTGGTACTGATTACCTGTAAAAGATTTAAAGTTTAAAAATATCAGTATAAAACTGGTGAGTTCATAAATAAGACTCGATACAATATGATATGATAGTAAAGTCAATGGTACACATTAACATAAGTGAATAATCATGTGACCCGTATCCAGATCCTTTCTGACAGTCCAGTCTAGAAAATAACCGAAGTCAAAATCCGTGCCTCTAACTCAATGTCTCACTACATCAAGTCGATACCAGGAATGGTGACAAGCATTCACACAAGGGTAGACGCTATCTATCCATGAATGGGGTTGTCAGCCCGATAGTACTATCTTTGTCCACACATTCGGCCCCACATGGGTTAACCAGATACAGTTGGTTTTGAGGACTTCTGTTGTACACAGAAAATAGTCATAATCCCATGACACCCACATGCAAGCCGGTATTGCAATTGTTACTAAACATATCACACGTTTGATAAAGATTTCATAATAGTCACCCCGATGTTAAGAAAACAGTAAAAGAAAAGGGGTTGTATGAAACTCACCTGAAGTTTATGAAAAGATAAAATCACACGAACGGTGGCTAAAAATGCTAATCTGCATTAGTTTATTTATAATTAATTATTTGTGTTTTAACTTGCTGATTAGATCTGTTTGAACGTTCAATGTCACCGACATTGTAATGAAAAGTCATCGAACTAACATTAGATGTTTAATTAATTATTTAGTCTAATATCATACAATGTACTATAATGTAGGTACCTATACCCGTTTAGGTACCTTGTGTTAAGTTGATGACTCATTGGATTAGCCGGAATAATCTCCGACTAATTAGTTAGGTAATGCTGTTGATTATATTACTTAAACAGTCCCTAGATGAAATCTCGGCTTAGGAATGATTAATTCTTGTCACTAATTATCCATGTATCACAAAACATAACAATATGACATTGGAATAGGTTAAACAATCATGTTTAACATATTAATCCGACTGTTATCATAAAACCAGACAGTTATTCCAATTGGTAGGGTAATAATTGTGATTAGTTTGAAACACTTGGGATTAACCTTGCATTTCAAAGATTAACCAAAATAATCACTTACATTGTCATAATCCAATGGTTTAAACCATTAGAAGTATTGTTATGGTTTAGTGAAAACCGGGCATTATAACGGATCAAAACAGGCATTTACCCGTTAACAAGACAAGTTATCCGTCAAAAATCATTCCTAGCTATCATCTAAGCAATAATCAACAACCCTAACTATATCATTACATTCAAAAACACGATCTAATCAATGAAGATCAAGTCAGAAGATTAAAAAGGATAGTTACCCAAATCAGACGATTCTACGGACAAAATCACGATCAGGACGTGTATACACGTTCACCGGTTCGAGCTGGACGTTCTGGTGGTGTCAAATATGAGTTTTGGTGGGAGATTGGTCAAGATCTTGAGTTACAGAGGGTTTAAAGTCGAGAGGAAAGAAAATAGAATTTTCTGCATGCTTCTGCGATATAACAAGCTGGTTCAACAGACCGACCTACTCGTCGCGTACCGCGACGAGTGGCCCACATGTCGTCGCGTACCGCGAGGGATTCCGGATAAAATTTGATATCTTGACTTGTCGCGTACCGCGACAAGACTCCAAGGAGTCATCGCGTACCGCGAGGGATCCAATTTCAAGATTTTTCTTCGTTTCGCGATTCCGGACAATCCGTAACTCGGTTTCACGCACGGTTTTCTCCCATGTTCCCAATTTCTCGCACACTTTAAACCTGTAATGATTAAAATCATCAATTTAACACAGATTCCTAGAACGACCAAACGTGCTCGTGTTATTGATGACGTAATGTTTACCTGCAATTGTCACAGTCTCCTCCTGTTACAGAAATTTCGTCCCGAAATTTGCTTTAACTCCTACAGTTTGATCGCCTATGTAAACAAATGAGGATACTTCTGTTTCATGCGGTCTTCACGTTCCCAAGTGTACTCTGGCCCTCGTTTAGAATTCCATTTGACCTTTACAATTGGTATTCGACTTCGTTTGAGGGTCTTTTCATCTCGATCCATTACTTCGACTGGTTCTTCCGTGAACTGTAGGTTTTCGGCAATGTGTATCTCATCAAGAGGTATGACTAGTGACTCGTCCAATAGGCACTTTTTCAGATTCGAGACATGAAACACATCATGTATGTTACTAAGTTCTGAGGGTAACTCTAATCTGTATGCTACCATTCCAATCCTTTCAAGAATTGTAAATGGTCCTACAAATCTTGGTGAGAGTTTTCCTCGTTTTCCGAATCTGAAAATACCTTTCCAGGGAGAGACTTTTAGCATCACTTTATCACCAATCTGGAATTCGAGTGGTCTACGTCGATTATCAGCATAACTCTTCTGTCGATCGCATGCTGCTTTAATTCGTTCCTGAATGAGCGCGATCTTATCAGTCGTTTCCTGGATCAGTTCCGGGCCAACAATCTGACTTTCGCCTACTTCTGACCAACACACAGGAGATCGGCATTTGCGCCCGTACAAAGCTTCAAATGGAGCACATTGGATACTAGTATGATAGCTGTTATTATAAGAAAATTCAACCAATGGCAGATGAGTATCCCAGCTACCTCCAAAATCAATTACACAGCTTCGAAGCATGTCTTCTAATGTTTGATTTGTACGTTCAGTCTGCCCATCCGTTTGTGGATGATAAGCTGTGCTCATGTTGATCTGTGTACCCAAGGCATGTTGAAGAGTTTGCCAAAAACGTGACATAAATCGACTATCTCTATCAGAAATAATAGAGATTGGCACTCCATGTCGCATTACGATTTCGTTGATGTAGAGTTTAGCTAAACGGTCCATGGAATAGTCTTCCCGAATTGGTAAGAAATGTGCTGATTTGGTAAGGCGATCTACGATGACCCAAATAGCATCATGGTTATGCGCCGTTCTGGGTAATTTAGTGATGAAATCCATGGAAATTTGTTCCCATTTCCACATAGGGATTTCTGGTTGTTGCAATAGCCCAGATGGTCTTTGATGTTCTGCCTTAACCTTAAGGCACGTTAAGCATTTATTCACATATTCTGCTATTTGTTTCTTCATACCAGGCCACCAGTAGAAGTCTTTGAGATCTTTATACATCTTGTCAGTACCTGGATGAATAGAATATTTGGATTTGTGAGCTTCGTCCAAGATAATTGGTCTGATATTACCAAGTACTGGGATCCATGCTCGGTTTTTGAAATATAATATTCCATCCGTTTTGGTTTCAAGTTGTTTATCTAACCCTCGTAATTTCTCAACGGTGTAATTTGTTGTTTGCAAGGCCTGCCGTTGAGTTTCACGTATTTGAGGGTTTAGACTAGTTTGAATCGTCATTTCCAGCGCTTTCACACGTATGGGTTTGACTCTCTCTTTGCGACTTAAAGCATCGGCTACAACATTTGCTTTACCTGGGTGGTAACGGATTTCGCAGTCATAGTCGTTCAGAAGTTCCACCCATCGCCTTTGTCGCATATTTAGCATTTTCTGATCTAGAATGTGTTGAAGACTTTTGTGATCTGTATAGACCGTACACTTCGTCCCGTACAAGTAATGTCTCCATATCTTGAGTGCAAACACTACTGCACCAAGTTCTAGATCATGAGTGGTGTAATTCTTCTCGTGCACTTTTAGCTGCCGAGAAGCATAGGCAATCACCTTGTTGTTCTGCATCAGCACACACCCGAGTCCTTGACGTGAGGCATCACAGAAGACTATGAAATTCTCTGTGCCTTCTGGTAGTGCCAGAATAGGTGCATTGCAGAGTTTATGCTTCAACAGTTGAAATGCCTCCTCCTGTTGAGAGTCCCATATGAACTTTTGATCTTTCTGGGTTAGAGTAGTTAAAGGCAAGGCTATCTTTGAAAAGTTCTTGATGAATCTTCTGTAATAGCCCGCTAACCCTAAGAATTGACGAATCTCTGTTGGGGTTTTCGGTGTCTCCCATTGCTTTACCGCTTCAATCTTGCTGGGATCCACTTGTATACCATTTTCATTTACTACATGCCCAAGAAACTGGACTTCCCGTAACCAGAACTCACATTTGGAAAATTTGGCATAAAGTTTCTCATGTGCTAAAAGTTCCAAGATCAGTTTTAAGTGTTGCACATGTTCTTGTTGACTGCGGGAGTAAATGAGAATGTCATCAATAAAAACAATCACGAATTTATCCAAGTAAGGTCTACACACACGATTCATCAGATCCATAAACACTGCAGGCGCATTAGTCAGCCCGAAGGGCATTACTAAAAACTCATAATGCCCGTATCGAGTTCGAAAAGCTGTTTTAGAAACATCATCATCATGGATTCGTAGTTGATGATATCCAGATCTGAGATCGATTTTTGAAAAATAGATAGCACCTTGCAATTGATCGAATAGATCATCTATACGGGGTAGTGGATAACGATTTTTGATTGTCAATTTATTGAGTTCCCGATAGTCGATACACATCCTGAGAGTACCGTCCTTCTTTTTCACAAAAAGGATAGGTGCGCCCCAAGGTGAGTAACTCGGTCTAATGAAACCTTTGTCTAAAAGTTCCTGTAATTGACTCGATAGTTCTTGCATTTCCGATGGAGCCAATCGGTAAGGAGCTTTAGCTATAGGTGCTGCTCCTGGTACTAAGTCAATACGAAACTCAACTTGTCTCACTGGGGGTAATCCTGATATATCGTCAGGAAAAACTTCAGGATATTCTCGAACTACAGGAATGTCTTCAATACGTTTTTGATGTGGTTTGTTTTCAGTCACGTAAGCTAAAAAGGCTTGACAGCCCTTTCTTAAGCACTTTCGAGCTTGCATACATGATATGATACTCAGTTTCCTGCCAGCCCTTTCACCTTGTATCATAAGTGTATCACCATTTGGTAATGAAATACGAATCATCTTATTTTGACATATGACTTCCACTCGATTTTCTGAAAGCCAGTCCATACCAATAACAACATCAAAGCTTCCCAATTCAATAGGAAGAAGATCAATATTAAAAAGATGATCGTTTAGATTCAATAAACACCCTTGAATCACATTGTTAGTCATAATTGACTTGCCATTAGCAAGTTCAATGACGTAAGGGTTTGTTAGGTTATCAACGGCCAATCCGAGTAGTGAAGCAAAATCAGAGGAAACAAAACTTTTGTCCGCTCCGGTGTCAAAAAGAACAGATACATAGTGATTGTTAAGAAGAAACGTACCGGTAACGGTGTTGTTATCACGTCGAGCCTCTTCCGCCCCTATCTGGAAGGCTCTTCCTCTTGCTTCATTGCCCTGGTTGGTGTTGTTGGTAGGGCAGTTTTTCATGAAGTGATCCGGGCTTCCACATCTGAAGCACGACCGGTTGAATTGTTGTGGTTGTTGTTGTTGAGTTCCTTGGTTTGATCGGCGAACAGGGAGATTGCAATATTTGGAGAAATGCCCGACCTTGTTACAATTGTTACAAACAGGGCAGGGTCCCACATGATGAAATGGGCACTTAAGACATTTAGGTGCTTGCCCTACATAGGCTTTTCTCTCCAAAGTTGTGGCAATGTATCCCTTTGCCATTTGCACATTCCGGCTGGGTTCCACCGGAGCCCCTGGTTTGCCTTTCCCAACCCATTTTCGTTTCACCCCTTTAACAGTGCTGGGGGTAGTGGTTGCCAGACTGCTGCTTGACTCACCTTTCACTGTCAATGTACCACTTCTTACTGCAACATCGGTAAGCCTGGTGGTTAAGGTGATAGCATGTTTCAAAGTACGTGGTTCAGCTGCCGTGACCATTCCCTTGATTTGAGGTACCAGACCTTTGATATATTTTTCTATCAAAGCCTGCTCAGTTGGAAACATGTTTGGCAGCAGACATGTTAATTCGTGAAATCGATCGGTATATTTCAAACAATCAGCACCGATCATAGAATGGTTCCAAAATTCCTCTTGGAGCTTTTGGATTTCAGTGATGGGACAATATTCTGACAGAATCAAAGTTTTAAACTCGTCCCAAGTCATAGCATCCACAACAGCCGTGGTCAAGGTTTTTGCCTGGGTATTCCACCAGGTCAATGCTGAGTCTGTCAGTGAACAAGCTGCATAAGACACTTTGTGTTCAGCCAAACACTGGCTGATCTTGAGCTTAGTCTCCATGCTCTCAATCCATTTCAAAAGTCCTGACGCTCCTTCCTTCCCCGTAAAAGTAGGGGGATTGCAAGAAGCGAAGTACTTATAAGTGCATCCTCGTTGTGGAGGATCCGGATTGATTGTGTTGGTACTAGTCGTATGGCGGGTTTCAACATGTCCGCCTGTAGCATTATGCTCCGTATGGACTCTACCCGAGCCAGAAGCACGATTTGTTTGATATTGGGCCAACATGCCCGTAAGAACAGCGGATAATTGGTCACCTGCTATACGAGCAACGTCCGCTTCATTTAGACTGGGTCCATTCACAGGTGGATCCTGAATGGATTCTTGAGTTTGAGGATTTTTAGCAGAACGACCTCTTCTAGGGGCCATAGTCTGATCACACACAGATAAAGTAAAGTCAGAACAAGAATCCATAGTCGTAATAAAAACAAATGTTGTATAACTACTTCGAGTTTTTCACAGTTATATTGTACACCACTAAGTCATGTTCATAGTTGCAGTTATACTAGTACGTCTGTTTGTCTTGCCAAGCGTATACTAGTATCATTTTATAGTCTACCAAAATGACACCGATTTAGACATGTTACTACACTGATATGTACTAGTATTACATTATTTCACTATAATGTAGTACCGATATTAATATGTTTCTACACGTGTTTGTTATGTACTAGTATTACATTATTTCACTATAATGTAACACCGATATTGATATGACCCTATCACAAATTTTGTTACGTACTAGTATTACATTACTTCACCTGCAATGTAACACCGATATTGTTATGTTTTCGCACAAGTTTTCTTTTTATATGACTTGAAAAGTTAGCACCGGCTATAATGTAAAGACACAATGTTGCACATACAATGTTAAAAGAAAACTTTTATTATAACTGTCACAGTTGTACATTAGGATTAGTACATATGCAAGAAAATATCCTAATGCAGTTGTACCCACTATTACAACCTAACCGTCCGAGGCCTATTTTACAAGTCAAAACTTCCTCGGAGTAGTACAGTCCAGCCTATTCGATTCCTTTACCGTAGTAAATACAGTAAACATGTGATAATGATGGCCACCGCTGCCATCACTATTGCTGCGTCCAACAGTCGTAGCTCCATCCTCATATTGCCTAACCCTACCATCCATCCCCTAACTCTCTCTACCCCACTCCTACACATACCACCCAAAGTCCACTGAAGTCTACCCTCAATCACCTCCCTCCATGCCCTGGCACCTGCCTCCAGGACAGCAACATGTTCAGCTAAACTCTCATAGGCCGTGCGAGTTTCCCACAGAGTGTCACGTGTTTCCTGCAATGAAACACGCGATAACTGAAGATCCAATGTAACCCGTCGCAGCTGAACTCTCATCTCAGCCTGCTGAGATGACTCGCCTTCCTCATGTATGGAATGAGGTACATCCCGGGGTGCTAGTGGTCCTCTCGGAATAGGACCTGTCGAGATGCGGGCTCGTCCCCGCCTTCCTCCAAACCCTGTAAATACTGGTACTTGCTGTGGTGGTGTAGGGCTTTGTGCCCTCCCGATAGCTGGTGAGTCAGCATCTAACAGATGCTGAGGTATAGGTGGTGTAGGTGGTATTGATGGTAAAGTCTGGTGGGACATTTGAGATGACGGCACTGTCTGTGTTGATCCTGAACTTGTTTCCGTGCCAAATGAATCACTTTCTGAGTCTGACATTGCTGTATCGACACACAAGTTCGTATTAGTAACATAAAATAAATAAATAACAACAACATTTATTTGAGTGTTTATATTTGTTAACTATGTTCGGTGCTCTCAGTGTAACTATTCGAGCCTATGGTTATAATCTAGGTTTCTAAGTCCGCCTAAATTCTATAACCTGTGGCTCTGATACCACCCTGTCACACCCCCACCTCCGCGTCACCAGACGACGTCATTTTTAAAGGTAGCGGAAGCATAGCGGCGAAGTCTCGAAGGTGAGGGGTGACTTACTTGATCCGGTATCATAACACACATAGTTAAGAAAAGCACTAATTACAAATCACGACAAATATTTATTACATGTCCTGAATATCCGTTTACAACTTAAGTTCCTTCTATTACATCCCAAGTCCTAACTACATGGTGCGTGCACAGGTGTTTCCTCACCGTTGGTACTGATTACCTGTAAAAGATTTAAAGTTTAAAAATATCAGTATAAAACTGGTGAGTTCATAAATAAGACTCGATACAATATGATATGATAGTAAAGTCAATGGTACACATTAACATAAGTGAATAATCATGTGACCCGTATCCAGATCCTTTCTGACAGTCCAGTCTAGAAAATAACCGAAGTCAAAATCCGTGCCTCTAACTCAATGTCTCACTACATCAAGTCGATACCAGGAATGGTGACAAGCATTCACACAAGGGTAGACGCTATCTATCCATGAATGGGGTTGTCAGCCCGATAGTACTATCTTTGTCCACACATTCGGCCCCACATGGGTTAACCAGATACAGTTGGTTTTGAGGACTTTTGTTGTACACAGAAAATAGTCATAATCCCATGACACCCACATGCAAGCCGGTATTGCAATTGTTACTAAACATATCACACGTTTGATAAAGATTTCATAATAGTCACCCCGATGTTAAGAAAACAGTAAAAGAAAAGGGGTTGTATGAAACTCACCTGAAGTTTATGAAAAGATAAAATCACACGAACGGTGGCTAAAAATGCTAATCTGCATTAGTTTATTTATAATTAATTATTTGTGTTTTAACTTGCTGATTAGATCTGTTTGAACGTTCAATGTCACCGACATTGTAATGAAAAGTCATCGAACTAACATTAGATGTTTAATTAATTATTTAGTCTAATATCATACAATGTACTATAATGTAGGTACCTATACCCGTTTAGGTACCTTGTGTTAAGTTGATGACTCATTGGATTAGCCGGAATAATCTCCGACTAATTAGTTAGGTAATGCTGTTGATTATATTACTTAAACAGTCCCTAGATGAAATCTCGGCTTAGGAATGATTAATTCTTGTCACTAATTATCCATGTATCACAAAACATAACAATATGACATTGGAATAGGTTAAACAATCATGTTTAACATATTAATCCGACTGTTATCATAAAACCAGACAGTTATTCCAATTGGTAGGGTAATAATTGTGATTAGTTTGAAACACTTGGGATTAACCTTGCATTTCAAAGATTAACCAAAATAATCACTTACATTGTCATAATCCAATGGTTTAAACCATTAGAAGTATTGTTATGGTTTAGTGAAAACCGGGCATTATAACGGATCAAAACAGGCATTTACCCGTTAACAAGACAAGTTATCCGTCAAAAATCATTCCTAGCTATCATCTAAGCAATAATCAACAACCCTAACTATATCATTACGTTCAAAAACACGATCTAATCAATGAAGATCAAGTCAGAAGATTAAAAAGGATAGTTACCCAAATCAGACGATTCTACGGACAAAATCACGATCAGGACGTGTATACACGTTCACCGGTTCGAGCTGGACGTTCTGGTGGTGTCAAATATGAGTTTTGGTGGGAGATTGGTCAAGATCTTGAGTTACAGAGGGTTTAAAGTCGAGAGGAAAGAAAATAGAATTTTCTGCATGCTTCTGCGATATAACAAGCTGGTTCAACAGACCGACCTACTCGTCGCGTACCGCGACGAGTGGCCCACATGTCGTCGCGTACCGCGAGGGATTCCGGATAAAATTTGATATCTTGACTTGTCGCGTACCGCGACAAGACTCCAAGGAGTCGTCGCGTACCGCGAGGGATCCAATTTCAAGATTTTTCTTCGTTTCGCGATTCCGGACAATCCGTAACTCGGTTTCACGCACGGTTTTCTCCCATGTTCCCAATTTCTCGCACACTTTAAACCTGTAATGATTAAAATCATCAATTTAACACAGATTCCTAGAACGACCAAACGTGCTCGTGTTATTGATGACGTAATGTTTACCTGCAATTGTCACAGTCTCCTCCTGTTACAGAAATTTCGTCCCGAAATTTGCTTTAACTCCTACAGTTTGATCGCCTATGTAAACAAATGAGGATACTTCTGTTTCATGCGGTCTTCACGTTCCCAAGTGTACTCTGGCCCTCGTTTAGAATTCCATTTGACCTTTACAATTGGTATTCGACTTCGTTTGAGGGTCTTTTCATCTCGATCCATTACTTCGACTGGTTCTTCCGTGAACTGTAGGTTTTCGGCAATGTGTATCTCATCAAGAGGTATGACTAGTGACTCGTCCAATAGGCACTTTTTCAGATTCGAGACATGAAACACATCATGTATGTTACTAAGTTCTGAGGGTAACTCTAATCTGTATGCTACCATTCCAATCCTTTCAAGAATTGTAAATGGTCCTACAAATCTTGGTGAGAGTTTTCCTCGTTTTCCGAATCTGAAAATACCTTTCCAGGGAGAGACTTTTAGCATCACTTTATCACCAATCTGGAATTCGAGTGGTCTACGTCGATTATCAGCATAACTCTTCTGTCGATCGCATGCTGCTTTAATTCGTTCCTGAATGAGCGCGATCTTATCAGTCGTTTCCTGGATCAGTTCCGGGCCAACAATCTGACTTTCGCCTACTTCTGACCAACACACAGGAGATCGGCATTTGCGCCCGTACAAAGCTTCAAATGGAGCACATTGGATACTAGTATGATAGCTGTTATTATAAGAAAATTCAACCAATGGCAGATGAGTATCCCAGCTACCTCCAAAATCAATTACACAGCTTCGAAGCATGTCTTCTAATGTTTGATTTGTACGTTCAGTCTGCCCATCCGTTTGTGGATGATAAGCTGTGCTCATGTTGATCTGTGTACCCAAGGCATGTTGAAGAGTTTGCCAAAAACGTGACATAAATCGACTATCTCTATCAGAAATAATAGAGATTGGCACTCCATGTCGCATTACGATTTCGTTGATGTAGAGTTTAGCTAAACGGTCCATGGAATAGTCTTCCCGAATTGGTAAGAAATGTGCTGATTTGGTAAGGCGATCTACGATGACCCAAATAGCATCATGGTTATGCGCCGTTCTGGGTAATTTAGTGATGAAATCCATGGAAATTTGTTCCCATTTCCACATAGGGATTTCTGGTTGTTGCAATAGCCCAGATGGTCTTTGATGTTCTGCCTTAACCTTAAGGCACGTTAAGCATTTATTCACATATTCTGCTATTTGTTTCTTCATACCAGGCCACCAGTAGAAGTCTTTGAGATCTTTATACATCTTGTCAGTACCTGGATGAATAGAATATTTGGATTTGTGAGCTTCGTCCAAGATAATTGGTCTGATATTACCAAGTACTGGGATCCATGCTCGGTTTTTGAAATATAATATTCCATCCGTTTTGGTTTCAAGTTGTTTATCTAACCCTCGTAATTTCTCAACGGTGTAATTTGTTGTTTGCAAGGCCTGCCGTTGAGTTTCACGTATTTGAGGGTTTAGACTAGTTTGAATCGTCATTTCCAGCGCTTTCACACGTATGGGTTTGACTCTCTCTTTGCGACTTAAAGCATCGGCTACAACATTTGCTTTACCTGGGTGGTAACGGATTTCGCAGTCATAGTCGTTCAGAAGTTCCACCCATCGCCTTTGTCGCATATTTAGCATTTTCTGATCTAGAATGTGTTGAAGACTTTTGTGATCTGTATAGACCGTACACTTCGTCCCGTACAAGTAATGTCTCCATATCTTGAGTGCAAACACTACTGCACCAAGTTCTAGATCATGAGTGGTGTAATTCTTCTCGTGCACTTTTAGCTGCCGAGAAGCATAGGCAATCACCTTGTTGTTCTGCATCAGCACACACCCGAGTCCTTGACGTGAGGCATCACAGAAGACTATGAAATTCTCTGTGCCTTCTGGTATTGCCAGAATAGGTGCATTGCAGAGTTTATGCTTCAACAGTTGAAATGCCTCCTCCTGTTGAGAGTCCCATATGAACTTTTGATCTTTCTGGGTTAGAGTAGTTAAAGGCAAGGCTATCTTTGAAAAGTTCTTGATGAATCTTCTGTAATAGCCCGCTAACCCTAAGAATTGACGAATCTCTGTTGGGGTTTTCGGTGTCTCCCATTGCTTTACCGCTTCAATCTTGCTGGGATCCACTTGTATACCATTTTCATTTACTACATGCCCAAGAAACTGGACTTCCCGTAACCAGAACTCACATTTGGAAAATTTGGCATAAAGTTTCTCATGTGCTAAAAGTTCCAAGATCAGTTTTAAGTGTTGCACATGTTCTTGTTGACTGCGGGAGTAAATGAGAATGTCATCAATAAAAACAATCACGAATTTATCCAAGTAAGGTCTACACACACGATTCATCAGATCCATAAACACTGCAGGCGCATTAGTCAGCCCGAAGGGCATTACTAAAAACTCATAATGCCCGTATCGAGTTCGAAAAGCTGTTTTAGAAACATCATCATCATGGATTCGTAGTTGATGATATCCAGATCTGAGATCGATTTTTGAAAAATAGATAGCACCTTGCAATTGATCGAATAGATCATCTATACGGGGTAGTGGATAACGATTTTTGATTGTCAATTTATTGAGTTCCCGATAGTCGATACACATCCTGAGAGTACCGTCCTTCTTTTTCACAAAAAGGATAGGTGCGCCCCAAGGTGAGTAACTCGGTCTAATGAAACCTTTGTCTAAAAGTTCCTGTAATTGACTCGATAGTTCTTGCATTTCCGATGGAGCCAATCGGTAAGGAGCTTTAGCTATAGGTGCTGCTCCTGGTACTAAGTCAATACGAAACTCAACAAGTATGAGTGTGACACGCACATTGCCATGTAACAATAACATGATAACGTTTTTGTAACGTTATACGGGCATTACACATCGTGTTATAAGAAAACTCTAACTTGCTGTGAATTCTAAATGGATTCTATCTTTATTTTGGATTGCAGGTGGATATATATAGTTAAAGGGTAAGGATCAAATAAAAAGTTTATTTTGTCTAAGAAGACTAAAAAAGATTTTAAAATCTCAAAAACCGACTCAAACGAACTCCGATTGAACTCATTTCGATGGCATTGGAACCGTCTCATCGAACCCTACAATATTTGGTTTTTGGTTTTAACTTTAACAACTAGTTTTAAAGTTTAGATTTTATGGCATGTTTTTTTAGCTTTTAGGTTTTGTCTTTAGGTTTAGGGTTTGTTTTTATAATTTTGGTTTTATGATTAAGGTTTATTGTTTATGATTTAGTGTTTAGGTTTTAGGGAATGACAAGCCGGTTCCAATGACGTAAAAATGATGACAATCGGAGTTTGTTTGGGTCGGTTTTCGATTTTTTAAAAATCCTTCTTAGCCTTTTTAGGCAAAAAAGACTTTTTAGGAAAGTCTTCCCCTATAGTTAAAAGCGGCATATATGGAGTTAGTGTGTATGATAAGAACATACAAAATTTAGCCTCTAGCTCAAGTTGGATCCTTCCTATTTACATACTTTATTCTTTTTATTGACCATGGGATCCCACTTATGTGGTGAACCCTCATGTCCTCTCCAACACCTGACTAACCGAGAGAAATATGTAAAGCGCGGTCGCAAACAAACGAGTTGGTGGACTCCAAAGAAAATTGTCCCAAGTGTGAATTGATCTTGTGAATTGTGACATCTAAGTTATATTTCCTCCACTTTAACCACTGCATCACTTCCTTCGTCATAGCTAAAAATTGGAATCCAGACATTGACATTTTGCCATAAAAAAAAAAGAAAAAAACGAAAAAAAAAACTACATCTTTCAAGTATTGTTGATTTTCTTATTTCACTGAAAACGATTTATATAGAAAACTGAAAGGAATAGAACCAATTCCTGTCACGATGGATGTTGCTTTGCTTCACAGCTTAACAAACCCAAATGTAGAAACAGTGACACCCCACCAAATAAGATATGCAACAAATGAAACATATGCAATCGCAAATACAAATATCATAGAAGTAAAGGCAACCCCATTTGCTTCTTCGACAAGAAACTGTTGTAACAGGTAACTGTTTATGGCTATCAGCAAAGCAGCCACAAGCCACGAGATTTTCTGCAAATGGTACCAAGAAAAATCATAAGAAACCGGACATTTTTGGATCTCGATGACGCGATGCAACAAAACTTGTTATATATGTATACACACACAAGATCACACCTTTAGAACAGGCCCAATTGCAAAAACACCCATGAGATCTTCTTTGGCTACCAAACATAATAAGGGAATGAGAGCAAAAGGATACTGCATCGACATGAGCACGTTAAGCCATTCGTTTAAGACATCCAACGAGTCGTCTGAACTATCAAAGATCAATGCAACAATCAATGTGGGAAGAATTGCACAGCTTCTGGTAATCAAGGCCCTAGCCCATTTCTTTAGTCTCAGATCAAGAAACCCACCCATTATAAACTGGCCTGCATAAGTACCAGTGATGGTACTACTCTGTCCGGCTGCTAGTAACCCAACAGCCCATATATACAAAATTGGTACCAACCCACCACCAAATCTCTCTTCAAGAAAGTGACCCGCGTTTCTGAGCCCGATTGTATCAGCAATAGCAGTACCAAAAAATGCCTTTGCAAAAACAGTTGTTACGAAAAGATTAATAACAAAGGTTATAGCGAGCGCTACGGTGGATTCAATCGAGTAGTATCTTATAGCCTCATAGACCCGACCCGTTTCCCTGAAGTCGATTTCTCTTGATTGTACAAGTGCAGAATGTAAGAACACATTGTGTGGCGTTACAAGGCAACCAACAACTCCCACTGCTTGTTGTAATGTTTTGGAACTGAGTTTTGGAACCATGATACCTTTAAAACAAGAAAACAGTTGGTTGTTATTTTGTGTAAAAAAAAGATGTGAGATTTGTTAAACAACAAAGGGAAAGTGGGTTCATACCAACAAGAAGCTCTTTAGCATTGGGTTTGGTTTCAGCAAACATCCATGCAAATGAAACTGCCATTACTGCTATTAGAAAGGCAAAAAGAGCCTCTAACTTCCTTACATTATAGTTTTCAAGAAGCAGAAAGATGAAACTGAAATAAATTTAATATAAAAATCAAAAAAAATTATAATGAAATCAACAAGATCTGCAAATAATGACACAATTAATTAACTGTTTGGTTGGTTAACTGGGTTGATCAAGTTGATGTTTATAGCCTTACAAAATTTTTGCTTATTTGTTTGTTTTTGTATTCTTTTGTGTTTAGTATAAGCCTCGCAAAATAGGCGGGTTGGGTCGGTTTGGATAACAGGTCAGAACGAGTTTGGATCAGGATGAGTGCGGGTCAGGATGAGTTTTAAATAAATTCAGCTTAGGCCTAAATGGGTCGTTTTATAAAATTTTAATTTAGTTCAAGTTAAAATGAGTTTTAATGCAATTAAACAAATAATTTATTTAAATAATCTTAAATGACTTTTTCATTAAACATATTAATAACGATTATTATCCATTTTAATACATTCTATTTACATAGTTAGTTTATATGTATTTAAACGGGTGCAAAGTATTTGAATCGTATTATCACTATTTGATTAACGATTTCGTGTATATGCAAAATCAATAGTCGGATAAGAAAAAAATTCTAAAATAATGGTATAGATTTTTCTATATAAAGGCGTGTGTGAAACGAACCAAATGAATTAATTAGTGTCAAAACGAGAATTTTATCTAATAAGTTGACCCTTTCCCGACGGCTTAAAGCGGTCGGTAAATGAATTTTTGGGCAATGACAGGTCGTCAGCACAAATCACTAGTTAATTTTTATATTGAAGAACCTTTACAAACGACATGTCATCGGCATATAATAACCCGACACAACCAATCTAATGGCGCACTATCCTCCTGAAAAGTTGTCCTGACAACGTGTCATAAAATAAAAAGATTAAAAAGGTAATTTTTCCTTATGACACAAACTTGTCGTTAGCATAAAGTAAATCAAAATTTTAATAGTATTTAATATTACGGACTAAGTGGAACGACACCGTTTCTTGACCCCTATGCCGACGACAAGTCGTTGGTACCGATCTTTATGCCCTAAATAAGATCTGCAGTGGCAGGATCCATGTATATAAATTGGTCGAACCATCACAACTTTCTGTTGACGGTTGATATTTGATGTGTATAAATTAGGGGTGTCAATTGTGTCGGGTTGAAGGGTTAGCGCGTTAACATGCTGCAGGTTGGCGGGTTGAAGTTTGTAACCCAAATCTGACCATATATTTAAAGGTGTCAAAGTTTTCAACCCTAACCTGAATTGACAAAATTCGGGTCAACCCGAACATGACCCGTTTAACCCATTATATAAATTATTCAAACAAATTTTCAGATTGTAAGCTGGTTGTTGACAGAAAGCACGTTAATAATAATGTGTTTAGTAAATGTGTATGATCGAGTAACAAATAGTTAGTATAATATTTTAACAAAAAAATAATATTATTACAAATAAACGTATAATTATGTAAATCATAATTACAAATTAAAATAAACTCGTTTGTATGGTTACTTGAAAAAAATTAAAATCATTTTTGTAAATAAAAAATATATATATATACTATATTATTTTGTTAATTGATCAATGAAAGTATAGTAAATAATCAAAAGAAAAACAACTAAATATATGTTTCAAGAAAGAAAAATAAAGAAAATAATTTTGAAATCTTAAACGGGTTAACGGATCAATCCGAACACGACTTGTTTTTTCAAACAAGTTATACTTCTCAACTCAAAACTTGATTACTTTCATGTCGTGTTTCAGGTCATGTTAAAAATTGCCACCCCTTACGTAAATGAATTCAGTACGTTATCCAGGCACGCTTGTTAAAAACTAGAAACTCTCTCTTTTTTTTTCTTTCTTTTATTTCTCACCTTAAATGTCCTATCCAAATTAACTATATTTTATTTTTTCCCCAAATTTGGATGGAATAAACACATGTGACAAAAGCATCAAAACATTTCTAAATATGAAAAAAAAAAGTAAAAATATCTTACCAATCTATGGCAGTGATGAGAACACCAGCCCAAAGTGGCAAAAACCCTTTAGTCAAAATCTTGAGAGCAATTGCACTCCCAATAACCTCTTGAATATCAGCTCCAATCAGCGCCAGCTCAGCCATGACCCACAACAACTTCGCAGCCCATATCGGATACTCTTCCCTACACAGCTCAGCCAAGTGTCTCCCAGTGGCTACACCAAGCCGAGCCGAAAGAAGCTGAACAAGCAGCCCAACAGCAGTCGCCCACAAAAGCAACCACAGCAGTGAATACCCTGCATTCGCACCAGCCTGAAGATCACCCTCCAAGTTACCCGGATCCAAAAACGCTATGCTCATCAAAAACCCAGGCCCGGTGAACCGCCACAGCTTCCGCCATGAGAACGATGGTGGTGTGTTACTGTGGTCTGCATGGCTGCCGTCTTCTACTCCAATGATACGGACATTTTCTGTGGGGTGGTCGAGTAAACCGTGTTGGTGGTCAGAATACATGGCTAGCTTATAAGCCTCGTATATGTGCTCTCACGGTGACCACGAGTGGTTAATAGTGTGTGTGTGTGTGTGGGGGGGGGGGGTTTATGTGATTGTTGTGTGTGTAGATTCTTTCTTTTATTGTTGATGTGGGGATTATTCTGCATCATACAAAGAAGAGCTCGTCCCCACCGATTAACACATCCTGATGTAATCTATAAAACTTATCCAACAAGACAAAATATAGACAAATCACATGAAAATACATATAAAACACAATGATTGTTAAATCTGGATCGATAACTTGATGGATGCCTAGTTTTAGATAAAATCATTTAACACGTTGTTGTTACTCATGAAATCTAAACCTTTTTAATGAAACTGTTGATACATGATATCCATTATTTTAGTTTAGCTCTAACATCACTGTTGGTAAATCAAGAACAAATTGAATAAGAAAAATTTTGAAGATCGAGATTTACAAAGACGTTTTGATTATACGATTTTATGCTATCTTAACTGTCCATGTTTACAGATATCGACACACACATATATATAACCGTAATATAGTTTTTAATTTTGAAAATGACTCTTTGACTCACAATATTTACAAGTGATACCCAATTGACTTAGGGGCTGTTTGGTTGCATCTTAATAGGTCTGAATGGGTCTGAATCTGAATGGTTCAGATTCAGACCGTTTGTTTCGTGAAAATAATAGATAATAGATAAGTTTAGTTTAAATTCAATATTACCCCTAAACTAACATAGTTTAACCGAGGTCTTCATTCTTTGAGATCTTCTTTACCATCATAAAAGTGTTGGTTCATCATCTTCGTGTCGGATCAAGTTTACCTTCTCTTTACTTTTCCACTTTGGACATTCATGTATGAAGTGTCCAGTTTCATTGCACTTGAAACATTTTAAATATATGATCCTTCTTCTCATGAATTGATTTCCACCTTTATACATTCATAACTTTCACTTTCTATTTTGATCACATCTTATGTTTTTTTTATTTAAATTTTTATGACCACAATGTTCACATTAATGCTCATTGAATTTCTTCTTTCCATGTCCATTGGTAAATAAGAGTTTGTGATGTATGTCTTCCTCCTTTATTTGTATCTATGTGTATTTCTCGAAAGCCTTCAATCTTCCAATGACTACTTGAAATGACATTGCTCGATCTTAGTAATAATTTGTATGAACTTTGGTGGTACCAAACTGACTAGTTTTCAAACCAGTCTTTTACATTTAAGGTATGCCCAAGATTACTTACTTGTGATGTAATCTCACTAATTTTCCAAGCATAGACATCAAGTAAGTCATTAACACCTATTTTTAGAGATTCAAAATCTAACTTGAGTGTTTGTAACATGAAAGTTTTAAGAATTTCAACTTCTATATGTCAAACCTCTAACACTAAGATTAACAACTTACAATACCATATTTTCTAGAATTGCTTAGCGCATTAATGCAATTGCTGTATTGTTTTTCTTTTTATCAACTTTAATTCCCACTTTAGGTTCAATAATTTCCCAAATTCCATGGACATTAAAGATCGATTTGATCTTTACAACTTAAATGTTGTAATTTATAGAGTTAACAAGGGACCTTGAAAACTCAATTATGTCTATTTCTATTAGATGATTATTCACCTCATTGTTATTTTTTGTATCCTTATATAGTTAGTCAAACTCCTCAATTATATATAGGAGTAACCATTGAAATAGTTATTTATCTATAATATATATTCAAAGCCTCAATCATAATAGGAGTTGATTTAGCATATCTTCACATGGTATCAGCATGATTTTTCATCCCCTCTTCAATTTCTAAATATTCTGCAACTTTTTCTATAGACCCTATCATGGCCACCTCTTCCTCTCATGATGTTCCTTTCTCCATTAATACCTTGTTGCATATGATGATTATTAAGCCATCATCGAGCAATTATCTTTTATGGAGAAACCACATGATTCCCATCTTTACTTATCACAAACTATCAGTTAATATTGATGGTTCTTCTACCTCACCATCGCCCATCATTACTGTCGAAAACAAGACTATTCCAAACACAGAATTTATAATATGGACTGAAAGCGATCAACGAGCCATTATTCTTCTGCAATCATCCCTCACCGGAGAAGCAACTTCGGAAGTTCCTGATCTCACGAGTGCTAGAAAAATCTGGTTAGCACTCGAAACTGCGTAAAGCAACTCATTAGTTGAACACATCCATTCATTGCGTGATACTCTTCATCAACTTCACAAAGGCACATACTCGGTTACCGATTCTAGTTTTTGGTTTAAATTGATATGTGATTTGTCACGCCCTTGTCAAAGGCCGAATCTCAGTGAATGTGACGAACTGTGTATCAAGCACATTGAATAACAGAAACACTAACCATCTTTGTATACGTATCTTATTTGTGATACTTCATACTTGGTCTTGTACATCAACTAAAAATACATAATAAGAATTGCAAACTGTCTTCAGAAGTACTAAGCATCTAAGTAAGCATGTAACATTATGAAATTTCGATGTTATAATTTTTGCAAAATCCTATAGGCATCATTATGGAAACCATATTAACTTACAAGCATTTAATTATATAAATAAGTATTATATGTTTATATATATATATAGGGGAGGGATATTCTACAAAGGGATATATATATTTATGTATATACATCTATAAATATATATATATATATGTGAAAACTTAAAATTGAATTTAGAAAGTGTTAAATTAAAATTAACAAAATTAAATAAGTGTGTGCACCTAAACATATATAAACATAAATGTACAGTTTAAATCTAAGTTATAAAGCTTTAAAGTTAGACAAATTTGGTAAATTTTTACATTGATTATGTTTTTATAAATTAACAAGTTATAAAAGATAATAATGAGGTTTTATAAATTTTTATAAAAGTTTAAACACAAAATAAAAGGTTTGTAAAAGTCCAAGGACCATTCTTGCCTAGTTTGAAACTGTGGCTGTGAGGAGGGGATGTTCGGACAAAAAGAGACACAGGGCAGAACATGAGGGGTCTGTTTTGCCAGAACCCCTAACTTTCAGCCCCTTCTTCCCCACCTCCCGTTCTAACCTTGATTCGGCCGGCTCTCTAATCGAATCATGCTCGTTCGACCTCAACTGCCTTCCGACAAAGCCGCCCAACGCATTAATTTGATCGACCACGCGTTAACGAATATGAAATCAAACTAATCAAACCATAAATCAAAATAAACTTGAATTAGTACTTCCCATTAACGAAATTCAAATTAAATCAACATAGAACATCTCGAAAACTCTCTGAAACTCCTAACCCAACGGTTAAGACGCTCGGACTTGGGGGAGGAGACACAAGTTTGAACCACGGGTTGCGCATCCAAAGCCGGTTTTTGCCTTTAAACACGTTTTCTTTTACAGTTTCAACAAGAAAATTTTTATAAAAATATTTTAATCATTTACTAATTTTATAAAAATTCTGGAAACTTTATAAACTTTCTAAATAAAAACTCTTAATAAAATTTTCATTTTAAACCTATATAAATATTAAAAATATTCATTTTAACTTGTTGAATCATATTAACTCATAGGAAATATACAAAAAGTTCTAAAAATTATTACAAATTAGTTGTAAATATTCTAAATTTATTCTAAATAATAATTTTAATAATATTAATTATATTGCCTTATTTAAATATTAACAAAGGTTTAAAAATCATTATTTTAAACTTATAAAAACAATATACAAAATATATTAATGTATAAAATGTGTAAAATTCTGAAAATCATTTATAAACTTTTAAAACTAAACATCTTGTTATTTAAATCATTTTATTATTTTCTTCCTATATATCTTAAACTAAAATACATTTTAATGTTAATATTATTACAAGTTTGCTTAAACAAACTTGTAATAATTTTATATTCCAAAGAATTCTTTTTAAAATTTACGTTATATTTTATTTAATATATTTTTTAAACAAAATATTAGTGTTAAGTTTGAAACTTTTAGTTCGTAAAATATATAGTTCTAATATTATTATTTGAACTTATAAAATATTTTATAACACATTATTAAACTAAGGATAGTGTCATCAGTCAACATTATGGTTTGACTTAATTTAACATCATTAGTGTATTTAAACATAAGTATAGTCGCTCTATCAGAACTTAATAAATAATTTTTTTATTGAAAATTTAGTGAAATATATTCCTGTTAAAATGGATTGTTGCATTTTATTTGCGATAAACAATTCCAAAACGAACATCTATGATATCTTGGTTAAAGAATTTAACAATATATTTGTTTTAGCTTAAAATGATACATCAAAAGTGAAGAACTTGAATTAACGAAGAAAAACAGTAAATTAAAATGTTAACCGGTAAATTTATAGACAACATATTACACATGTGTCTTATCCGGTTAAAACTAAAACAATGAACCAAATATGATCTAAGATAACTATTATTAATTAAAAGTTGATTATTTTAGTAAGTTTTAATATTTTAATAAATTTTGTTAAAAATCGTTTATAAAACAACTATATGTTACAAGACTTAAACACCGTAACACCCAGATTATACCAATTTAAGCCTACCATAGAACAATAATTATGCTCCTTATGACAAGTATTAGACACTTGTCACCTTGTAGGCAAGTAAGATCATTGAGAGATTTTATAAAATCTTCAAAAATCTCAAATCATTATTTCACAATCTTATAATATACATCTCCTCCCCTCCTCCTCTCTCCTCGTACATCCATTATCACCACCACCCAACCTTTCACCATTTTCAAACGTTCAACTTTCTTTTATTTCATCTCTATCAAGCTCTTGGTGTTTTTGGAAGATTTATAGAAATTGGGTGCAAGAACATAGCCATTTTCATCTAATCTCATTTCACAAAGGTATAACATTCATCTCCACGTTCTTGTGTTCATAAAATCAAAAAATGGAAGTGTTAATTATCAAACTTTAATGAAATGAAACCAAGGACATGAATTTTAAAAAGAATGAAAATGATTTGTATATGATTATCTTAAAATAAATGATGAGTGCATGCATGTAAGAATCTGCATATAGATATGGATGATCAAACTATTTTGAATACATGAAAATATAAATTTCTAAAATTATGGCAGAAAGTTGTCACAACTTCAAGAAGTCATAAAATGGACATAAAAACTCCAAACTGAACAAAATTAGATTCCACGATTAATTTCGTTGTATTAGATTTCCAGCCTATTATACATCTTCTAACTCAAAAAAATGATACCCCAAACAACCTTCACAAGATTAGTGTGCAGACCTATACCCCCTAACTTGTGATATTGTTTTGACCTAGTTACAAGCCTAATCACAAAATGTTTTATAAACCAAAGTTGTTCCTAACACATTAAAAAAGTAGACTAGAGAGTTTTATAAATTAACTCAAAAGTTTGGTATTTTAAAAACGAATTTGAACCTACTGGACTGAAACTGTTAAAACAGAAACTTGGGGACTTACACATGTGTGATTGTTTTGTCCACTTTGCAAGAAAAATCATGAAAGATGTCTAAACGAAAGTTGTTCCTAATTAGAGGTGGCAATTTTTACCTATATCAAAAGAAATGGGTTGGTTTGGGTAAACAATTGTAGTATAATGGGTTGAAATAGGTAATATCATAATATTGCACTTAAACACAATACGGGTCAAGATGGGTAACTAAAAACCATGTAAATGCAATGAATTCAAACATTTAAAAATGATTAATAACATATTTGATGAGAAAATCACTAAAAAGTATCCAAATGGACTATTTGTTTACTTATTAACAAATCTTAAGTTAAATTAAATTGATGTTTTTTAAGAACAATCCATTTAGACCCGAGCTGATTTTGCTTAAAACTCGTTTTGACCCGCATCCATTCTGACCCAAACCGGTTCTGACCCGTTACCCAACCCGACACAACCCGCCCATTTTGTCGGGCATATTTCTAATACCTTAAAATAGTATACTGGAGAGTTTCATAAATTAACTCAAAGGTTTGGTATGCTAAGCGTGTACCCAAACAAGCTAGACAGATACTGTAAAAAAACGGAAATTATAAACTTAAAATATATTTACCACCAGATTAATTATCTAATACATGTATGTGAAGGTATGTATATATGTCACACCCATACGCGAATGATGGGATGTGTATATATATATATATAGTCATAAACATATATATATATGTTGTAATAATTAATAAGTATTGGCGTGTTAAAACAAAATGGTAATATTTCAAAATACGTCATTATAATATCGAAATTTTTATAAAACCAAATACTTAGTATTTTCAAAGAATTATAACAAATACATAAATATAAGTTAAAAACATAATTATTTTGAGAAATCCCGACAAGTAATTTAACCAAATACACAAAAAAAGACGACAACAAAATACGACAACACAAACCACTTTAAGTTCATAAACTCAAAAGAAGTCTATAATGTTGTAGGTGCCTAATACGGTACAAGTCTAAACAACATCGTGTTTCTGTTTCTAATTCAGTTTGCAAAGTGAGTTACATAGCCTCCTTTTCTTTTGCTTACAAAATCATTGGGGCTGGAACATATTTAATTTTGAACTATTTTATGCAATTCAAACATATATCTATGACGATTTGAGCTATATGTCCCAAACTACAATCTTAACTATACTTAACTTGTGCATTTATCATTAACTTGTGAAAGCAAACTGTTGTGATGATATATCTATTGAACTGACAACTCCACCCAGCCAGTGATCACACGCTATTTAACTATTTTGAGGGTAGTATGGAGTACTATGCCTAACGAGGTTAACAAAGGTTTTATCTGCAGTAGTTACATGTGTATGTTTCTACATATTACCTTATTTCACTATGTTATGTATAAATCGCAAATCTTGTCTTTTTGAACTATTACCTTTTGATGCCAAAACCTATGTTTCTCACCAACTATTTATAGTTGACCTTTGAATCTAAACATGTTTCAAGTACAAACTAGTGAAGCTATGAGGATCATGTAGGGCTTTTGGCAAATTTGAACTATGAACTTGTTTATGTTATGCTATTGAACTACTGGTATGGCGCTTAATTTGGAATGTAATAACTATTACGACTTTAAATATTTGATCATGAGCTTTTGAACAGTCATCGTCATGCAGCGGTGTTATTCCGTCGTCGGTCAAGGTGTGGCAGATATCTACCTTTAATGACTTTAAAAGTTTACACAAAATAAGTCAAAAGAACCCAACCCGATCCTTAAGAAGACCAAGCTTACCATATGCCTTAATATTCTAGAATGCTTATGTCACACCCCCAAATTCCCACTCGTGGTGTCAGTCCACGTGGGTGTGACGTGGCCAGAATCACAGCTCAAGGTCATATAGAACAACTCTATATGCGTTTCAAGTCAAAGTTTGCCATAGAAGTATTAAATCACTTTGCAGCGGAAATTAGATAGTATTGCAGCGGAAAATGATACAATAAGTTAAACAGCGGAAAATAATATGTTTGACATGTGCAGCGGAAATAATAAGTTGTCAGACACTACGATGTTTGATAAAAATACATATCCAATATAAATATTGTTTGAATGAAAGACATAAATAAATGCATGCGGGTCCTAGCTCGATCCCCTACGTGCATTCCTGGCTGCCATAGCCTGCTAGTTACCTGAGAATACAAGTTTAAAAAGTGTCAACACAATGGTTGGTGAGTTCACAGGTTTTGATATGTACATAATAGTAAGAAAACATGTGTCATGCTGTTCATCATATGTTAGTACCGAGCCCTAGGCGCCAAGTGTCAGTGCGTCACTACCGAACTAGACTTGTTTGTCCTTGCCTCCACTGTGTCTCGTGCACACAGTAAGTTAGGTCTGAATTTCACGGGTTATGACACTCAGTCAATATTGTGCCCCGTGGGGTTAGTCACTCCCAAACGGAACCATTCAAATCAACCACGTTGTTTGTACATTAACGGTAAGACTTTGTGAGGGCTTAATACGAGTTCGACACTTAATGTTTGTCCAATAAACCAGCATACACAAAAATGTTTGTCATAGTAATAATGTTTGACTCGATGTAACTAGTATTCTCCCCCTTTTGAAAGCGTTTGAAAAGAGTAAAGAGGGGCCGTAAACTCACCTTAATGAATAAAGTAATAAGCAAGCGTAAGCTCCTGCGTCGAAGGGCGTGTCAGTCACCGGCTACCTATATCGTATACCATACGTGAGTTCGTGTAACGACTGTGTTTGTGCTCGTGTTAGTGCTCAACAACCCTCGGTTGTTCATGTTTGTCCGTGTCGGTCCACAATGACTGTGTTTGCTCGTATGGGTCCACATTGACCGTGTTTGACCGTGTTTGACCGATGTTGACCGTGTCAAGTCAACGACCCGTTGGTGAACCGTGTGACGGTTGTGAATCGTGTAGCAATCGTATAAGTGCTTGTCGTGTGCAAAACGCGCAAGTCGCGTATATGGACAACTTACTATTTATAGTAAGTTTCCAATTATGGAAAGTTCACAAAGCATGACGGTTTTATAGTTCTAGCATGCTCGTTAGTCCTACGTGATCATATTAACACGTAGGACATTGTCATACGGAATCATATAAGTCACTTTCATCATGTTAGCACACAAAAGTTTCCTAAAATGGAAAGTTTCCATTTATAGCATATGTGATGTCGGAAACCATCTATCTTAGCATCTAATCATCATGTTACAACATAGTAGACCACTTGGTATGCTTAAATCATACATGTTTATAAATCGGTTTTTCTAAAAATAAAGTTACCGTAAATAGTAACTTTGTAGTTTTTGCATAAAAATGACCATCTAAACATTCCTAATCCATTTTTATGTTACAAATCATCATAATAACCCATTTAACATCATCTATCAATATTTTGAATACAAAAGTTACTAAAAATAGTAACTATGCTAGATATGCCCAAAATCAACATCCAAATCGCATTCTAAGCATCAATATCATTCAAATAACATCGTAATAGCAATTCCCCATACATGCATGTTCATATCATCAACCATTTCACCATTTTGCGAATAACAAGTTACTAATAATAGAAAGGTTTATAAAATCACATTTTTAATCATCAACCCAAGATCTAATCATGTTATCATGTTCCAATATCATCAAGAAACATATCTACATAATAAAAATCATCCCAACACTCATGGATCATACATGCATGGCAATATTTCAACATTTCATGACCAAATCATACATTTCAAAAACACACATTATCATGGATCGTCACATATCATCATGATCTCCTCATAGACTATCATATACATTAGATTCATCAACAAACCCAGATTTAAAGATTAAAAAACTCGTGCATGCAAGGCTAGCAAGCTTGCATGTGTGTTTGTGAGTGTGCAAGAGTGTTTGTGAGTGTTTTTAGGCTACAAGGGATGATGTACTACTTTCCAATGCTTCTCAATCCTTAAGATGATGATCCTACAGCCCTGAGATCTTCTGGATAGCAGGTTCTTCGACAAACAAAGGGGTGGTGATGGTCCTTCGATCTTCTAAGTGGGTAGCAAGCTCCAAACCTTCAAGGTGAAGCTTCAAGAGGTCCTTCAATGGTTGTTAATGGAGGTTTCTGGGTGTAGAAGACGAATTTGACCGAGTTATGGCGTGTAAAACCGATTAAAATGATGAAAATAGGTGTGATGATGATCTTGGGAGCTTAAAAATCTGTTTGGCGTCGCTGAGCTTCCAGGCGTACCGCCCGACGAGGGCGCTTGGTGCCAGCCGTAGCGCGCGGGTGTGCCGGCGAAGAGACGCCCTTGTTCCTTCTGCGCGTACCGCCTAGGGTGAAGGCCTTGGGTCAGGCGTACCGCCTGGCCCCCTTGTCAGGCCCAATAAGCTTGTTTTGTTGTTCTAGGCCCGTTTTCGCCCGTTTCTCGACTGTAACACATTGTTCGAGCGTCGTTTGGACTCTAATCGTCAATTATTAGCGATAATTGACTTGTGAAGTGTTTCTGTGCTTAGATGTTTTGACATTCACCAACGTTCGTGACTACTGACACGTGTGTGCGGTTTCAGATAATCCCTTGGATTATTCTGTTGTGTGTAAATGTTAGTACTGTCGTGCCACGTGTCACACTAAATTAATCTAATTCTATTGCCATGTATACAAATAGTATTTAAATAAACATTTAAATAAATAAATTGCTGACCTGGAAATTACAGGGTGTCACAGCTTAGAGGCTAAGAAACTTGTAAACATATTCTTATACATATTATATTCAAAGCAGGGTGACAATTGTTTGCTATTGCACAGCTAACTTTAGTTGTATTATTGGGTTTTCTTAGCAACACAAGTGAGTTTTCATATTCCCTTTTGTTTTACATCACTTTACGGCTTTCACACATGTCCTTATTCGAAAACTTATACTCTTACACCTATTGAAATTATGCAAACTTTGTAATACCTATTAGTTGAAATGTAAAAACATGTTGAATTTGTATTTTATATACTTGATTGCTTATGTGCTTTTCGAACTGCTTGTTACTTAAAATCACATTCGTAATCGTATTCTGGTACTTGGAATCCTTAGAGAGTCACGCTTATACATGCTTGATTCATGCACAATTGTAATATTCATACTTTTAGTCATTTGTGTTTGCATACTTTGACACTTATACTATTTCAACAATATGGTTACTCACCAACTATCAATTAGTTGACAGTTACTTTACATGTGTGACAGGTTAAAGTAAAGTTACGTGACAATCTAGAAAGATGCACCTAATTTGTATTTTATTAAAGACTTATGCATTTTAGTTCTTTCATTTGTATTTGAATTTGAAACTTGTAATGTGATGACATTTGTTTAGAAAAAGTAATTTGGTATTTGAAATTATTAAACTATGAATTAGAAATCATGAGATTATGCACAATCTTGCACAAATCATGCCCCGGCATATTCCGTCACGGTTGGGATGTGACAAAGCCTCCATGTATTTCTTGTCAAGCTGAAGAGTCGTGGTCAATATTCTATTATTGATTTATAAAAGTTGGTTTTTAATATAATTCAAACTGAATTTTTTAGTGTCAGTGATTTCAAAGATATCACTTGTTACACATCAAAAGATCATATACCATTTGTATAGTGATTAAAGTTTTTAATTATCTTTTTATTACTTAAAATATTTATTAATATGTAAATTAATCATTTTATATCAAAATATCGTTTTATAATTGCTAAATTTTAATACTAACTATTTAATATTTTAAATTAAATACGTGTAATACACAGGTAAATAACCTAGTATTAAATATATAAACATAATGAATAACAAAATGTATTTTGTAGAAATATGTAAATTACATATAAACTTTGTTATATACAAGTAAGTTAGTAATCATAACAACAAATAAAATTTAAAATTAATTAAGTTGTTATTTAAACAAAGGTTTAATGAAAATAGAATTTTTAATTACAAAGTTTTATTTTATACTAAACATAATAACCTAAACTAGTGAGTTTTTATAAAATATTTTTATAACAAAGTTAATTACATAAAATAATAATAAAATGGATAGTCGAGGGACTATTATTGTAAATGTTGAAAGCTGGAAACTAGTTTAGGAAACTTATAAGCTAGGGGTAAAGGCTAGGAGCTCGAGGGACCAGTTTTTCCAAGATGGCATTCCTTATTTTTTTCTTCCCTGTTCCCAACTTCGAATCCCACAACACACGGTTCAACTAAAATCAAACGAAAGAGCATTTCTACGTTTGAATTTGCAAAGGATATATGTTGCTATCACGATAGCTGTCACACCGCAAATAACGTCGGGGCATGATGGCGACTGTTCAAAAGCTCATGATCGACTATTAACGTTTAATATTTATTACATTCCAAATTAAGTGTCATACAAGTAGTTCAAAAACATAACATAAACAAGCTCGTAGTTCATACTTCAAAGTTATTTTTAAGTCCAAAAGCCCTACATGATCCTCATAGCTTCACTAGTTTGTACTTGAAACATGTTTAGATTTAAAGGTCAACTATAAATAATTGGTGAGAAACATAGGTTTTGACACCAAAAGTTAACAGTTCAAAAAGATAAGATTTGCAATCCACATAGATACAAGTTTGAATTGCTAGAAAATAGTTCAAAGTTAAACATGTTCCAGCCTCGATGATTTTATAAGCAAAAACAAAAGAAAATGGGGCTATGTAACTCACCTTGCAAACTGAGTTGGAAACAGAAATCGAGATGTTGTCCAAACTGGTACCGTATTAGGCACCTAAAACATTATAAATTTCTTTTGAGTTTTTGTACTTAATGTGGTTCGTGTTGTCGTATATTGTTGTTGTGCTTTTTGTATATTTGATTAATTTAAGTTTCGGGATTTTCTTAAAGTAATTACGATTTTTTTACTTATATTTAAATATTTGTTATAATGCGTTGAAAGTACTAAGTGCTGAATTTTATAAAAATTTCGTCATTATAACGACGCATTTTGGAAAAATTACCACTTTGCTTAGCAACTTCAAAACCCATTAATTATATCAACATATATAAACATATTTACAAGTATATACATATATCACATCATTCAAGTGTGTGTATGACATATATACACTTTTACATATGTGAAAATAATTAATATATATGTAGAAATGTTAAAGTTTATAAAACTGTTTTTAGACAAATTATGTCCGGCTTGTTCGGATAAACTTTAAAAATAGCAATCGTTGGAATAAAATTATGAAACTTTACAGTGTATTATTTTAAGGTGTTTTGAACAATTTTCATTTAGAAAACTTTTCATGATTTTCCTTGAAAATGGGTCAAAACAGTCACACAAGTATATGTCCTTAACGTTTCTGTTTTGACAGATTTAATCCAGTGAGTTCGGATTCATTTTTGACATAGTAAACCTTTGAGTTAGATTATGCAACTCTCTAGTATACCATTTTAATATATTATGAACAACTTTTATTTAGAAAAGTTTTCATGATTCGGATCGTAAGTAAGTCAAAACAGCTGCAAAAGTCAGGGGTACAAATCCACGCACTGATCTTGTGAAGGCTGTTTGGAGCATCATTTGGTCGAGTTAGAAGCTGATTAAGTAGTGCATGGAAAGCTAACACAATGAACTTAGTCGTGGAATCTGAGTTTTTTCATTTTGGAGTTGTCATTTCCATTTTATGACTTGTTGAAGTTGTGTTAATTTTCTGCCAGAATTTCAGAAATGTTTGTTTTCATATATTTAAAATAAATAGTTTGATCATCCATTTGTATATGTAAATTCTTACATGCAAGCATTCATCATTTACTCTAAGATAATTACACATACATATACATATATATATATATATATGTATATGTATATGTATAGGCTTGCATGCATCCATCATCATACACACACACACACACACACACACACACACTTCTAAATCACCTTGATCTTTTAAAAACCCATGTTATGATTTCTATTTCTTTGAAGTTGGTTGATTATGAGTTTCATTTTTATGATTTAAGAACTCAAAAAGAAGATGATGGTTATACCTTAGTGTAATGAGATTAGAAGAAAATGGCTATGTTCTTGCACCCAACTTCTACAAATCTTCCAAAAATACCAAGAACTTGAAGGAGATGGAGATGAAATAAAAGAAGCTTGAAGGTTTGAAAATGGTGGATGGGTAGGGTGGTGGTGGTGGGGACGTAGAAGGAGAAAGGGAGAGAGAGAAATGAAAGATTTCATAAGATTGTGAAGTGATGTGTTTAGATTTTATAGATATCTTTCTATGATCTTCCTTGTCATCAAAATGACGCATGTACTACATGCACTTGTCATAATGTGGTAATTTATGAATTATAATTGATATAAACTGGGTATTATGGTGGTTAAATCTTGTACCGTATAATTATTTATACACGATTTTTATTCTAAAATTATTAAAATATTAAAATTTACTAAAATAATCAACTTTTAATTAATAATAGTTATTTTAGATGATATTTGGTTAATTGTGTTAGTTTTAACCGGGTAAAACACCGATATAATCTGTTGTCTGTAAATATACCGGTTAATATTTTAATTTACTGTTTTTTTCGTTAAATCGAGTTCTTCACTTTAATATCATTTTAAGCTAAAACAAACACTTTGGTTAAATTCATTAATCGAGCTATCACAGATGTTCGCTTTGGAATAGTTTATCGCTAAGTAGAATTTATAAAATGAAAAATTATTCATTTTAAAAGAAATATACTTTGCTAGATTTAAAATAATTTTTTTTAAAAAAAAATTTATTAAGTGTATGACAGTTTAGTCGTAGCCAACTTTAAATATATTAACGGTGTTAAGTTAAGTCAAACCTTAAAGTTGACGGATGTCACAATAGCGAATCAAAACACATGTTTAATTTAGGTTTCAATGTCAATGAAGTGCATTAACAACAAAACCAAACTCGATATGAAAATTAGACTAACAATCGGTAAGAAACAGTAACATAATACCAAAATGAATACACCAAACATTATACCATCGTCCTATGATTCGAACGAGTGTAAGAACATCCCCTGAGATCGTCTAAATCAGTAGATCAAACTATCACCTCTCGAAGAACTAAGTTAACCTCGATATCCATTGAACTTATCATCAATGAGGTAACTAGCTACTTCAATCTACTCATCTTAATCATAGGAACAAAAGCCTTATGCTTTTTGAAGCTCACAAACATCTATTCGATCGAATTTGATTACGATTGGAATTAGGGTTCTATCGGTTGGGCGTGCATTTGAAGATGAATATATGAATAAAACGAATGGCCTTAATGACACCAGTCCTCTCCCAGTCTAGCGGTAAGATGCTAGGCTAGGTAGGAGTCACGAGTAAAAAACTCATATTGAATTGCTAAAACTCTTTTTTTTTTTAAATCAAGCATTTTTGGGTGATTTTTTAACAGCAAAACTTTTATAAAAAAATTCTTTAAATCTGTTGATCATTTTTATTATTATTCCAGAAATGCATATATTTTTTCAATTATATTTTGTTTACGAAACAACATAATATAAGGTTTAAATTAAGATATTTGTAAATATTTTCGATATTTTTTTATTTTTTTTCATATTATAATCATAAGTTTATAAAGACAAAACAATAAATTATTTTAGAAAACACATAAAATATTTTCTTTTCCAAAAATAATCTAAATATGGTCTATAAATATCTTAACTTATATCATTAGAAATAATAATTCTTATATATTATAAACATATAAACTAAATTGTGTAATAACGTTTTAAATACTTAGATTTTATTTAATAAAATATATAATGGTAAATTATTATATTAAAAATTCTTATTTGATAACAATTTAACAAATATAGATGTATAATTTTTTTCTAGAAACATTTTAAATCAATCATTCAGATACTTAATATATCTTTTATTCACTTTTAAATTAAACATGATTGTAAACTATTATTCCTAAATTCAAATTGTTTACTTTTTTAACTTATAGTTTGAACAATATAATTGAGTTCATATTAAACAATTTTTTTTCAATGTATCATGTATCTATGCTTGAATTGTTTGAATTTATAGTTTGAATGTTACTTTGAATGGATTTATAGTTTGAATTAAATAGATTTTTAATTATTGAAACTTACATATAACACCACGAGCTTTTGGACAATTACACATCACATCTCGATGTATTCCGTCATAGGTTGGGGTGTGACGCGATGCGTGGGCCGGGGATCCTCCAAGTAATACTACCCATACGATCAATCGGCTGAACCAAAGTTAATGGTTGTGTTAAACAAACAATAGTGTAGTCTTACGAGTTAAGTGATAGTAATCACTCATATTTAATTAACACATCATAAGTTTTATAAAACATTTAGCATGTTTTAGTCCAAAACAAAGTAAGCAGAAGAGAGGTCACGAAACTCATATGTGTAATCGGTAACGGTTGTATCCTAATTGATAATCCACCACAATATAAAAGAAGCAACACATCGTTACTAGTCGAGTTGCATGCATGTGTGTGATAGTATAACTTTTTCCAATTAAATTAGGTTCATGATCATGTTCATAATTTAATGCATATCCTTGATTAATACATATAGTCTTGATTTATGCTCCTATCGACACAATTGGTTGTTACATGATGTAATGCGTCCTCACACATATTATGTTTATTTTAATCAAGTCTTTATCGTTAATAACTTTGGGTTGATATTATATAGTTAATGTTTTATAACCTTGTTTATTTGTTTAATCAATAATTATAGAAGTTTTTTAAGTTTGAAACCCAACATAGATTCTATCAATTGTCAAACTCTGATAATTATAATTAATAAAACTTCTTGTAGATATC